>JAOQGH010000032.1:54448132-54511957 GCA_025769975.1 Gallinago jamesoni
GGATGGGGCTTTGAGCAACCTGGTCTGGTGGGAGGTGTCCCTGCCCATGGCAGGGGGGTTGGAACTGGATGATCTTTTAAGGTCCCTTCCAACCCAAATCATTCTATGATTCTAATATGAAAAAGAAATATTCTACATTAAGTTTTACAATTTATTTTGCTGTTTACCAAACACAGAGACAAAAATCTATGGAAAGACAGAGAATTAACCTATAATGGGACATAAGTGCAGGAGGCAGGTCTAGGCAAGATCTTGATTCAAATCAGTTTTCTACTCTTTCTGACCAGATGTGTGGGTTGAGATATGGAGAAAAATTTTTTTCGAAGTACGGGAAATGTACGGGAAGTAAGAAACAATGCAAAAATAAAAAGCAAGCACCCAGGAGGAAAACTGTCAACTTAAAAAAAGTACTTCTTCTAGTACTCTCAAGTTCCTGTTCTCCCAATTATTTTTAGTAAATTATTGGGAAATGACAGTTCTTCATTTTAGCTAGTTCTGAAAAAAAAAAAAGGAGGGGGGGAGATGGTGGAAAAAAAAAAGAGAGGAGGAAAGGTCCAGAATTTAGGAGGAGATCTCAATATGCGCTACTTCATTATTTTCAGATAAATTTCTGGTGGATGAAAGACCAGAGACTGATTGGAGCTTTGTATGTAGAAATTACCTTTCCAATGTTTCATGAGTAAATCAATCTCTTACAATTACAATAGGACATTTTAATAAATTGTCACTGCTCTGAATATAATTATCATGCTTTAAACAGGTAGACAGTTCATTGCAATGTGCAATAAAACAGAATATTCAAAACAAGCACTAATTCATTTAAATCAGCACTGAACAATTTCTTCAAGTTTGGTGGAATACTGAAGAAATTTCTGCAATCTTAGCATACTTCACAGAATGACAACAAATTGATATCAAAACCCACTAACAAATCATGTAGTTTTGAAGACAATTCAACAGCTAGTACACAATTATGCATCATACATTGTTATATCTGAAGTAGTTCGCTTTCAATAAGAAAGTTACCCAAGGAAATTATTTTCATCTAATAGGATTTCTGTGTACTGTTTTCTGTATGTCATTGTGAAGAAAGATACTTTTCATTATTTTCTTCCAAGCTATTTAAAAAAAAAAAAAAAAACTATAGCTTTCTATTTCTCAAGCATTATGGCAAACATCCCAGGTGTCTTTATCCTAAAATGGAAAAATATGCATTTCTTTCAGATAGTAAGTGAAAATGGTCAAATGAGAGCCTAAACCAAAGCTAAGCACGCTTAGAAGAGCAGCACTAGATTTTGGCTGATGGTTTCAGCTGGGCTTCCAAATTCTTATCTAGTTATCTAAATACTGGTTCAATGCTTTCCAGTTGCTATGTATGAAAATAACTGCATTCTTGGCAATTTTTAAAAACGTTTATCAGAAAGAAAGGCAAGTGTTAATATAACTTCCCTGTCGATATAGACTTTACTAGTCTATAAGTAAGCATACCTGAATATTTTCCTAAAAGACACGTACAGCTCAAAAAACAAGTACAGTCCTGAGGCAGAAACCAATGACCGAAAATATTTCTCCTGTCTGATGCATGAGGTTAAATAAGTTCATCACTTCATTAAATGGCTTTTCTTGGCTTTAAACCTATTATTGCTCTTGCTTTGCATACAAGTGTCATATCACTGAGTGAAGTTGAGCTATTCTGAACGCAGTGATTCCACCTGAAGAACTTGTTAGTACTGGTAGCTTTATCCTTTCATAATATGCAAGAGTCAACACCATGCTTCTACATAAACACCTTGTTTTCTATTTATGTAACATAAGAACCCTGACTACAGTTACCTCTCACAGCCCATTAAAGTACCAGGGTGGAAGCCCTCCTAGGTATTCTTCTTCTATTACAGAATTCAGAAAAGCAATACACTTCTGAAAGCTTCATTTTTATCATATTGAAATAAAAATAAAGCAAAAAATAACTTCTGTAAGAAGCATCCCCTGCATTCTCAATATGTGCAACAACAAAACACATCCTTAGGATCACATGAAACCAATACTTTGTGTTTTTCTCTTTATACACAGCTTCTGAAAGAAAATGAGGTAAGCAAGCACACTGTTCCTTCACCTGCTTTTTTCATAAAATGTAAGCCCTTTCAATAGTCAGTGTCAGCGTCAGCCTTTATCTGGAAATTCACCTATGAAACCTCGCAATCTCCCCTGGAGGTGTGAGCCAAAACCAGGCTGGATGGGGCTTTTAGTATCCTGGTCTGGTGGGAGGTGTCCCTGCCCATGGCAGGGGAGTTGGAACTACTTGATCTTTAAGGTCCCTTTCAACCCAAACCATTCTATGAAACCACATTCTATTTGCAGACGCTCCCAAGGAAATACTTGGATTTTAAAGAATTGCAGGCATGTATATGAGAAAAATATATATACTTAAGGTATAAACAGAGATAAAACCCCTTCAAATCGAAACCACTGTTTGATTTTTTTATCTCTGTGGTGTCATACCAGCTAAATAACATTATTTATCCTATATTACAGTGTATCGTACTGTAAATACTCCATAAGATTTGCAGAACTCCGGCTAGGAAGTCCAATTTGGGGGCAAAATATAAATCAGTGAAAAATATTTTTCATTTGAATTTCAACAGAATCTGTATTATTGACTCTAGTCTGCTCGAGTACAACAGTGTCTATGTTATACTTTCAGAAGTGCTATTTATATATTGTAAGTCTAAGAGCTTCTGTTTTCTTCCCAGAAAATAAGTAGTCTTTCATAATTAATATCATAAAATGTTACAGTATCACAGTAGCAACACTACAGTTAATGGTTCTGAATGAAAGTGTTGTCTCTACATTGTTTTCAAATGCTTTTAAACAACATTAACTTGTTAGATGAGGCTTTTTTCACGTTTGTTCATGATATAGATATTATGGCATGGACACTAACTACTTGGAAAGTCAAAAAAACACAAACAAATCTGGATTTTTGTTGTTCAAAAACACGTTTACATTGTTAAAAAAAAAACACAATATCTCTATCTGTTTCAACCACTTTGTTTCTAAAACTACTTTATGTTGCTTTTATCATTTTCAATAGAAAAAGGGTAAGAGAGCCAGAATCAAGACCTCAGATATGCTAGAAAGGACTCTTCTGTAAGATTCCTTAGCTGGAAATAGGGGAATTTGGAATCCATCTAATTAGGAAACTAACTAGGTGATGGTTATTTAAAGTAGTGTGTTTTGGTGGTCAGAACAAAACCATTATATCATACTTACGTGACAAAAAAAAAAGACGACATTAAAAAATCCCAGAACAAGAAATAAGTAATCTCATAAGCAAAACTACAGATAGCATGCAAAAAAAGCCTAATACGCATCTCATAAATTTTATGGCTAGTGCATAGTGTCATTATTTTAAATAACATAGATCAGTAGTTAATTTAGCAGTTTCTTGACACACAGGACCATGAAATATACCTGCTATTAGATCCAGGAATGCTTCCCAGTTCACCATTCTAGATGGATGCCATGGCTACATCCTGAAGCCCTATCAAATTCAAACGTGGGTGAGAGAGACCTCTCTACCCCTGTCTGCTGCTCTCCAGGTGAAGAACACACAGGCAGAGAAGCTACAGGCTGGGCAAGGCATGATGCAGCAAGTCCCTCAGCCTAACTGCTCAGAACCAGAATCCTGAGGTACGCCCAAATATCTCATCTGTACACAGCAACAACACACAAGACAGTGTTTAGCTTCATTTTACTAAAGATATACGCCCTGTGCCATTTCTTCAATAGAGAGCAACAGCCAGAGTATTTCAATTAAAATTTAAGTATGAATAACTTACTTTTATTTCCAACCAAGGCCACAAGCGGCTGTGTTTCTGATTCTTCATTCACTTTTTTTACCACATTATACCAGTCTTCTAAATTTTCAAAGCTCTGGCCGTTGGTAATATCATAAACCAAGAGAATACCCTGAATAAAAAGATATATTTAGAATGTTATAAGTTATAGAAGTATTTAAACATGGTAGAATTTGCATGTCTAAATTATTATTATCATAAAACAGTGTTAACAAATAACAGCATTGCTCTTTTGAGGAATAATCAAAGGCATTATAAGCTTCTGTAATAAGCACATTTCATTACAGTATTTCTCCTGCATTCCATGTGTTCCAAATTCAGATGCTAATTGAACTACAAGGGCAGGAAAAAATGGCAGTTCAGTAAAGAGCACAATTAATTATATTAGAAATATTCCAAATTGCATATGCTTTATGAAAAACCCAAAAAGCACTTCACACTAATAGTAAGAAAAAAAAAACATACTGGAGAAGGACTTTTATTTTAGCTAATATTATTTGTAGTTTCACTGTTCCCTATTTGAAAAAAAAAAAATAGAAGCAGTTCAATCATACATTTCTGCACATTGCCTAACTGTTGCATCTCTGCTCTCCTTTGGAAAGAAAGGCCAGATCCCTTTCTCCACTGTTGTAGAAGACGAGCAAGAAGTACTGGCAAGGTTTAAACTTTCAAAGAAGGGAATAAAAATGTGGTCAAGAACCAAAAACAATGGAGTCCCACGTATTTCGGAGGTTCTGGGCCAGGCTAAAGTAACAAATAGTCAAAGCAGTCATTAGTGAGGATTCCTCAGAGCTAATATCCAGTGTTATGAAGCACAGCCTGTTAACAGCCTAAATGTCCAACTTCTCCCCTCAGTAATTCCAAGATCAGCTCTCACAAATCACCCTCCTCTCAATTACTGAGTCTTCTCCCCTGCTTTTTACTATACCCTAATATAAAGTATCTTGTAAAGGAGGAATAGAGTCATAATTGGCTTCTGTAGCACTTTTTCTCATGGAGTTCACATCTGTTAAAAAAAAAATCCCTAAAACTGCACACTGTTCCTCATATGAAATTTTCACAAATATTCTAAAAAAACAATACAATGCATATAAAACTAGCTAGTTTAAAGACCCACTGTCAATAGAAAAGAATTTTTCAAGTCAAGTTTTTCAGGCATTTGTCTGGGCTCAACTTTATTTCAGTTTCATGCAGAGTGTCTTCGATCATAAAACAGAATGCATGCTTATTGAATTAATGTCACAGATGACAACAAACTGGTAGAGATCATAAGATTATCTGAGGAGAGTTTAGATTATATGATGAGAAACAATCTAAAAATAATGGGATGCAATTCAATAAGTACCATGACAAGTTCAAAGGAAGCAATAATCTACTGCACAATAGGAAACATCTGGCTTTGTAGCAAGTTCTATACAACAGGATCAAGGACTTATAGTATATCACAGTTGAACATGTCAAGTTTATTTTGTAACAAAAAGGAAAATATCACACTGGCATGAAACACACCAGGTGAAATAATGCATCCAGCTTTGGACACTGAGCATGAAGCAAAATGTAGACTAGAAGAGACCAGTAACAATATTAGAGGTTTAGAAACATCAGAAAATTGAAAAAAGCTGGAATGTTTCAACAAACACAAGACTGATGGCAGGCATGATGACGTTGGTAAAAGTTTCAAGGGAAGATAACAGGAGTTCTCTTTCTATATGCTCTTATACATAGTTTGCAGCTGGCACTTGCCCTATGAGGAAAAACTGAGGGAACCAGAATTCTTCAGCATGGAGAGGAGGCGGCCCCGGGAGGACCTAAAACCGGCCTTCTAAAACATGAGGAAGCTATGAAAGAGATGGAGCCAGGCTCTTTAGAGTAGGAGGATGAAACACAACAGACATAAGCTGGTACAAAAGAAATTCAAACCAGATATAAGGAAAACCTTTTTCACCGTGAGGAGATTTAAGCAGTGGAATAGGTTGCCCAAAGAGGTTGCTCAGCCTCCATCCTTAGAAGCTTACAAGAAGGAACTGGATAAAGCCTTGAGCAACCTAGTCCCGTCTCACAACTGGCCCTACTTTGAGCAGGTTTGATTAGAGACCTCCTCAGATTCCTTCCACCCCGAACTTTCTGTGATCAATATGATATGCAGTGATAGGTTTAACCTATAGAAAGAAGATTATAGCAAGCGTACATACTAGAAAAACTCATGTAGACAATAAGAATAGCGAAATTCTGAAATACACCACCTTCAGGGGTAGCAGAGACACCAACACGGGAAGATTTCTGAAAGTTGATAAAAATGAAATAGGCATTATACAGGTGTAGCTTTGGAGGAGGGCAACAGATCCTACTGAGATCCCTTCAGTTCCTATTTCCCTACGACAGCAATACAAATATATCTCTTTTCCTTCTACGCCACCAATTTCTTGGCAAAAATGAGTTCCTGTTCCTTATATTTATATGGCTGCTATTAGTTTCCAAGGGGCAACTTTCACCAGTTTCTTCAAGGAAATTAAGAATTATGACACCCATCTTTTCCTATCTTTCTTCCTTTACTAATCAAATCAAATATTAAGCATCCACTTACCTCTTCCAACTTTTGTATAATTTACTCCTTAATACCTTTCATCTCAGGTAACTGCTCATGACTCGTGATTTTTATAACTACCCAAATGCCTGTGCATGTAGGTATTTGTCTTTCATAATACAAGCCTTGCTCTAGGAAGGACATACTGATGTTATTAAATGCTCAATGGAAAAGAATACACTCAGGATGAAGGACCGGAATTGTAAAAGTTAAAAAAAAAAACCAGACATAAGGCTGGAAGTTGTAAATGAGAAAGTGCACATGGTACACTTCTCTCACCAGTGGTTGAATTCTCTCACCAGCTTGCAGAAAAGCAAAGCAGGTGGTTTAGACCACCTTCAGCATTGAAGGGTTTAATCAGAGTTAGATGGAAGATAAAGTTAATAGAATCTGAGTATTTAAGGTTGGCCAATTCTGCTTCTAACATTCTTCATCAAAACACTACTCTGCCACATGTGCTCTAGCCAACGGCAGCCCACCTACACCTTTGGAAGAAAGGGTATTCACAGTGGATTTACTGTGAAAGAAAACACTGAACGAAGTTCGCAACTAAAGCTGCCCCAACGTCTATTTAGTCCCCTTCTCCATGAACTAAACATTGACTCTACAGCATATTCATTTCTTAATTATTCTTTTTTTGAATCTTGTCAATATTTGCTATACTTCAGAAACAAAGATGACAGGTATAACATCTTAGAGATGCAAAAAAAAAAAAAAAAAAGAAAAAGGCATAGGTCATAAAGAATACTTCTTGCTTACATTTTTGCCACAGCAGCACTTTATAAGCAACTTAGTATGATATAGGTAAGTAATGAAAGACTACTCAAAACTCCATAGGTAAAATTCCCTTTTTTTTTTAATTTAACATAAAGAACCCATCATTGCTTTCATAGAAATACATCATACTTTCCACAAACTTACAGTATACGGAGTACAAAATGCGCAGATAGTATAAAAGCTGTTATTTCCTTATTATGCATGAGGAATTAAGGTGGAAAATTAACACTGGCCTTTTTACACAAAATTAGTGTATTTCTCTGCCATGAAAGAGGTTTGAAACATATGGAGGACAGCACACTGAGAACAGCACAGTAATTCTCTAGTCTCCAGGAAGGTGGCAAATAGTCCCTGCTTGTATAATTGCACTCTAGTAAGAGACACATTTTGCCTACATGAGTGCATATGTGAGTGCTTTTTGTTTTGGAATTATAGAGTATTTTCAAAAATAGGTCACTGGAAACTGAGAATATTACAGAAATGATTTGCTGGTCTCAGGAGAAGGTAGAGTCTGCATTACTCTTATTCTATTAACAAGCCAGTTTATGAGGTAGTGTATGCCAGCTCTTAAAGATACTTTAAACTAGATACATGGGTAGGGGCAGCAATTACAGGTAAGACATAGGAGCGGTTCTAAAATATTTACCATGCAAGCAACAGCAGAACCGCTATTATGGCAGTGTTGTAACTAGGCAATATATTCACACTAGACAATCAAGTTTTAGAAGGTGTCAAGTTTATGTCAAGAATTGTCACAATAAAAGAAAGCTACAGAATACACTAATTAAACAGTAATTAAAACCACGTGTTTTCTTCTTCAGGTTTATCCTCAGCTGCCCTCAACCTATGACTAACTTTAGTATGAAGGAACTAAATTAACTTTCAAATTTTCATTAATATTCATGAAATGTCAGACCAAAATTCCAAAGTTTTTTCTTCCAGTCACAGAATATTCATTTTAGCAAGGAGTAACTTCATTATGGTATCTTCACACTTCTGCAGAAATGCTATTTTTACAGGTGAAAACAGTTTACAGTGTACATATAATTAACCGCTGTTGTCCTGATACAGAGGAGATGGTCACTCAAATACACGCAATTGAGTTGCCATAATTGAATGAGCTACTGTCTCTCAGCTCAGCTGTGGTAACTGACTGTATCACTACTCTTAGCCTCTCTCAATTCTGAGATGTGTCAGTTTTTAATCAATACTGTTTATTAGCACATTTCATTTACAAAGATCAAAGAGCTCTTTCCCCAGCCACCCCCAGCCTGCAGAGTTTTTCTGACCCATCAGTGAAATTCAGCTACCAAGATGGGATGCGGCAACTATATTGTTCTGGATGAGTAAATTAAGTAGGTTCTAATCCTTAAATCTGGCACTCTTATTTTAAAACATGGCACCAAGAAATCAGGGACCTCAAGTCAAAAAATGGTCCTTAACAGTAATTTAACCAGAAGACATATCCCAGAAAATTGATTAAGCTCTCATTCAAAGAGGAGTAAACCTTGAGTGGCAAGGTTTGCAGCAAAGTATAGAGGCATTCTCCACTTCCTAACCAAATTTCAATGGAGAACAAGTGACCTTGTTATTAAAACAAGCTTTTCAGTTGCTGTAGATTCCCCACTTCCATTTCCAGCTGGTCTTAGTATTTTATAAGTAGGTCTACCATACATTGGGATTTCCGAGCAGAAAACCAAGAATTCAGCCACTTGTGCTGAATGCTATAAGCATCCTTCCATACCGGATAAAAAATATGGTGCATACTGTAGGCATGCTGCAAAGTATTGTGCACATGCACTTTAAACCTGATTTCGATTTGGAGAATACGTGCAGTGAACACAATTTCTGCAACAGGTCCAAATCATCTATTGTATGTGTACATGTATAGCTTTTTTACTTTACAAATGAGATATTTAAAATCCCAGTTGTACCACACATGCTGACAAAGTGCAACACACCAGAGCTAGTCATACTTCTTTTGTAGCAACCTTTGGTAGAATTGTATCAATGTTTTAAAAGCTTTTTTGCACCGGGGAACTCAAAACTGAACACAGGGCTCCAAATGCAGCCTCAAAAATGTCAAAGAGGATAATAATCACTTTCATTGATTTGCCTACTTCATTCTCACTAACTCAGTCCAGCATTCAGTTAGCTTTTACCATTGCAAGGGTGCATTGCTGACTCCCAAATCAACTGTTTCTTTTGAGTAGGACGTCCACCTTCTTTTCTCCAAAGCCTTTTCACAGAATGACTGAGGTCAGAAGAGACCTCTAAAGGGTGTTTTTTCCAACACCCATGTTCAACCAATGTCACCTACAGCTGGTTACCCAGGACCATGTTCAGATGGCTTTTGAGCATCACCAAGGATGAAGACTCCACAACCTCTCTGGGCAATCTGTGCCCGTGCTCTGCCACTCTCTCAGTGAAAAAATGTTTCCTCCTGTTCAGAAGGAACCTCCTGTGTTTGAGTTTGTGCCCACTGCCTCAATCCTGTCACTGGGCATGACTGAAAAGAGACTGGATCTGTCTTCTTGGTATTACCCTCCCTTCTCATATTCACGTACATTGGTGAGATCCCTCTGAGCCTTATCTTCTCCAGGATGAACAGTCCCAGCTCTCTCATCCTTTCCTCACAGGAGAGATGCTCCAGTACATTAATCAGCTTCATGGCCCTTTGCTGGATGCTTTCCAGTTGATTCCCAGCCTGCATAAGGGTATTCCAATGCAGGTGCAGGACTTTGCATCTGTCTTCAGAGAACTTCACAAGGTTTCTGTTGGTCCATTCCTTCAGATGGTCATGGTCTCTCTCAATAGCAGCTCCAGCATGTTGATCATTCTTACCAAATTTTGGTGTCATTTGCAAACATACAAGCAATGTTTTGTTCCATTGTACAAAAAATTAATAAAGGACATGACCCCAGTACCAACCACTAAGAAATATGAATTATAACCAGGCAGCAGTAAAACACTGAGCTATGGACCATCTCCCTTTAAGTACAGCTGTCTGCGCAGTCACCTTATCATCCACCCATCCAGTCTTTATCTCTACATTTTGTCTGTAATAATATTATGGGATATCATGTCAAAGGCCTTGCTGAAGTCAAGGTAAACAACATTTACTCCTCCTCTCTTCACAGAGGCAATCATCTAACCACAGAAGGCAATCATGTTGGCTGGGCACAATTTACCCCGGCTAATTCTTTGTTAGCTCTTCCCAATTACTTTCTTGCTGCTTTGCTGTCCCTTCTTAAGAATTTTTATACATTCTTAAAAGGATTTTTCTTACTAAATACTCCAAATTGTTATCATTCCTCTTTTTCTTCTACAGAGCTACAGATGTTCAAAGTGAAATAGCTTCTGCCTAGAAACCAGCTGAAAGCAGTGCCTTTCCAAATCATTCATGACATTTCATGAAGAGATGAAAATAAAGATAGGTTTATGTATCTTTAACAGGTGCTGTTACAAAGCTAATAGAAAAGTGTGTTACAAGTCATCTTTGATGATGAGAAGCCTATTACAGACATTGACAATATATGACAGCAATGGGAGAGAGAACAGCCATTCATTCATTAAAAAAATAAGAATTACAATGAGGGTTGGGGGACAATTTAAGGAGAAAAGATTGGCTGTAGAGTTCTTTTGTTAATGTGCTCAGAATGACTGGAAAAAAAATAAAATTAAACTTTTGTAACTTCAGGCTTACTGATTTCACTTACTTTTTGACTACTTTGGGGCACTAGTATTGACTTTTTGATATGCTATTGGTGATAAGAAACTCCTAAGTTTATCACCAAATTCAATACAGAAAAACTTAATAGCCTTTTATTTCCTTCATTGAGTTTACTTTGGGCATATGGCAACAATTTGTGACTAATCAAATTCCCTCTGTCATGGAAGCCACTTTCTCCTGTTGCTTGGTAGATCTTTTAACAGGGCAGCACAATGGTTTTTATTAATAAATAAGAAAATCCTATAAAACAGATGCAACAGCTATAAACATTTAGACAGTTTTTTTGAAAGTGCCAATGTAAAATTGACAACTTTGTCTTTATCCTTTCAACTAATAAATTCTAATATGCTTAACTAGCCATTCCTGTGCTCTACTTATTAGTACAAAGTTTCTGTCCAATAAAAGTTTTAGGATTCCATATTCCTATTGCTTAAAGTATTGGGGGAAAAAATAGGTACATTTGGTTTCTTTCAGATAAACATTTTATAATAAACATGTTGAGCCTATTGTTCTCATCATAAACTCCAAATTAAAGAACAGAGCACATTTTAGGATCACCCATGTTAAGAAGTTTAGCTTATTATACATCACCTTAAATTATCTCATAACTTAAGATATCATTATAATATTTAGCTCTTTCTTAATCCTACCTTTCACTGTAAGTTGCTTAGTTAACCTCAAGATAAAATTAATTTTCACTGGATAGGAGTTCTGCAGAAATATTTAGTTACCTGGTTGCCTCCTTTTGTTTGCCCTCTTATAACCCCAGTTGCATGTATGAGTTTAATGGTGTAGGATTGCTCTTAATTTCCTCCTTCTACCTTTTCCCCCCAGGAGGCAGCTGTTCTAAAAGCAGCCACTATATCTACCATGTGGATATCCAAATAGCCTTTACTATTTACTATGATTGCTTTTCTTAACTCAAGACACAAAGCATGGAAACATACATCTGTTCTTGAGAGTTATTCAGATCTGCAAATACGTGCTCTTGCTTCGCTTTTAAAGCGGCTCTAAAAAATTAATGGCACACCAAAATTAGACCAGTGTATTAATATTAATTAAATTTAGGTTAAGCAGAGATTCAACATTTTTGAGATCTACAAAACAACAACCTGTAAGATATGTATAATTTTAAGAACGTAGTTTCAATTAATTTTATGTAATTACTATAGGTACAATTATCATCATTTATACTGTACCTGAGCTCCATAAATATATTTATCCAGCATTTTGCCTCCTATCGTTTGCCCCCCTACATCCCACACTTGAAGAGTAACATTCAAATTTCCTGAAAAAGAAAATGATACAGATACTGTAACCTGCAAAATTTAGATACAAATGAAATTAAAGATATATTATCACAGCGGGCAATACAGCTCTAGCACATCAACAGCAATAGCTTTTTACAAGTATACAACAAATAGTAACTAAAGTTCAACACAAAGATGACTATCATTTGGAAAAAAAAAATCACTTGTGTCCAGCTAAGTCATTAAGATACAGTAAAACTACAGCTAAATATTTAAATATTTAATATAAACAGAAAAGAATTGGAATTGCATAAAGTATAACATTCCTGACTAGAAATTATTTAACATACTTTGCTGAAGAAACGTAAAATTTTACAGAGAAAGTTCTATAGTGTGGTATTTGGAACTGAAAGATAATACAATTAATGAAATCTTAACCACATTATTTCATACTCTGTATCCCTTCCCCCACTCCCCTCCAAATTTACTTTACAAATCTAAAAGTGGGAAAAACCTGCACAGTAACTGCATTTTGGTAGTGATGCGCTAAGTACTATACAGTTAAACAATTAGATAGTTGCCAGATTTAAAAAAGGAAATAGTGACACACATGTAAGTTGAAGATGCAAACTATGATTATTTCCCCCACCCACCACCCCAAAGCAGGGAACTAAATTGGACATTATTTACACAATTTAATTTTTGAAGAATCTACACCAAAACTAGACAGTCCTTTCTACTCTAAAGGGCCTTTAAGCTATGTTGAAACTGTTAACAGGTTTTCAAAAAACAAAGTAACAAAAAAAAAATCCGTGTAAATACAAAATATTTACTACCCTACAAGTCATGCATACATACTCTGCAAGCTAACAACTCAAAAACCCACAGACTAAACATACGCACACAGCAACCTATGATGTATGTCACCACGGGCATACAAACACATTAAAGTCTAATTTGCCTCATTTTGCATAGTTAGAACTGTTTTCAAAACTGATTACCTGGAAGCATCAAACTAATTCAGTAAGGACTGATGGAAATTTTTCTCATCTACATACAACTCACACAGCTTGAATGTTAATAACAATTCTACATATTCACAAATATTCATAACTGCCTATTAATTTTATTCCTAGATTTTAAAAAATTGCAACAAAATCAAACTCTATTTTATTAGCTATCTAATGTAATCTATTCAGCCACCAGTTTATAACTAACACACTCACATTAGATATGCAAGTGTGCTCCATGGAAATATATCCCAGCGCTCAATGAATACAAACAGCAAATTAGAATCACATAGCTCAATAGGTGCTACTTGCAGTATTAAATATAGCTCTTTATATTTTTTATGATGCATCTTGTTTTAATCTGGTTAAAAGCACAGATTTCCTAAACTGCTACTTTGGTGTCAAATATATAGAGATGGATGTGAGACAATCTATTCACAGTGCTTTTCTAATACTAAGATAAAGCATTTCTACATGGAGCTTAGTAAATACAACATAAACACTACAGCTCAATAAAGGCAACCTTTCATAGAATAAAAAGTTTATTTGTTTTGACAGTGCATATACTCTGTATTAATTAATTATTTTTAAAGCTTAGAACATAAGTGGCTGCAAACAACACAGGAAAGTCTCCCATAAAGCATCTGACATGGATAAACGTGAATCTACAGTCTGAAATGATCAAAAGCTCATCATGCTGCAGTATTCCACCCCTAACTAGGTTGTATGTATTATACTGGAATTTTACTGCGTCCTACATGCCAGTTATTTGAAAAGAAAAAGCTTTATAAACATTATCACTTTCAAATTCAACAATTTTCAGGTGCCTAACTTTGTGTTTGTAAATCCATTGTGTAAATTCTTTAAAAAGTTTCTAACTTCATTTTTCCTCCAAAGAGTAGTGATCATGCACAGCATACTCGGCTTAATACCTGGGTAACTATATGCAATTATCTGTGAAACTCTGATGCAGGAGATTAAATTAAATGGTCCAACAGTGACTGTTCAAATTAAAAATCTACCGTTATGCATTATTTACTTTCCTTTGGTAACAAAAGAAGAAAGAAACTGGGGATAAAAGGTTGGAATGCTCATTCAATGTGAAGTGGTCCTTAATATAGGCCTCACTAAGTCCTGAAATTCATGCTGATCATTTCCAGTGCACAATGCTTCATTTTCCTTTTTTTTTTTCAGTTAGATCTTGTAATATTTGCTTTGTGCTCAGACTGATTTTGAGGGAGAAAGAAGGATGTTAGGATTATTCTGACAGAAGGAAAAACTCCAGACAATTTGCCTACAAAATATTTACCTAAAAACTATGATAATAGCACATGAAGTTTTCTGTAAACAGTTTGAAATCTTCTATTTTTTCATAGATTTAAGAGGAACATCGACATGAGAATGACAACAAAACCAAAAAGAAACTATGCATAATAAGACAATTCTTAGAAACAAGGTTAACATACCAGTAAAAATAACTGAAGAATCCCATTAAAATAGTATGTTATATACTGGTAGGGAAAAAGAAAATGCTAGCACTTCTTTACTCTGTAGAAAATGCACACAAGCGCAAAGTTAAAATAACCAAGGGAACACAGCGCAGGTATCTAGACTGTTTTTTGTATGAACTGAAGCCACCAGGCTGACTCGCTAGTGATCCTGCAGAAGTATACTTGGGGCACTGATTAACCTTACTAAAAGTGCTGCACAGTCAAGATGGAACTGAAAACACCAGTCTGCCCACTTTTTGCACTGACGACTTAAAAAAAAAAAAATCCTTTTAACAGAAGAATCCTGTTTACTGGACTGCACCCACAACCTTCCTAAAAGTATTCGACTGGCTCTTAAGAATGTCTATCAGCAGACCCTCTAACAGATACACTATTTAAACAGTAAAAATATACAGCATGGTTGCATCCAGACTATACAAGATAATGTATCAATAAATACACTGAAATTGATTTGCGTTTGGAAAAAATATTTTGAAAAAACTGCATGAAGAGAATTTGTAAACAGTTGAAACACTAAAAGTCACGTTGTTCAAAATTTATCAAAGGACTTACTATTTGTATTAAACCATATTGTTTTACCATGTAAAATATTTACTTTTTTCACTGCAAAACTGCATCAGTTACTAAAACAACTGCAGACAAAAACAGCTTTTATTTTAAAAAAGCCAGAAAGCCAGAAAAAGAGTACTTTATTTTACAAGCAAAAATGCAGTTCTAATGTGGCCTACTGTAAACTTCTGGGCAAGTCTAGAAATCAGTAACTTTAACATCTGAAATCTTTGTTTACATTTAAAGAAGAAATAATATTTAAATACCAAACCATAATTATTCATCAATTCTCCTACTAAATAAGAGAAATTGAGGCATTTTTTCCTACTGATATACACATTATAATTTCTACACAGCACAAATTAAACATAGCAGCTCTGCAGATCCAGAACTAATCAAGAAATTAGAAAAATCCTCTTACTTAATACTTCCCATTCCAGTATTTAGAAATTTTACCTCCCTCCCCTCTTCTATTCCTTCCTTCTCTTTCCCTACCACCAGTTCAGCTTACCTATAAAACACAGAAATCTATATATATCTGAACACACACAGGCATTGACAAAACCAGCATGACAATCTACAGAAAAATGCTTCTTCCTGCATATGAAATCATTCCACAGACATGAGAATGATAAATTTTGTTAATGATAAATGAAAAAAATAGATGTACAGGCTTTGTTGCTGCTTTGTTGCTATTTTCATCAACATTCTGATTTTATTACAAAATTAACCGGAAGAAAGTAGAACATGAATGAATCAATAGTTGATAATTTTCCAAATTTTCTACTCAACAAGGATATTTAGAATCCCAGTAATGTACTAATAGCTTCTGTATGCTTAACAGCTGGAAAAAAAACTTGCAAAATACAAGTTCTCAGCATGCACACTGCATGAGTTGTGTACACATTCTACTTGCAAGCACTGCTGTTAAGTATTATGCACACTGGTATTTTCGGAGGCATGAGCAGGACAATAAAAAAAAATATTCTGTTGATTTTATGGAGAAATAAGCACTGAAATTTGGTATTTTATCACTCACCAGACACTAAAAAAGTACAGCAAAATAGCCAAACCAAAATAGTGAACGCAGAAATATTCTGAAAAGATTATTCTGTTTCACTTAAGAAACTACACAAACATAATCAAGAAATTATTGGCAATATAATTTTAACAAAATAAGTGCAAAACTTTATATATTTTCTTATAACTTCAGGTTATAGCTAAAATGCTTCATTTCTGGGTTTGTTTCCCTCCACATACTCCACAAGGGAAAAAGACAGAACTACAGAACTTGCATCAACTTTATCAAACCTCACGACAACTTTTAATAATTACACATACTCTCTCTAACTTCTGATTTCCGAAACCAGAAGAAATTGCATTTAATGACATACTTCTATACTTAAAAATTGAGCAACCACAAATGAATGGAAAGACTTATTTTAAAGCCCCAATTGTTTGGAGACAAACTTATACCAGTAACTATTCTTTTTTAATTATTTCTTTGCATTTTCCATGCAGTGTGCTGCAACTGGCATCTAAATAGTTTCTTTGCCGTCGTGAAGCGAAACATCTTGAATGCTCAAACTGTATTTTTATGAGTGCCGAGGGACCCTAAATTTTAGTGGTCTATTAAATGCCAGCAATTTCATGCTGCCTTGCATAAAACAGCATTCACATATTAGAGCAGTGAGATTCCATAGCTGCATTATGCTTCTCTCACACAACTCAAATACAAGTTGTGTATTTCATTAAAAAAAAAATATTTCTTTCAAAACACATGCATTTTTTCAGTTAATATATTTAAAGTTCCGTTTTATTGTTATATGTTACACTATCCACATGGACAGCAAGTACAATCAAGTAGAGATAATAAAATTCACAAATATAGATAGCATTCCTTTTATTTGAATTCAGTTTATTACTTAAAGATAGAAGTTGTAAACGTATAACCCTTTGTCACCTGGCACGAACGTACTAAGAAAATTTTCTCTGAATAACCAAATTTACTTTGCCATAAAAAGCACTTTACTAAGCTTATTTAGTATACATTACTTTGAAGAATCCGTTTCTGTAAATCTTCCTGCTGCCCAACCTTTCAGTGTTAGTTTTATTCTCTTACCTGGCAATATTATTCTTTTCAAGAAGAAGTCCAGTCCTATGGTTTGTTTGTACTGCTTTCCAAACGTTTCTTGGGCAAAACGCGTGGCTAAGGATGTCTAAAACAGAACAATATCAAATTAAGTTGGCATCTTAAAGAGCAAAACAACCTGATGTTAAACCAGAAGTATGAAATACCATTTAGCATTTTTTTAAATCAATGCATGCTGACAGCACTCATGGATTTGGATTGACAAACATTCCAGCCAGCTTCAACATAAGAGTAGGTGGCAAAGGCTACCAATTTATGCAAAAAGCATCAAGGCATATATTTCCTTTGTATTTCTAAGATACTGTGATATTCATATTACAAAATATTACACAGATTTGAATAAGGTATCATTAGTACGCTCAAATCGACACAAACCTAAGTGACACCATCCATACCTGAAGAGCCTATTATTTTTAAAAAGTGTTCATTTCCAACACAAGGGTCCTTCCCTGATAGAGAACAGCATGATCCAAGACCAACTTTCTGGGAGTGAACAGAGAGCTGCACAGTGCACAGTCGCACATAGGCTCCAAAGTAAGGCAGGATTCCTGCCAGTATACATCAAAGTTTCGGGATAACATAAAATCTAAGATAGGAAGAGTACTTTCTTGTACACATTAAAAAGTAAACTCATGTTAAGAATGCAAATTTGCAGAATCATTCCTTTCAGCGGAACTTTGGAAACTTATGTCTTCCATTTATATCAGCTTTTACTACACACTACTAAAAGGATACAACTAACGTACATAAAGTGATGAAGCAAGGCATTTATATTCTTTCACTAGCAATTTAAATTCTCCATGCAAGGCAAAAAAAAAAAAAGAAAAAAAAAGAAAAAAGGAAAAGGAAAGAGAGGGGGAAGAAAGCCCCCCAAAATCTAAGATTTAAGAAAAGGAAAAAAAATAAAAAAGGAGAAAAGCAATTATAAAGAATACATAAGTTTGTATTGTGGAAAAAAAATAAACACCATATTAAAAATGAAGGTCACATAGATAAAATACATCCTAGATCAAATTAGTGGCACACACAAACCTCTTGTTGACATGATATCTGAAAAAATAAAACCAATTGAAAGGAAAAAAAATATCTGAGGGGTGAAACCCTAACTGCCCCACAAAACTCTTCCACTGAGAAAACTCAAAACAGACAAGAAGGAATTTTTTTTTTGCCAGCTTTCCATTCATTAAAACCTGAAGAGATGAGTCATAATTCAATTGTTATCAGAGCACATTTAGTTAAAAATGCAATAGCAAAATAATGCCAATAGTTCTGAAAAATTAGAATAGGCAAGTTCTATTAATAGAACAGTTATAATAAAGATCAAAATTATGCTCATGTCAAATGTATGCAGAAAGAAAAAGTAATTTGCTCTTTTTTCCGTGAAAACATGTACACCAGAGCTCCAGCATTAAAGCTCTAGTATGAATAGGAAAACATTTATTCAACTATTAAATTATCTGTGAAGTAAATAACACAAGATTTACCATTTTCTTGTTTCTGTAATCACATTTATATTCCTATGGCTATCACATATGTATATGTAGATAATAAATGATGTTTTGATATCAGAAGATACATTTAGGAAATAATCAAAAAAAAAACCCAATTAAAGACTTTGGCGACATTTTCATGTACTTCGTTGAACTCAACTCCCAAGAGGACCAAAAATAAATAAATAAAATTGGGGGGAAAAAGCAAGTAAACTAGAAATAGCATGAGTATGCTTATATATCACTGTGGAAAGGGTAAAGACCACAGAGGATGAATCGTGAGAAGATTCTTCTGCCTACGGCTATGTGACAGTAACACTAAAAACGCATACAAAATAAAATTCAATGCAGATTTAGGCTGTAGTGCTAAAAAAAAAACAAAACAGTAGAACTCATTCTTTTAATGACAATAGTTAGCATGTCAAGATTACAAAGACATTGTTTTTAATCTGTCATGACCTTAAATATGTAGATAAGAATAAGAACATTGCAGGAATACAACATACAGTTTTTTCCCCTCAAATTTTCCTCTTCTGAAGAGTAACCAGTACCCAGAGTACAAATTAAAATATTATCTGACTATATCATAGTATTTTATATTCTCTAACACACTAATTTAGATCCCCATTAAATAAGAAACCACTCCCTTCTTGTTTTAAGGGCTCAGTAAATATTAGCTTTATCACTCTGTGACACTCAATATTCCCTGAGGGCTTCTAAAGGTGTTAGTAAAAATAAACAACATACATTCAATTAACAGCCAACCAATAAGAGCAGCAAATAATCAACAGCACGGTAAAGTTCTCTTAAACCATTTTCTTCTGCCGTGCTCTTGAATGTAAAGGAATTTATAGAAGAAAATCATTGACTAACTCCTTTTTAATTTTTTTTTTCTAAAAGGACAGGTGTTGGATTACCAGACTAGAGCCTTCTATTCACAGAACAAGCATTTATCCACAAAGTACTAAGAGCAACAGTTCAAGCTTCTCTACAACAGTAAACAGAGAAGTTATATCAATGCATATTCGAGTACCTCTACAATGCAAATACTCCCTTCAGTCCTAAAATTGTGCTCTGCCATGCCTGCCATAAAAGATTCTGCATGACAGCTCTGCCTATAAGGATATATCGAGTGCAATCTATGTAAAAGTAACCAAAGTTAAATAACAGTTTAGAAGAACTGCAGTTGAAATATAAATGACTAGTGCCCATTTTCAAAATAAGGTTATGCTCCATTCATAAAATTCCAGCCATAAATCTAAGAGATCAGAGTACAGTATGATATCAAGCAAGAAAGCCTTGTTCCTTCATATCTGTACTAAGACTGCCAGGCCACCAACTTTCAGAGTAGATTTTCCAGTAGACCCTGTTTGGCAGGTTCACACATTTGTCTTAAATACCTCGAAGCAAATGTTTATGTGCTGTTCTAAACAGCAGTACACTATCAAAGGCTGGTGTTACAAACTCCCTCCTTTCAGGCAGAAGGAAAAAAAAAAAAAGTTTTGGGTTCCAACATACAGCAATCAAGACAGCAGTAAAAAATAACATTAAAAAATTACAATATTCTAAATGCAAAATACAGTGGGATATTTTGGGAAGGTTTTTTGGAAGCAAATGAAGATGCAATTAAATCTCACAGGTGAGGCAGGACAATTTCTTTCTTCTATTTTTCAATGTCAACAACTCACAGTGTAAACTGCTGACAAGTTGTCCGTAAATACCTGCAACTTTTATGAAAGAGTAGCAGACAAGTCAAACAGAACAAGCAATGATAGCCAGCTCTGATGCTGACTACTCACCAGGACAACAGGGGAACTCGTAGAGAACCCTGACAATGGCAATTCTTTGAGTAAAACCCTATAGAAGAAAACTTTCAGAAAGTGATGCTAAAATGTAGTATCATAGTTGTAAGAAAGAAAAACTAAACCAAAAATTCAATGGGATGCAAGGACATAGTTCTGAAGCCATGAATTTCCATTCACATATCAATGTCACCAGGCAGTTGAGAAGCTGCCTGCCAAAAAGCAACACATATCTATCCCTTCCCTCACTCCCATCTAGACCATCAGTGCTGCTCTCTAAGCACAGTAACATTCACCCCTCAGTCATGTTCTATCCCGAGTGGCAAAGACTTTAAGATAGATGGATTGAAATGCTTTAACTAGCATAAAACCATGTAATTGCCCAACAGAGAATTCGTCACTGAGAACAGTCTAGCTTTGAGGATGAGGGAGGGAGGTAGTATTTTATAAACAAAGGAAGTAGTTCTGTCATCTGAAGGTGGTGTATTTCCACTCCACTCCCAACTACCGATGAAAAAAGAAACTTTACTGAAAAAGAAGAAGATTATCCAGACTTTTTCAAATTAGAAATGCATCTATGAAGCTAGGCCAATCTGCACAGGACACTTGATGCAATTTTCCATTTACAAGACTGAACAGTGACAACCATGTTTTTGTCAACGCTGATGAAGTTTTTGAGCCTATGTGAAATAAAGATATCCAGAATTGGCACAATCTGGCACTCTAAAAAATAGAAATCCACCACCCTGAAAAATCCCAAAGCAAGCAGGACACCTCTCTATCCCAGCCTACATTT
The DNA here is from genome assembly GCA_025769975.1 of Gallinago jamesoni. Classification (NCBI taxonomy): domain Eukaryota; kingdom Metazoa; phylum Chordata; class Aves; order Charadriiformes; family Scolopacidae; genus Gallinago; species Gallinago jamesoni. Next base: position 54,469,644 of record JAOQGH010000032.1, read on the forward strand.
CAGCTCCTGCAAATTCTTCCACCATGACAAGCATTTACTCTTTAATTTTCATCAGTCGTTGGTAAGAGGAGAAGGAAAAGGCAGGACGTTTCTGCTACTATACTTTAGCCTCAGTTGCATCAGACGGCAGAAAGGCAAAACCTCAGCTGCTTTGCTCCTCCTGCACACCTATTTTTCAGGACCTCCCTTCCCATGAATAGCTCCAAGATTTGCTTCCAGAGGCCCAAAACTTTTTTCAACAGTAGCAAATGCCCCAATTTGCATTTCTAGCTCAAAATCACTACCTTGAATCAGCATCATTATATACTTCAACATTAAGCCAATCTGTGCGTAGCAAGAGTAGAAATATCTGGATCATAATCTCATTCTTTCCAATCCATACTAGTACTGCTGATTTATTTAAACGGAAAATAATTTTAGTTCAGGAAGAGTGGATTGATCTAGACACATAAGGCTGCTGTATGTATCTATGTTCCCTACTGTAATCCAAATCAAAGAGCCAACTGCTATTAATAATCACTGTTTATTTTCATCTCACATTGTCCCCACTTCCAATTTCTTTTTGGATTGTTTCGCTAGTTTGTCTGGTTCATTAAAATCATTCTCTATTATCTTCTTACTAACCAATCTTGCCCTCTTTGATTTTCTCTTCAACAATTTACTATTTCCTTACCATCTCTATTTTATCCTAATACTTTTTCAGATTCTACTCTGTCTCTCACTCCTTTCATTCCTTTTTTCCTTTTTACCCTTCTCTCCTTAGAGTTTCCTCCATCTGTGCTTATTCCTACACTTAACCACCACAAAAGAAATGAACAGAAGCACAACATCCTTCCCTTGCCTCACGGATAGAGCAATTCCTAGCTAGTGGAAACACAAACATTAGCCTTAGCTTGAACTGAAACTGATTTGTTTTTAAACTGCTACCAACCCTTGCACAGAACCCGATTCACGTTGCTTCTAAACAACAGGTGAGGAAAAAGAAATTAAGTTTTCCCCTTCAGTCAGCAGACTCAAAAAGGCAGATTTTTTTTTTTCCTGGAGAACTGAAGACCAGAGAGCTCCAGATGGCCAAGAAGGAGGGAATAAAATCTTATTTTGTTTGTTTTTGTTTTGGTGGGGGAAGCAATGGAAAGAAGTCAAATGTGAGCATCTCACACTAAACACGAGATGTAATATTTCAAGGATACATTCCATTATTTCCTACACTCCTCCCATCCAATGATCCCAGCAACAGAGGAAGAAAAAAACCAATGTCTTGCACAGCAAATGAGAGGCTAAGTATGCAAGTGTGTAAAGACCAGCTGTGAACCAGATGTGAGAGGCAGGCAATTTAGAGTTGAAAACATATAGATGTGCATGTTTCAACAAGTAAGCGGAACGAGTAGCCAACAAAGGAGAGGCACCTCAATGATTTAGTCTTCAGAGATGCTTGAAATAGCACTAGGTACATTTTACCTTTCCATTCCATGACCTAATCATTATTTTTACAAGATCTTACAATATATCTATTATTGCAAGTGTTTGCTGCTAGGCCATCAGGATGGCTGGAAGAAGCCTCTATTACAGCATCATCTAGGGGGAACAGGAGGAAAAGCAGCCCACCACAGTATAACTGTTGCTCCTACAAAATAAACTGCACTTGAAGCACAGGATTCCTAGAGTCAGCAGGAGATTCAGTGAGTGGCAGCTCCCATGTGAGAAGGAGGAACCAGCAGGAATATACATCAAAACTTAAGAACACTTGAAAATCCATGTTTGGCAAGAGGTCGTGCCACAAGATGCTGAGCAGCAGTAGTGAAAAGATTCCTCAGTTTGAATGGAAAACTCCTGGGGAAAGCTACCAGTGAAACAGCACTTCAGCTGTCAATCCTGTGCATTTATTATGCTCTCATCACATAGAAGAATTTGGAATTGCCCATCTACTGACTCAGGTGAATACAATACCGCTTCAGACTGGGTTCAGAATTGCTGGAGACAAAAAACTTTATGTTTCTTCATAGAGCTCTGCATAAGTGAGCAAAACCATGCATGTACTTTCACTAACAGCTTATTTCTATTAATGACAGGCAGTTCATTTAGACCACCTCTAAGAATATTTCTACTTTCCATCTGAACTGTGAGGGAAGCAGACTTTTTGCCTCCCCATGTTTATGATAAAGGAAAAACTCTATTCTTCAATACACACTAAAATTACTATTTTAGCATGTACATCACAAAAAGATTCGGGTTACACGCTGCAATAGACACGTTCACAGGTGTAAGCAAAGAACAGTGACTATTTCCACAGGTAAAAAAAACACCTTTTGCCTTCTTTGGTCTCTATTTGTCAATTATTTTTTTTTCTAAAAATACAATTATAACTTATTTATAAACAAAGCACTTATAAATAAAACTTAAATTGTTACAGATAGGAAAATAAAGTAAAAGCCACAAACAAAAAATAAATTGACCCAGAAGTGTCTTTCCAAACTCTGCAACAGTATCTCAAAGAGATGCAAACTGTTCCGTCCACCGTCCTCGGGAGGTGACCAGCTCTGAAGCCGAAATGAAGAGAGGCTGGGGACCCAGCTAAGCAGCCTTCCCCGCCCGTCTTTTCGGGGGGGGAAACCGCGAATTGAGGTGCTCTGCCCCGACCTCGGCAGCTCCCGGTAAGAACACCTTCGGGCCACCCCAGCAGCTCCAGCCGAGCGACCACCCGCCACCAGTGCCCGGGGGACCGGCGGGAAACGCCATCCCAGGCAGCACCACAGCAACTACGTTGTCAGCCGCTGCTTTTATTAAGGCTCGAGAAAATTGGATTAAAGCCGCATATGCCTCTTCGGGCACGGCAGCCCCGTTCGAGGGTTCCGCCGCCGAGCGGCGAGCGGACACCGAGCGAAGAGCCCGCCTCGGCTCGGCTCGTCCCGGCTCCCCGCTACGCCCCCACCCCACAGAAGCCAGGGAGACAAGGGAGAGGGAGAAATGCCGGGCCGGGGGCGAAGGGGGAGCAGTCAGCAGCCTCCGCGCCGCCGGGGATCGCGACAACGGCGGCGCAACAGATTGGAGTCGCCGCGGGCTGCTGCCCCCCTCAGCGCGGGCAGGGAGGAAGGAGGGGAAGGCGCTGAGGGGGAAGGCCAGGAAGGGGGCTCGGGGCACCGCGGCGACGGAGAGGAGCGGGGCGCTGCCGGCGGGGACCGGCACTGACCTTGCCAGTGGTACCGTCCCCCAGCACCACTAGCTTGAGCTGGCGGTCCGGACTCTCCTCCTCCTCCGAGTCCGACATGGTCCCTAGGCCCGCTGCGGGGAAGGAGAAGAGGCGGAGGGCAGCCGGGAGGGACGGGGCGCAGGAGCGAGGAGGGGAAGGGGGAGAGGAGCGAGCGCCGCTCTCACGGAGCCGGCAGCGCCGCAGAGGCCGGAGCCGCCATTTTCCCTCAGCGCGCCCCCCGTCGCTATGGCCCGCACGGGGCGAAACCAACAAGCGAGGGGAGGGAAGGGGGAGAGGGGAGCGAGCGGGCGGGAGCTACAGTAACAAGTCCAGCGGCCCGAGCAGGGGGCACAGCCGCCACTCCCTCACTTCACCAAACACGCATACCCCCCCAGTTGCCGGGCGAATGGTTCGGCCCGGCTCGCCGCTACGCGCAGCGGCAGTTGGGCCCCGGAGTGACGCCCCGCGCGGTAACTAAGGAACGCGGGGGTCAGAGGTGGCGGAGCGCGGGGCGGAGCGCGGGGCGGTGCTAACGGCCCTAACGGCCCTAACGGCCGTGCCGCCGTCCCGTGCTGTGGGGCTGCCTGGCCTGGCGGCTCTCATGAGGGGGTTGGCTGCAGCTAATGGGGAAGGCCGTGCCAGCAGGCGGCTTGAGGACTTAAGGAAGATAAAATCTGTGGAATGCCCTGGGGGATTTCCTTTGAAGGAATAAAACTGATGCTTCCTGGCAGCAGGTGATCTGCTTCGGCCAAGGGGCAGCGTTTTCATTCTAGTGACATCCACCTACATGGCCAAGTCCCATTCCTGCCTGGGCTTCCACACAGCAACAAGATATATTTGTATTTTTAAAGAAATCTGTTGGCACAAAAAGCAAGTAAGATGGCAAGCACCACATGAGTCCAGCATCATTTTCCCACATTGCTACTCAGCTGTTCTTGGCAGCTCTTTATCTCCTAAGCCCACCAGATAGGCGTGCCACCGTTTTCTGAAGTGTTCTACTCAGAACTTGTCTATCCATATAGGCAACTGGTAAGAAAACTTGTTTACATAGCCCTAACTGAGTTTTAAGCAATTATTACACCTAATGACCGTGGAGTACAGTTCGTAACCTCCTCCTTTGCAGCAGCCTTTTCCATACTTGAAAACTCTTAGCATGTCTTCCGTCCATCTTGTTTGCCGTAGACTAAACAACACTTCTTCGTTCCGTCTTTCCCTGGGCTGGCTTTTCTAGACTTCTGATTATTCTTGTTGCTTTCCTTTGGCATCTCTCCGTTTTCTCAAAGTGATGTGCCAAAAACTGCATATAGTGCTTTGGTTGAGGCCTTATGAGTACCAAGTAGAGTGGAAGTATTACTTCATGTGTCTTACATACAAGACTCCTGTTTATATATCCCAGTATGATATTTGCTTTCTTCACGGTATGACATTGCTGACTCGTATTGTTTCTGATTTACTAAAAAACGTCTGAATCCCCTCCTGTCATCAGAGTTTCATACACTTTTGAGTTTTTCTTCCTGTGCCTTCTTCATATCCCCCTCGAATTTCATCCTATATTTCAGGCTACTTGCACAATTTGTCAATAGAATGTTATTTGTAATCTTGTCGTCCAAAATGCATGCTATCCCTTCCAACTTGGTTGTATCTGCAACTTTAAGAATCATATTCCTATCCATAAAGATATCTAATAGTACCAGATCTCTGCAGGGCTCTAATTGAAATATCCTTCCAATACGACGCGTGATGACAGCTCTTTGGGCGTAGTTTACACAACAATTTGAACAAAAGAGACAGCTAAAGCTGCTTAAAAGTGTAGATGTAATGTGACGGATTCAATATCAAGCTAAGAATTTTTAAAACTTTGTGTAATGCAGGAACAAAAATAATTTCTGTTTCAGTCTTTCTCAGGTTTTCTTTTTGAAATGTATGTCAGAAATTTCTAATATTGCAAGTACACCATTTTACTCAATCTTCAGCAGGATCAAGAAAATTCCTTATTACCCATGTACTCAAGTGTTGCAGTACTGAGGCCAAATGCTTTCCCAGTGACATTCTGGAAAAAAAAAATGAAGGGAAAAAAAAAGGCAGACAAGACCTTAATTTCTAATGGAAAACCAGACACACATCTTTGTCACTTCAAAACAAATTAAACGAGTTACTCATCGACTATTTTCCTCTTCAAATCATATTTTAGCCTAATTATACTGCAAGTTGTCCTAACTAGGAACTTCAGCAAGATCAGAATCAGAGCCCAGCTGAACAGTGTTTTTTGGAAGGAAGAGCAACAAGTACAAGCATGGAATTTTCCTTTGAGATTTCTGACATACTGAATGGTTGTAGAATTGGCATTAGACACTTAAAAACTTCATGTCTCCCATCAGGGCAGACAAGCAATCAATAAACCACTGGAAATATCTATGGAACTGTTCGTATTTCTGCCACAGTCACCTTAAGAAAGAAGATAAAAGATGAATTCAAAGCTTCCCAGTGCTTCTGAGAAGAAGCAAGGTTCTCTTCAACCCCCCAAGAAAGAGAACTAGTGGGGTTCAGGTTGTGTATGCAAAAGCAGGATGATCCAAGAGAAAGGTGCTCCGGGTCTCCAGGCTACATGCATTCTCATTTGAAATGCGACAAAAAAATGTGTGTGTTATAATACACATCCCCAAACTTAATTTTCTTCTTAGATAATATTTCTTCACAAATCTCGATGATCTCGGAGGTCCCTTCCAACCACTAAGATTCTGTGATTCTGTGAAATCACCTGAGCTTATTAAAAATTAACATCATCATCATCTAAATGAGTGAAAAATATAGAAAGAACTATTGCATCTCCAGTATGGCATTCATGGGCGTAAAATTATCTTGAGGCTGTATATCTGATCTATTTAATTAAGTACTTCTATTAAGGCATAATTTTGGAAATACAAAGAATACTTGATATGGATGGATAAACAAGCATGTTTGCTGTTGACCACCAAGAAGGATGAATGGAAGCTACCCCAGGAGACAGCACTGTAGTGTAACTGGAAAACTCAACTCCCAGGCATCTCCTTGCAGTTGTTAAACATATGGATTATCAGTGTGTATTAAAATCCTTTTTGACTATATGAAAAGTCAGGGTTAAAGATTAAAGTTGCCCACTGGATTTAAAGCTGTAATTAAAAATAAAGATACAAAGGAGCGTTGCTTACCATAATTTCACTTTATACTAGCATAACAGAGCAGACAACTGGGCTACAAATCTTTATATTTGTCAATGTTCAGCAGGCACATTAGCAGTGTGATGTGGTTATTTTATGTGGGTTGGTACAGGTTGTTGGTACCAGCATATCCCTTCTAGGGAGGTTTTCAAATTGAAATGTATTTGTCATTGCAGTCGTAACTAGTTTGTTATTTGCTAACTATGAATGACAAATGCAAACTAAACCTTTGTGAGCATGTGAATTTTTTAGGATATAGTATAAGGTTACATTTCCGATACGCATGTATCTGCAAAAGAGCCAAAAATCACTGCCTATGTAGGAAATAGCCGTATGCTTCTCCCAGGCTATGGGAAAAGGTGCGAATCAAGTGGAATGAGGTGGAATTCTGGGCTGACTGAGAAAAGAATGACATGTGTGAGAGCCTGCAACCTTTTTGCCATCCTGGTCAGGAATGCAGGATCGTTAGCTAGCAAGTCATCTGTGCTGTCCTCTTCAGCTCTTGATGGAAACAACACATTTCTTAGAGTGACCAACCAACCGTCCTCTGTTTCCGACAGAAGCCATTCTTTTAAATTTTGTTCTGCCGTTTCTTCCTGTGCTTATACAAACACATGCATTTCTTTTGTGTTTCATTCATATCAATTTTTCTCTTTCAAGTCTCTGTAGCTGAGATCATAGACCCTCCTCTTCTTCAAGGTAGAAATTGCCATTACATCTGTTTGAGCCAGGAAAGTGTCCTTCTTGAAAAGAAAAGCAAAATTGTTGCAAAAAAAAAAAAAGTTAAATGTTCATTAAAAGAAATTGTGATATTTTCTTGCATTACTGTGTTTATTTTGCCACTCAGCTCTGGAGCAGAGTAGAAAGCAGCTGTTACTTTTAATTGCACTAGGGATTTGTAAATAAAAACCAAACTGTTTCTTCTTCATCAGTATCATCTCTAATGTCTTTTCCAGATAGTCTTTTCTTCTGCACTTCTGTTTGACTGCTGTGCCTTGAGTCAGATGCGGTGATTAATGCGGTTGACTAGACTGACAACTGAGTGGAAATGGTAAATAATCACTTGTTTTCATACATGTAAAAAACAGTTCCTACTCAAGTTGGAAATCCTTGCTTTTGGGAAGGGCATTCTTCCATCTTGCTTCCTGCTAACCTAAGGTCATTTAAGGAATAACTGCTTTAAGTACTTGTTGATTACAGTGATGTAAACGTCTCTGGCCCAGACGCTGCAGTGAACAAGACTTTCCACACAGGAATATGGTTAAACTGAAGGCCGCAACTTTTATGAACTACATTGCCTAATAAAACAGGGAAGAACCGCTAGCCAGCTGTTCCCCACAAACTACCCAGTAAAACAGGACCAGTGAGGTTCACCAAGCACCAGACTATGGAGGCCAAGCTAAATGTTTAAGAGAAGGCTGACCGCATCCTCCCTCCTGCAAAAGTGACCGAGGCGTGTGGTCCCAGACAATAATCACCTTCTACACCATCTGTCCTAGGGAGAGAGGAGTAAAGTAAGTAGGAGCTTTTTTACTTTGTGTAAGGCGGTAAATTTTCCCTGCATTGTGGAAAAGGAAATAGCTAGCTGACACCTGGCTAGTATTTAAGACATGAACAGTAATTCTGGCCACAGCTAACATGAGAAACCCACACTGGAAACTTACTCTCCAGTTGTATGAATGCACAAACAAGTTCTCTGGTCTTTCCACTAGCCGAATTTGCTAGTAAAACCACATCGCATTTTCAGTGTGGTAAACACTTTTTCACACTGTTGAAGGAAAGCACAGTAGCCAACTCAGACTAGAAAATCCAGCAATAGCCAGGCTAAATAACAACAGTTACAGAAAGAGTCAAAAAATCCTTCAGAACAAGAACTAATTTAAAGAAGAGGCAACTGGACATTCACACGAAGTACATCCAACTTCTGACAGAGTCATGCAAATTTGAAGTTTCCCACCTGAACACAGAGGATCACTCCTGTTCCTTGTCTGCAAACCACAGTGCTTGTTAGAATAATGGAGAGGAGAAAGCTGTCCTTCTCACAGTCTTGACCTGTAACCAGTCCAATAAAAAGCCATTAACTTTTTCTTCTCAACATGGAAAATAATTTTAGGATTATTTTCTAGCATCTAGAACTGCAGGTTTGGAAAGACCCACTTGAATCACTGGTTGAATTCCTTGAGGGAAACCATCAGGTTCCATCACAAGAGCAGGAAAGTCATTTTCCCCCACTGCTCTTGCTGGAAGCTTATTCTAGACTCCATGTGCTGCGTTTGACACCACCTGGCAGATAAGCTCCCACCAAGTCACTTACTCTCCCTCGGCAGAACAGGGGAGAGAATCAGAAGGGCAAAAACATGAAATGAAGATTGAGATAATGACAGTTTAACAAGAGAAATGAAGCTATGCACACAAGCAAAGCAAAAAAGGGAATTCATTTACTACTTCCCATCAGCAGGTAGATGTTTAGACACTTCCTGGAAGGCAGAGCTTCAGCACGTGTAACAGTTACTTGGGAAGACAAATGCCATAACCTCAAATATACCCCTTCCTCCTCCTTTCCCCCAGCTTTTATTACTGAGCACCACAATTGCATTTGCTCTTTTTCATAATTAAATCACCTTTCCAATAGATCTAGTAGCCATCTCATTCTGCTCTGAAATCATTAGCTGTAATGTCTTATCTTCGCCTGAAGATTTAGTTACTAGTTTTCCAAGTGTATGACCTTTCTAAATCTTATCCCACATAAAGTGTTTCAGACCAGAGTTATCCTGTTCTTTTGGACCAATATCTTGAGCTTCCCAGCATTCCCTTACCAGTTAACCAGCCCAATCCTGCTTTTAATGGGAAGCTCATTAAGAAATACATTACACAAGATTGCACCTGAAGCTTATCACTGAGGCAGCCCATCCCTTGCAACCTGATACTTCTGTCAGTAACATCCATCATCATTTTGTCTAGCTGGTTCTCCCATCTTCACTTTATCTACTGATTTCCACGTTTCTGGCTTAATGAGTACCTAGTCTCTATCAAAGTCCACATAGATGATATCTACGATATTGCCCTTGTCTAAAAAATCTTTCAGCAAAGAAAATTATCGTGTTAATCTGACACATGAAGTAAACGTGTGTTGCAATGTATCTTATTTTTCACTTGCCTGGAGGTCCTTATTAATTATTCTTGTTCACACTGAACTTGATGCTAGGAGAAATCCCTTGGAAGTACATCAGTAAATGCCTTTATATAATCTAACAGTCTGTGAAGATACGATCTACATAAGAACAAGTCACAAGAAGACAAACTCGATTTTCTGAATAAATTATTAATTGCAAATTATTTGTAAGATTTCCATGATAGTGAATATATCCCCTAAAGTGCTCATATTATCAGCCTCTCCAACAATAATCATTCACTATTGATCTCCATCCAAGGAACTGCACAGACATGAGTGGAATGAATCTTGGGAAACCCTCTGCAATCCGCCCCCACTCCTGCCAAGTCTAACTGACCTGCTCAAAATCTTATATATGATGTCAGCCTCAAAGGCAAAATTAGAGCTCAGGCTTTTCTTTTGTATTTTCCAAAAGTACATTTATCTCCAACACTAAACTGCAGATGTTACAATCATGACTGTTAATACCTAAACATGGAGTTCTGTGTTCACTGCAGCACATACCAACCATGTTTTCAGAGTAGTCAAACCTAATTAGTTCCCCAGACTCTTAGACTTTATTTTACTAGTCTCTGTGTAGCATAGGAAAATATTCTGGGTTGTCATCCACCTGGCAAAACTTGAATCCCTGTTCTAGGAGCTTTTTTCCAGAAAGAAATCTCTCTAGACTTTGAATTATTTTGGTTATGCATCTGCATTCCAGAAACTCCCATATTGTATGGGAAAAAAACATTACCAGTCTGATTACACAAGGATTCAGATGTGAAGAGACAGGAGCCTACTCCTTTGCTCCTTCACTGCTCAACCTCCCTGTCTAAAGTATTTTGGCAGCTGGAAGGTACTGATGATCCAGTACAGTTGTCTGTCATATTGAATAAAATTGTCTTACTGTTTCTTGGTGCTCCCCCATGACTGTGGCAAGTGTCTGTTTCTTTCTGTATCCCAAGATTGTAACTTGCAATTTTTAAGGAACAAATCTGATCTATTGGCTATAGCTGTGTACATCACCTAGTGAATTGAGATCCTTGTGCCTGACTACAGATTTTAGCTGCTGTGAATATATGATCAATACAGTCAGGTGTACACCTCAGTCTGGAATTACTCAGCTGGACGCACACTTTCCTGTGAAACTTTGATGGGAGAGGTAGGTGTGCACTGACTGCAGACACCCGAGCCTGATTTTCTCGAGTAGGCACCTATTCCAGTCCAAAATGAGTTTGAAATATCTATAAAGTGTCATTTAATAACATGCTGCTCAGCTATGTGCTGCTGTTAGAGACTATTTAAGACACAGAGTAAGAGAAGATGAAGCCTAGCGTTACCTCCACAAACCATCCAGCTGTCCATCAGCTGTGCCATTGCAGCTCAACATGCCAGCAAATGAAGCCAAAGATGCCTGAAGCACTGAGTACCCCAGTGTGCTTTGCCAGAAAATCATCCCCATTTGAATAACTAAATGTAACATGGCTTAATCAGCTTTGAAATATCTATTGTGCCCAATGGGCATTCGTGTCGCTACCCGGTGTGGCAGAGGGCTCTGAGAGCAAAGAGCTGCAGCAGTCTGTGATGTTACCATCCCCTCTGTTACGTGCTCTCACCCCTCTGTCTGCAATTACCACCACAGCAAGAGATTTGTCAGAAATGATCGTGCACCCACACCTCACCTGCACCTCAGCCTCATGCCTTCGCGTGAACCCACCTTCATCAGTGACTTAAGCCACGACACGAGCAGTGAGGCCAGGCACAAATCTCTGCTTGCCACTACAGCTACTGTGAGATCCAGCAAACTGAAGAGCTGATGTCCCCGCTGGGCAGCTGGGAATCACAGTCCCATTCAGCAGCTGGCCTGTCATAGCCCTAATAAGCATACTGTCTTGGATATTACTGATAGTATCTAACAGAGTAAAGCTCACAGCTCACTGGTAATGTGGCTCAGCTGGAATGGTAAAGGGCTAAAAACTTCAAATACTTTTCCTGCCCATCTTTCTTACTGCACATGATTAACTAAAATCAGAACTAACTGCCAATAATCCATAAGTGAGAATGACGAGCAGAATTACATATGTGGGATAACTGATTTTCAAAACCTTACTTTGTATTGATTTTCTTCTTTTGGTATGTATATCAAAAGTTATGACTCACCCAAAATGCTTTTGCTTAACGCTAGCCTATGTGCTCCCAAACTAATTTCCTCCCAGGAAATTTCACATCTTTGAGGGCAGTTCATTTACCACTGCCAAAACTATAGGCGTTCTTGACGAAGCTGGAGTAGCTTTATGGCCTAATAATCTCAGATCTATGTTTAGCCAAACTATAGGGGTGTGTTAGCAACCCGGTAAATACAGAAAATGGTAAGGAAGGGAGAGTTAGGAGGAGCACACCACGTAAATTTAAAAGCAACAACTGTGACAGAACTTGCATATCTAATTCTATACTCAAGTAGGCCAACATGAAACCTTACAATTCAGGCTTTGAGAATATGCAGCTATGCCTAATGGGAGATTAGGTATTTATTTTCAGTGTCTGTAGGATTTGACCACATATCCTGTTAGCATCTAATAGCGGATCAGACCCTGTTGGTTTTACTTTACTTTACTTAGGCAAAGTTCTTTCTGGTTAATAACAGACTAAAATTCATGTTCAGTTTGGCAGTGTAGGCAATTAAGAGCTTGTCCAGCTTATTGCAGGGATATGATGAAATGCTATGAAAAATACGCATCTATAGTACTACGAGAACCAAGATTCAGACAATTAGGTGTATTTCTCTTTAGTCTTTAGTCTTTCTCACCATGCAACACAATTTCAAATGTTTGGAGTGATTTTCTATGGTTATTTGTAATTAGAGTGCACATTTTTAGAATAAAATATGATATTTGAGGTGATAGTGTTCATTTTAAATGGACAAATATACACTTATACCCACAGCCCCACACACTGACATGTCTGTGACTGCTAGAGCACACCAAGTGAAGTGGCCGGATTTTAGATCCCTATTGGCAAACACAAACCTGTTGGATGCTGTGCAATTCTGCCACTTCACTTTGGTGCTTCAGTGGCAGCTGTAATCTTCTGAAAAAAAAAGAAAAAAATGGCCTCATAAATGTCTGGGCTGTTTGGCCGAGTTCCTGCAATCCTGCCTACACAAACCCGCCTTCTCCTCAAGCTCTGTTATCCATTAAAATGTTACCAGAGATCTCCATTGATCTCACTTTGTCATGCAAGAACTTTTCCAAAATATTCCCTGCTAGATGTCATCTTTAACTGATAGGTGTTAGTATGTTTTCATTTGCTCTGAATCATTCGATGTCTGTCTCAAGTGCAAAACGAGGATCCTTGAGCCAGGCTCTTGCCATGTGCATGCAAAGAAAGTTTTTGGAGATCAAAGGAGAAAATCTGGCTGGTGTGAAGGGTGATATCACTGCTAACCCTGTTTTTATTTTCTGCCTTGTGAGAATGAAGAGAAGAAAGCTTTATACGATATACAATGTAAACACAACAGAGGGCATGAGCCTGTCAGCCTATCGTTGATGTGAGACACACATACCTGGCGCCTGACAAGGATATTTTCTGGGCGAAGGCAATAATGAGGTTTTGAAAAGCACACGTGTAGGAATGGTGAATGCTTTAGAGCTGTGCTCGTACAAGTTGTGATTTAAAAGGCTGGAGGCTTCAATCTGAGCTGCTAAAATTCAAATGACAGAAAGTTACAAAATTTTATTGCTCTGCATTTAATAAAATTCACATTTACAAGCTGTCAGTTTGAAATGCTGAATAATTCATAGTTTAGAACACTGAACACCAGTTTGGATTGAGCTTGAAGTTCATTGCTTCCTACTTACAATCTTTCTTGGATACTCAGAATAATCCTTCAATCCTTGCACTTTTGTTATCTCTCTCAATTCAGCTTTGGCCCCAAAAACATATTAACTTTGCAGAAAGGTCAGGGAAAGACATGTATCTTGTTGCCTTAAAAAAAAAAAAAAAAAAAAAAACCCCAAAGCAGGCATAATTAAAAGCTCCCTTTCTGCTTGTTTAATGTGCTAATATGAGAACATTAAGGCCAATGTACCATCTACTGCTTGGTTGCTCCAGCTGTCTGGGCTTTTTTGTTAATTTACGGACTCAATTAGGTAGACTCTTAAATCCACGACATTGGTGGGTGGTAAGGTAGATGGTTAATGAAGAAACATAGAGTAGGAAACTCCTTTAATGCCTGTTTTATATGTATCTTGGGTAACATTTTTAGGAGAACAAGGATCAAAGATTGTAACTTTAAGAAACTCTCAAGACAGGAATAAATGTACATGGTTTTAAGGCACCCCTAAAAATTATGAGATGGCTAATATCCCCACGATTCTGTGGTCTGTTCTAAAACAAAAATATTAAGCCAAATGTTTGGCTCTGTATAATAAAAACAGATTATCTAATGGTTTCCAGTGGGAAATATGAGAAAGGCCATTCATAAAGACTCTGTAAGAGTTATGAATTATAAAGACTTCCTCATTTTCAGTATAAACTGAGACCCCGATAGAAACTGTTAGATATTTATTCACATGCCCTCAAAGGGACTGCACATGGACATTTTTAATTAACATTATTTGCAACACCTTACTCAAGTTGTTCATTATTAATTTGGTGTGTTTTGAAGTCCTGACCAAAAAGTTTTCATCACTTACTCTAATTACACCATTCTTATATGACTTTAATACTTTTAAAAGGATACAGTGAATTGCAATATATACTTATTTTAATTAAAAAAGAAAACCATGTTTCAGTAATCTAGGTCATAACGTTAAAAAAAAAGAAGTCAGGAAACATTAAATAAACTTTGGGTCATTATCTTTAACATGCTGCTAGGCCTTCTCTGTAATGAAAAAAAAAAAAATTAAAGACACAGTTTGACAGCCCTTCTGGATTTCTAGAGATGTCTCTGTTTGTCTCCATTTTGCCCTTCCCTTTCCGGCTCCCTAAAATGTTTGTATGTTTATTAGAGGGTATAAAATGGGTATATCACCCTCAGTTCACCTCCGGCTATCCTCAGTGTCCAAATGCTGGTGCTAGTCACTTCACATGATTGAGCTGGGGTAAAATTTCCTTGTCTTGCCTCGTTTAGATCATTTTCCGTAGCCTTTCTCTTTCATGCAGTTGTCTCTATTAAAGCCATTCACCAAAACTGCCTGGTCAATCTGAAGAAATTTGTCTGAGGTTACAGCGCTGGTAGCAAAGGTAGAAAACAGGCGGGAAACTATTGATGTGACCTTCATGGCCGTGTCTGCAAAGGATAAATGAACTCTGCTAATTTCTTCCTAGAAAACGGTAAACAGGACTCGAAGAAAAATGCCAGTGGAAAGACCTGGTAGATCAGCAAAGCCTGAGTTGTACCATGGTAGACAGGAAAAAACCTGCTCATCCTTCGAGAAGATTCGCCAGGCTCAGTTATGCTTAAACCTTCCTCTTCAGCTAGAAGCTAAAATGTTGAAATTTAGCATCTTAAATGGAACGCATCCTTGGCACCTCCCGTGGGGAGCGTGCGCTGAACTGCCTGCGGGCTCAGCTGCGCCTTCTTCTTTGCAAATTACACCTGTTCTTTGGAGCCCTGACAGGAACTCGGGGTTTGTAAATAATAGCTGAAACTCTAGAACACAAGATGGCAGTGTCAGACACCGGGTACCAAAGCAGCAAAGGGGGATACGGACTGGTTCAGCCGGATCTCTCGGGAGTGGGGGGACGGGAGCGAGCGGCACTTCGTGCTCTCCTTGATGCTCCTGTGGAAATCCTGTTAGGAAGCCGAGAGACTTTTGTGTTTCCAGAATACCTAAAAAATACCTTGCAGGAGGAATAAAAAAACCCAACAGTATTCTCTGCGGAACAGCGGGTCTTGCTCCCACCCAGATCTCTGAGATCTCCAGGTTTAAGATGGTGTGTTAAGACGTAAAAAATATGTATCTTGCAAGGTTGTAAAGGAAAACAAATCTTCTGTCGCTGGAACATTGCTTTTCTTTTCCTGGTGTTATCCTAACAGAGAACTGAGTTAATTTGGGGGGGGGGCGGGTGTCCAAATTCAGATATCACCAGTCTCTGTGGCTGGCGAGAGTGACACATACAGGAAGAGCCTAATCTTTGCGAAAGACATACAGGAAAATCATAGAATCATAGAACGGTTAGAGTTGGAAGGGACCTTAAAGATCATCGAGTTCCGCACCCCTGCCATGTTTTTTTTTTTTTTCTTGTCACTTGTTTTAGGAAGCTCAGTGGGGGGGAGCACGTGAAGGTCAGGGGTGGAGACGGTGCGAATGTGATCTGAAACGCGGCAAAAGCCTCAAACCAAACCCGGCAGAAATGGAGCTATCTGGAGTCCCAGACACCCGGCAGAGTCTCGGTGAGGGAATAAACTTTAAAGAGCCTTTAATCACACCAGTATGTCCAAACCCAGTGAAGGTCATTAGCAATTATTATTCTGCTGAGTTTGGGGGATTCTTTGGGTGTCCTTGATGCCTTTCCTAGCACTACCAAGTCCCAATCCTGCTCCCGGTGAGGGACACGGGTCTATTCCTCTGCGTGATGGACCCTTCAACCTCCCAGGGGCCACCAAGCGAAACTTCCACCGGGTGTCGTTACTTGAGCAAGGAGATTCAAGTCGAGCACTTCTCCCGGTGACCGAAAAAACGGGCAGATCCTTGGGGGCGAGGGGAGGAAGGATGAGAAGGTGTTTGAGGGTCCGGGTGGCTCCGACACGGCGGTACTCGGGGCCCTGCAGACATAAGGACCGGTGGGGTGGCAAAGACACGGGGCTGGAGTCCCGCACACCCGGGGGGTGGGGGGGACAAGGACATAGAGGAAGGACTTGCTCCCAAACTCCCCGCCAGCCCCGTCGCCTTTCCATGGGATTGTGTTTGGGTCCCCTGAGGACCGGGGAGTTTCAAACCATCTTTCCCAGACACGAAGCTGTGGCTCCCGGTAATCACTCGGCACCAGCTGACTCCCAGAGCCCTGATTTTTAACGTGTGGTGGGGTTGGTGGGGTTTGGTTTTTTTGGGTTTTGGGTTGTTTTTTTTTTTTTCCGTCGTTTTTACCTCGAAATCGGGAGCTGAGAAAGCATTTTGTTTAGTTCGTGGGGAAACGGCAGTAAGATCTCAGACGCGCCGGGGAAGTTTAACTCGAAATAAACCTCCTAATCAAAATACCTCGCCGGGAACCGAGAAACCTCAGGCAGGCGATCCCTCTAGTCCTCAGTTTACAGCGAATTGAGGGAGAAATCCTTCCATTTTATCCGGTTTGATTTGTTGTTGTTGTTGTTGTTGTTTTTTAAAAAAAGGCTATGAGAACTCCATTTCCTCCCCCCCCCCCCCACAGCTGTTCAAGGCAGGGTTCGGTGCGTTCTCTCTTTGCGGGGTCCTTTGGCTGCGGTGCGGGCCGGGGGGTGCGCGGTGTGAAGGCTTTATCCCTCCCACGGAGGAGCTGGGGCGGGGGGGGGGGAAGAGATAAATTCAGCACTTTCCCGCCGATGACAGTTCCCTCTCGCCGCCCCCCGGGACGAGAGGGGGACTGGGGTGAGTGGGTGTCCGGTGGCTACGGGCTGGCCCGGCAGCTCCCCCGGCCTGCATCCATCCCTCCAGCATCACCCCCCCCTCCCCCCCCGGGCAGCTCCCCCTCGGGAGGGCACGGCGCTCCGCCACCCCCGGCAGCAGCTTTGTCGCGGAGAAACAGCGAAAAAAAAAATAGAATATATATATATATATATATATATATTTAAAATAGTGTTAAACCGGAGCAGTCGGGCTTGGGTGGGTTTTGAGTTTTTGCGATGAAGGGAAGCGATGTCCAAGGCAGCGGGGAAGGGCTGTGTGCAGAGGCGGGGGGGGGGGGGATTGAGTTCACGAGTGGGTTTTGTAGAGGCGCTCAGGGGACTCAAGAAGGGGATGAAGGCACTGAGAAGCCCCCGGGGTAACGACCCTCACACCGACAGATTCCAAACCCAACCCACTGGAAACACGCGTGGGCCTCTCTGTGCTTCTCCTTCCCTCTAGCTAGGCCTTGGGCTGCGCGGGGGAGCACCGCACCGCGGGGCAGAGCAGCTCAAGGATGTGACCGCGTTTGCTTCCTCGCAGCGGTGACGGGGGTATCCACAGCCAGCTATTCCCTGCCCAAGGCTCTTTAAACCTTAGCGCGGCAGAAAAAAAAAATAAAAATATTTAGGGCTTAAAAAAGCGGAAAGCGGTGGCTGCCCATCCATAGGAACGCGGAGCTTTCTCGCTTTGCAGCGCTCGGCGCGGACCTTGCGCCGCGGCTGTTGTGTCGGGGCCCTTGCGGCGTGTTTCCGGCGTGCGGGGGTTAAAACCAAACGCCGCGGCTCCATTCGTTCCATTTTATTATTATTTAAAAAAAAAAAAAAAAAAAAAAAAAAAGGAATCAGCCAAGGTAAATCCTCACCCGGATGCTTTTGGCAAAACGCGTCCCGGAGCGGAGGGACCGCGGAGCAGCGCGGGGGCGACCCCGACGGCCGGGACAAGCGGGGCTGCCGGTCCTGCTTCCTTCGGGTCCCTCAGGGAGACCTTCCATGGAGTGCATGGGATTTCCAGGGGGGGCCGTGGAGGTGGATTCCCCGGGAAAACTGATGGATGTGGTGGAAAGCGCCCCGCGCCGTTTTTACAGCTCCCCGCCACCCTTTCCCGTCTGCCCCTTAGAGGAGGGTTCAAGGCCGTATGTCCCCCCACGTCGAGGAGGATCGGGGCTTGTCGCCTGCGCTGGGAGAGCACAAATACACGCAGGGCTTCCCCTGGCCGCGGTGGCCATGAGGGCTGCGGGGAGGGAACAGCCCGCAGAGGTGCCTCACGCTCCCGGATCCAGCCGCTTCTCCAAACGGGGCTTTCTCCCAGGTGTGGAACACCCCCACACACACCTCCTGGGGACCGAGCCGAGCCCCGGGGGGGCGGCGAGCGGCGGGGCTAGCAGCTCCCGCACGGGGGCTCGCTTCTGTCCCCGCCGGTTCGCCCCACGCACGCCCCCGCAAACTGCCGTCCTGGGGGGCTTGCGATGGCGAAGAGTTCCAGCGGCCTGGGGAAGGGTCGAGGGTGCGGGGGGGTGGTTGGGGAGTGGGTGGGGGGGTGGCATCCCAGGTGCCCCTCTGCCCTGAGCGGGACTCGCTGCAAATGTCATCAGGGCCTCGCCGCCCAGCCCGGCGCGTTTCAGCCACATATGGTGGGTGGATTTAGGTGTCAAAAAGCCGGCGAATTAGAAATGGTAATTGTCCGTCATTATGGGTGAAACGCGATCTATCACAACAACTGGAACATGTCTGGGCGCTAGCAAAAATAATTTGAATGATTAGCGATCATTATGGATGTCAAGCCGCGTCCATTAAGTTGTATGAAGAAATTATCCTTGACGTGCGAAATCAAACTACAAATACACAGGCCTGGCATTGAGGAGACCCTCCCCGCCGGGCCGCGGAGAGGCCGGGAGCAGCCCGGCGGGGCGCTGCCAGGGACCGGGAGAGGCGCCGGGGCGACCGGGCTACCGGGCGATCCCTCCCCGCCGCCCGCGGTGGCCCGGGGCGAGGGCTCTGCCCGGAGCCTGCGTGGCCCTGCACAGGGTGGTGGGGAGGGGGGGACACAGGGGAGAGGCGCCCGGTCGTTCAGAGAAGGGAGAGGGAGGCGACGGGCAGTTGTCCCGAGCAGCCATCAGGCACCTCCCGGAGGGGAGAGAAACGATGGGGGGGGAGGGAAGGGGGAGATCTGGAAGGTGTCCTCTGCAAGGGACACGTCTGCGTCTCCCGTAGTTACACCAGTCCTCGGCAGGAGAGGACTCTTTGGGACCCGTTTCCCTCCTCTTGCGGGGGGGGCAGCGCGCCCTGGCCCCGCTACCAGCCCCCCTTTCCCCCCCCGCCAACCCTGCCTGGCAAAAGAAACTTTGCCACCGCTCTGGAAACGAGACTCTTCCCGAGGCGAGATCGGTTTACAAGTAATTTCCACGTTGCAAAGTCTGCATATATTTTTTTCCAAAATAAAATGTCGTTATTCTCCTTTTAGAATTCGCCCTTTGCGGCGAGGGCTTGCGATAGATTTCTTTTTTTTCTTCTTTCTGCACCCTATCCTTTCGTTTCTGATCTTTCTTCAGCGAAATAATTTTTTCGCAAAATTTATATATATATATATAAAAAAAAAAAAAAAACAAAGAAAAAAAACCCCAAGGATATTTCCGCATCTTTTGGAGGTAGTTTTGGTAAAATAATGCCATTGTGATCCCCTCGGGCCATAGCGGAGACCTAAGTACAACCTCCCAGGGGCCGCGAATTCCAGCAAAACTCATAAATTAGGAGGGGGATAGTCCGTTTCTTCCAGGCTCTTTATTATTATTTTTTTTAAAATCCGATAAATTAGGAAAAATTCAGGCAAATTAAAGGAGCCTTCAGAGTCACTTGACAAAATGACACGCTGCACCCCCGCAGAGTGATGGTTATAACCAGCGAATGAAGGCATATATTCTTTTCTTCTTGCCGTCGGTGGGAAAAAATGTAATAAGTCGGTAGAAGTTCCCCGTTTGCCATTATTTTTTGGTTTTAACCGAATAAAGGGAGCCTCGAATCGTCTTTTTTATTATTTTTTTTTTATTTAATTAGCTAAGTGAAAATTAACCTTCGTTTAGAAGTCTTGTCTCACCGTGCAGAACAGAGTGGCGGCGACGCCGCCACCCCGGTCAATCCTCTCACGACATTCCCCACGGACGGTGACACCCCCGGGGGGTGTCTTTGTCGGGCTTCGCACCCTCCACCCGCCCTGCCGTCGCCCAGCATCGCCCCCCCGGACACCCCGCCGCCTCCTCCCGGTACTACCGGCGAGTGCCAAAAAGGCTAATCCCGGCCACGACCCGTCCCCTCGTTTTCGGTGCTCCGGGCAGAAGAGCCCGGTACAACCCCCGCCGGCAAAGCCCAAGTGCTGCCGGCAGCCAGCAGAGCTGCCCCCCTTTCCCTCCACCCACCCCCCCCCCCGCCCCGTCCCGTCCCGTCCCGGCTTTATTCGTACAGTTTGCAAATCTCTGTATTATTCCCACGCAAGCCAAAAATAATATTAGTCCTCTCCACGCGCATTTCATCCCTAATTATCGCTCCAGTCCTTTGCGACACAAAGAGTTTTCCCGGCCGGTTTTAAGCGCAACGCAGTGAAGTGTTTTACCCCTTTCACGGGAGAAAAGCTGGGGGGGGTGTGTGTATCTCGCCGTCGGGGGAGCTTTTAACGGGGGAGCAGATCACCGCGGCTCCTCAAACCGCCGGAGCCGAGAGGCAGGGTCGGGCTCTGAAGCAGCGGGCAGGGGGGGACAGTGCCTTTCAGAGCCATCACCGCTTGTGGGATTTGCTTTTCCCCACAGAGCAATTTAGGAAACAAAGCCATAACCTGCACCCCCTCAGCCTCCCCCTGCCCACACCGAGCGGTCGGCTCCTGCCCCGTGGGCGCTCGCCCCGGCCCGGCGACCACTCGCCCACCCCCCGCCGTCCCTCCGCCCCGGTCCGCGGGCTCCCCTGCTCGCAGCCTGATGCCGTCCAGCCCCGGGAAGATTAAATTCACCCCCCTCTTTGCCTTTCCACCCGTTTTATGGCTTTCTGGCCATTTTTACTCGGTGTGGAAGAGCTGTTTTGGTTGTCAATCGGCCGTGCATGGGAAGGCTGCGTGTAGCCTTTCCAGCTGCCAGGCTTTTTTTTTTTTTTTTTTAAGGAAAGAAACAAAAATATATTTGAAATGCCTACGAACACTATTAACTAGATCTAGATCTTTGTTAATAAAGTGTCCCTACCCTGGTGGGAAGGACAGCAGTCACCAATCCTGGTGGCAACTTGCACCCCTTTGGAGACAGCAGGTAGAGTCCCCGCAGGTCGCCATCCGCCGGTGGCCGCCAGCCCCTTGCCTGCCGCTCCCAGAGCCCAGCTACCGCCGCGGGAAAGGAGAGGGAGGCTTCCCTGGCCGAGATACGGTTCTGTTTCAGCGGAGGATCTGCTACTGCCTGCCAGCAGTGTCTTTCGGGAGCACAAGCTCTGGCCTCTTTACTACCGCCTCAGATTTTAGGCAAAAAGCCACGGGCGCACCTGAGAGCCCCAAAGCGGTGTAACTTGCGGCTCTGAAGCCACCAGTCCCTGCTGTTATTTTTTTCGGGGAGCGCCCCGACAATTGCGCTTTCCTCCAGCATCGCTTGGGACCAGCCTTGCGGCTAACACCTCTCCCGGCTCCTGCACACAGCCTGGCAAACAGCCGGGGGTGGTTCTTCAGCCACTCCAAGGAGACAAAACCCTCATCCTCTGGCCAGGGCTTGCCTTTCGAGCCCGTGGGACCCGGCTGGGCCGGGCGGTGTCTCCGGTAGCGGCGGGAGGGGGGCAACCCTCGCCCCTGGCCGGCCCCGGGCTAGTGAACGGGCTAGAATGCCGGGCACGGCGACATCCCCCCTCCCTCCCCCGGGCGTGAACTCGCCTTCCCGCTCCGATCCAGCCCTCCAGAGAGAGCGAGGGCTTGAGTGCGGACTGCTGGAGTTTTCTCTATTATTATTATTATTATTATTATTATTATTATTATTATTATTATTATTATATAATAAACCATGCTAAA
The DNA here is from genome assembly GCA_025769975.1 of Gallinago jamesoni. Classification (NCBI taxonomy): domain Eukaryota; kingdom Metazoa; phylum Chordata; class Aves; order Charadriiformes; family Scolopacidae; genus Gallinago; species Gallinago jamesoni. Next base: position 54,491,790 of record JAOQGH010000032.1, read on the forward strand.
AAATAAAAAGACAAGTCCCACCTGCTGGTGAGACCTCGCCCGCCGTCCCTCGGCAAGATACCGGCCAGCCGCCGTGCGGGGCTACCGCGGTGCGGAGGGACGGCGGCTTCCCGAGGTCAGGGAAGGTGCGGGGAGGACCGGCGGGCTCAGCTCGGCCAGGGTCTCCGAGCAGAGCCCCCTCGCCCACCGGCGTCTCTGCTGGCCCCGGAGGAGGGAGCGCTGCCCCCGGGTGCGGGATCCCGGCGCTGACCGTTTCCTTCTCCCCCCGCTCCATCACGTTTTTCCGCAGCGAACACCGCGAAGGCAGACCCTGCTTTTGGGAGGCTACGGGGCTTGCGAGGAGCGGTGGCATCCCCGAGGATGTGGCCAGGGCAGAAAGACCTGCCCTTCTTTTTTTTTTTTTTTTTTTTTTTTGTTCCATCACCTGGGGAAAACAAAACAAAACAAAACAAAACAGGCTCCTCGCTGGAGCCGCCACAGCCACCGCCGCAGGGGGTCCCCTGGCCGCGGGGGTCCGGCTTTTCGGCCACCTGGCTCAGCCCCCGGTCTCGGCAGGGCTTCCAGGGCTCCCGGCTGGGAAAGGGGCATCCTCGCTTTGAGTTCGGGGGTCTCGGTGCTGCACCCCCGGGCAGCCGCCGGGAGGAGGGCGGCGGGGCTTCCCCGTCCCGGGGGTCACCCTCGGAGCGCGTCGCCTTCTCCCCCCTCCACCCTCCACCCACCGAGAGGAGAAGCGGAGCGGAAAAGTGGCTGCCAAAGCCTGGCGGGGAGAAGCCCTTAACCCCTGGGCCACCTTTGCCCCCTGCTCCCGGGAGCCCCTGGGGGGCCGGGCAGGTGCTGCTCTGCCGGGGAGGACCTGCCGGTGCTGCGGCATCTTCCGCCGCTTCTCCTCCTCCCGGGAAAAGCGTGGCTGATTTCAGCCTGGCAAAGCGTGTGTGTGCGTGGGGATGGATGTTGGAAATCTACGTGGTTTCCTGGTTTATTACCCTGCGAGCGAGCGGGAGGTATCTAAATATAGGCAGCCTCCCCTGCGCAGGGCCGGTCTCCGCGCTTGTGCAAGTGTTTAATACACAAACACAAGCGCCTATGGAGACACATGCGAAGATATACACAATTTACATTACGCTTCAACAATCGAACGTCTTGTGGCTGCGGTGGTTTCTCTTCCTCTCTCCCTCTTTCTATTGCGACCGTTTTCTCTTCTTTAAGATCCGGAGCTTGTCCATCCATGGCCGGATGGAAAACGATTCCCACGGCTCCTGTACGGATTCGGGGTTTGGGAGAAAGGCCAAACTTGGGACATATCGTTAGGGAGATTATTTTCGCGTTGCAGCCGTGGATGTGTTGATGAGGTGAATGAATATGTGTTTGGGAGGGATGGAGAGAGCGTGTTAGAGCCCGGGTTTATGCTGATAACTTAAAACTCGGAAAATCCAGACTAATTCCCTTTTTCTTGGTACAGTTACGCGGGGTTTTGCTACGGATTTTGTCATTAAGAAAAGACAAAAAGACTCGAAGCGTTCGCTTTATAGTTCAAATCGTAAAATTACGAGTAAGAACAGGAATAGAAAGTCCTTCAAATCCCCGTAAAATTCCCTGAAATTATCGATTAAATTTTCCCCATGCGAAATACTGACCGTTCTCAAATACCGGATTTTGTCAACGTCAAACGAAGACACTTTCGATGCGTAAATACTCGATATTAAACCCAATCCTAAAATTACAGGTAACTTCCCTCGGACCATCTTTCTCAATAATTCCTGTCCCGAATAAAAAAGGCATCTTAGTTTTACCGGATTCAAAGAAAATGAGTTTGGGGCTCTATCCCGCGTTATGTTATCCAGTGTGACAACCCGGGGAACCTCTAATGACCGACGCTTTCCTTTTATATCAAGGCGGTTCCCTGCAGCGTTATATCCGTCGGCGAGCACGAAGTAAAATAATAAAACACGGTGTCCCTACGGGAAAGGGAGGAAAAAAAAAAAAAAAAAAAAGGAAAGAAAAAGAAAAGGCTTCGAAATTAATCCTCTTTCTCCACCAGAGACCCCGAGAGCAACTCTAACCAGCTTCGCCGAAAGCCACCCCCGCCGCCTTGGCTCCCCATCCCCGGCGGGGCCAAACCCCCCGCTGGTGTAAATCTTTCCGTGGAAGCTGGGATGGGAATCAGCAGCTCTACGTCTTGTAGGGAGTTGCAAGACTCACACGGGGCTGCGGGCAGAGAAACCTCCCCAGGGGCAAGAGAAGGAGCAAAGGGAGTTGCCTGTGGGGCAGCAGGGGCTCCTCTTCATCTCCCCAAGTGCGCGGAGCCCTGCTCCTGCCGTCCAAAACCTTCTTTTTTCTCAGGAGGGAAAGCGGTGGGAAAAGCGTTAAAAAAAAAAAAAAAAAAAAAAAAAAAGAAAGAAAAAAGAAAAAGAAGAAGGAGGAAAAGAAGAACAGAAAGAAAAAAAAAAAAGAAAGAATTTCAGCTTCGGGCCTAATAAATGTCAGTCAGTCTTCCCGCATCTGCCAAGATCTGCTCTTCCGCGGACGCTTCCCTCCACGACCGCTCCCTCTGGAGCGCTCTTTCGGCGGCAGCACTGCCCATCCTCCCGGCGAAACAAACCCAAATCCAAAGCATCCCCCTCCACCCCCCCGGATGTCCTGATGGCCCTAGGAGCACAGAGCTCGCCCCGAGGCCGCGCTGGGGCCGGAGCAAGCCCCAGGGAGCTGCCGCCGCCCCTCCTCCCCTCCTCCGAGGGTGCATCTCACCCGGACCCGGGGAGAGCGAAATAACAACCGGGGCGAGGGAACCGAGGGGGAAACAGCCCGTCTGCCTCTCCGGGGGGCGGTAGGGCAGCAGGGGCTTCCTCCCAGCCCCTCGGTGCTGGGCAGCCGGCGAGAAGCCCCTGCTACCCAGCGGGGAAGGAAAGAAGCCGGCGGCGATGGAGAATCGGCGGCGCCCAGACGAGGCGGCCGCCTGTGAGAGGGGCTCCGGGCAGGGCTCCACCGGCGTGGGGGAAACTACCGCAGCCACCGCCGGTCCCTCCGAGCGCCGTCACCCGGTGGAGCTCCTCGCCCCGGCAGGGAGGGCCCGGAGGACGGCGGGGATGCGGTGGCAGCACCGCGCCGAGGGCCCGGGCTCGCCGCGGCGGGGGGATTCGGTGGGAGGCTGCCCCAAGCGGGCATACAAACGGCCTCGGCCCGTTCGCTGAGGACGGCAAAGCCCCCCCCCCGCCCCATCCCGCAGCCCCCGGCCTCCCCGCGGGGAGAAAACACTCCGCCGACCCACGCACTTTCCCCGGGAGCTGCCAAGGTTTGAAACCGACACGGCCCGTGGAAGCGGGCAACCGCCCGGCTCCCGCACACCGAGATCGCCCTCGCCCGGGAAAAACCGACTTTCCGTCCCCGCGGCTCCTCCGCATCCTCAGGCCAACATCCAACCGCTCCGACCTGGACACGCGTTATCAAACGCCTCCTTCAAGCGCCCAGCCCCCTTTCCCCGCCACTTCCCACTGAGAGAACCCACGGGCAAGAGCAGCCCCCGGGGGAGCGGAAGGCGAGTCCTCCGGGCAGGCCCCACCATCCCCGTGGGGTGCCAGCTCCCACCAAAACCACCGCCAGCCTCCCTGCGAGCGGGGGAAAAAAACACCAGGGACGTTGGTCTGAGCTACAAGCCTGAATTCTGGGCTGAATTTCTGGGGGAAATCCACACCCGCCCTCAGGAACGACACAAGCGGCAGAGCGAAGTGTTAAACTAAAGTTTATAAATTAAGAAGGAAAAAAAAAAATAAAAAGTACAGCGGGTAGCTTACAAACATTCACAATTGATTTGAAGTAAATAATCTAGTTGAGTGCACAGTGCTGTTACAAGAGAAAGGGAGGGAAGGAAAAAAAAAAAGGGGGAAAAATTAAAAAAAGCAATGAGTTACCTTGAAAGAAAAAAGAAAGAGGCTGTAATTACATTGCTGAGCAGAGCAGAAATCCCCGCCCCTGAAGGAGAGGTCTGGAGAAGAACTATGAAAGGCACTGATGGTATTAAAATTTCCCGTTACATCGATTTCTTAAAAAGCCTGACTAGAAATATTCACATTGAATATAAAAATAATAACAACAACAACTTTAATACAACTGGAAAGTGCGAAAAATCCGTAACTCCTCCCTCCCCGAACACGAAAAGATCTCAGGAAAAAAAAAGGGAAAGAAGAAGTCTGAAGTTTCAGTATAAGTCTCACCCTTTTGTGACATATTTATCCTTTGCCAGGGACCACGGAGTACAGGAATAACATGGGCAACAAAAGCAGGGGGGGATCTGAAAGAGGCTTCCTTACATTCAGCACCATACAAGGCACACTCAGTCTGCAACGAGTTGGAAGACCAAGGACTCAAACAGACGTCAAAAATAATCTTCCTTACAATCCACCGAGGGAGTCCTTGATCTCCTCTTTTGAGCTGCGTTTGGTTTTGAGGGTTGGCTGTTTTGGTTTGGTTTTTTTTTCCTCCCCCCTCTCTTTTTTTTTTTTCCCCCCCTCTCTCTTTCTCTCTCCCACACAAGATCGAGTCTCTACTAATCCGAAGCAAAATAAAACAAACAAACAAAAAGTCTACACCAAATACACTGACAACATGGATACCATGAACTAGTCGTGCCGAAATCGCGAGAGTCCTCGGCTGGCGGGGTGGGGACAGGGTGAGGGTCGGGGCTGGGGTGGCCGAGAAAGTCTTACGTTGGAAGAGGAGAGGGTGAGGAACCATCCAAATAATATTAATAATAAAAATAACAATAAAATAATAATAAATACTGTCCGAGGCACTGAGAGCTGCAGTTGGGGCTCTGGATTTGAGAAGCTGGATGGACGGAGAGGGGTGGCAGAGGGGAGATGGGTTTCCTGGCTGCCAGTGTGTGTGATGGTGGGGGGGGACAGGGGAAGGGATTAGGGGGGGTGGGATGGGATGTGTGTGTGCCCCTCACTGGGTGCCGGCGGCTGCGGCGCAGGTGGAGAGAGCCCACCCGGGCAGGCAGTAGTAAGGGTAGTAGTAGGAGGGCTGGAGGGAGAGCAGCGAGGGGGGCCGCAGCACCTCGCCGGGGTGGTACTGTCTCTGGTCGTCGCGCACCAGCACCTTGACGGCCACCTTCTTGGCGGCGGGGGCGGCGGCCAGCAGGTCGGCGGCCATCTGCCGCCGCTTGGTCTTGTAGCGCCGGTTCTGGAACCAGATCTTCACCTGCGTCTCGGTCAGCTTCAGCGAGGCGGCCAGGTCGGCCCGCTCGGGCCCCGACAAGTACCGCTGGTGGTTGAAGCGCCGCTCCAGCTCGAAGACCTGGGCGTGGGAAAAGGCTGCGCGGGAGCGCTTCTTCCGCGGCTTCGGCGCCGCCGCCGCCTCCTCCTCCTCCTCCCCCGGCAGCAGCTTCCCGCACTTGCCCGCTCCGTCTTCCTCCTCCGGGGGGCTGCGATCTGGGGGCAGGGAGAGAGAACGCCGGTCAAGGACGGCAAGGCACCGGGACACCCCTCTCCCTCCCTCCCCGCCCCTCCGAGGGCCCGCACCCGCGCTCCCTGCGCCCGCCCGCAGCCGCTGCCCGCCCCGCCACCGGGACGACGGCCGACGGCAGCCGGGGTTCCGCGCCCTCCTGGAAGCGCCGGGCGCCCTCCCGGGCTGCGGGCTCGGCCTGGCGAAGGGCTCTCCCCTTTCCGAGCCCCATCTCGCCTTACGGGGGCTTCTTCCCGGGGAACGGCCCGTCGCAGAGCCCCGCGGGGCCGGCGGAGAGAGCCCCCGCCGCCTCCCGTCCTCAGCGCCCCCTCTTCTCCGCACACACCGGGACCCTCCCGCCCTCCCCCGCCCGGGCGCGGAGGGGCCGCCGCCGGGGCCGCCCCTACCTGAGACGGCGGCCGACATCTCGCTGTCACTGAGGCCGGCGGCGGCGTCCCGTTCCGCCGCCACCTCCGGGGGCTGCACCGCCGCCTCCTCCTCCGGCGCCGCCGGCCGCCCCCCGCCCGTGGCTTCGGCGGGGCGGGCGCTGCCACCGGCTCCCTCCTCCTCGGAGCGCCGCTCGCCCTCGGGGTCCTCGCTGTGGGCCGAGTCCGAGTCCCAGCCCGCCGGCGTCCGCGGGGCCGGGGCGCGGGGGGCGGGCGAGGGGAGCGGCGGCGGGCCCTCGGCGGCGGCCGCCCCGCACAGCCGCCAGCCGCCGCCCGGCCCCGCCGGCGGCCGGCCGGCCGTGTGGCGGGCGCGCTCCTCCTTCTTGTTGAGGATGGCCTGGATGGAGAAAGGCGTCAGGGCGTTGCCGCCGCGGACGGCCATGTCCCGCCGGCCGGCGGTTACCGCGCCGCGCCTTTCAGCTGGGCGACCGCATCGCCGGCCGCGGCCGCGCCGGTGCCGGCCCCTTCTCTGCCGCCGGGAGGGCGGGCGCCAGCGGGGGGCAGCCTCTCTGCGCCGCCGGCCCGCCCGCCCATAGGGCCGGGGCCGCCGCGCTGCGCCGCGCTCGGCCGGGCACCGCCGGGTCCCTCCCTGCGGCGCCTCCGCCCCGCTCTGTCCCGCCCCCGCCCGCCCCTCGCCCTTTTCTGCCGGCGGCCCTCTCAGCCCTCACCGCCGCCTCCGGCACCGCCGGCCCCGCGACGCTTCCCATTGGGCGGCCCCCGCGCGGCCCGCCCGCCCATTGGCTCCCCCCGCCCCCCTCCGCCTGCGCGGGGCCATGAGACTTAACCCTTTGCTGCCCCCCCCGCGTCCCGTCCCCCCGTCCCCCCGCGTCTCTCTCCACCGCGCCCCCCCTCCGTGTCACCCCCCCTCCGTGTCACCCCCCAGGTCCCTCTCCACGTCGGAGAGCGGCGGCTCCCAGGCGGAGAGTGAAGGGTAACGGTCCCGGGGTGTTTTTCCCTGTCTTGGCAGCCCGGGTACCGGGCGGGGGAAGGTGGCGGGGGATGCGGGGGGACGCTGGGCGAGCCTCGGGTGCGGTGCCGCTCCGGGGAAGAAGAGCCCGGGGGAAATAGGGATGGTGGGCTCCGGCGGGGAGAGCGCCCGGCCCCGCTCCTGTATTCACACCCGGCCGCGGGTGTAAACGCGGGGGTAGCCTCGAGTGGGTGGCGAAAACGCGAAATAACCTCCTCCTGTTGTGGAAAAACGGGGTGTTCACCCCTCCGTTTGTGGAAAAAGCGCGGTGGGTTTTATAATAGGGACGGTCTTTCGGCCCACGGGGCCTCCAAGGACCGACTTCTCGCCGGTCAGAGGCTGCCTTTCCTCGAAACCATCCTTTCCCTGAAAGAAAATGGCCCTGAGCGAGAAGCTTTTGGAGACCATGGCACGCACGTGAATTGTGTAAATGCCACTCGTGGCCGACGTGGCCCCTCCCGCACCCTGTTCGTCTTTATTTCAGACATTTATTGGCGTTCTCGGAGCTAACAGAAAAATCCCGGCGAGGGTTATCGAGCAGGTAGCGGAGAAATGAAACGCCGGCGCTTCCCGACCCTGATTTTTTGGGGGCTGGGGGGGGGGGGAGGGGCGACAAAGTAAGGAGCTAGAGGATATCGAAATGCTAACCCCAAACTCGGCTTTGCTTCCTAAACCGAATTCCCAGGGTGTTAACCTGCTTCTTCGCCACCTCCAACCTTCCCTGACTTGATCCCGCAGGGACGAGCGCCTGTTTGCAGGAGAGCACGAAGCCACAATAATTGATTATCAACGACTCTGGAGCGAATTAAATCTTTTCGATCGTCGCTCTTACTCGGAAAATGAATTAATAAAATAACCGGTCCCTCTCTCATACGCAGCACGAAGCCGCAGAGCACCTTTGCTTGACTGAACGAGAACAGGCTTTTTATCCTTGTGAACGAATTCAGCCCGTTTTAATAATCTTGCCTGGCCTCGCTTATAATCCCTTTTTCCCACCCAAGTATTTCCCGGGAAAGCCGTCTCTTCTGCCACCCAAGGCTTCGGCTGCCACGATACACTAAGGAAATATCCAAAGGGGATTTTTTTTTTTCTTTTATTATTATTATTATTATTTTGTAAGAGTTGGAGGGGGATGAGAGGCATCAGGGGAAGCTGCCAGAAATATCCTTAGGAGGGGATGTACAGGAGGTGTCGGAAGGGTGCGGGCGTTTTGAGGGGTGCTCAACAGCCGAAAGATGAAATTTGGGGGGGGCAGTCTGAGGAGATGAGGGGATGGAAACGCGGGCAGGGAGGAAGGGCTCCGCGCTTCCCAGGGGAAAAGCCTGGACGTGCGGGTGGCGGGAGCTGGGCGGGGGGTTGGCGGCCGGAGCGGGGCTGCGGGCGCTGCGGGACCGGGGAGCTGCGGGTGGGACCGGCCGGGGCAGCCCCCCCCCGGAGTGCGCTGCTTCTACCGGGCTGCGTTCAGGTGCGGCGGGGAGCCGGGCGGGAGGCAGAGCAGGAGGCTGCTCTGGGGCTGGGGAGGAAGAAGAGGCTTTGCTCGGTGCAGCCTCCCCCCGAGCTCCGGCACAGGCAGTTCCCAGCCCGCGGAGCCCCTGATTTACAAAGTTTCTTGGAAATAATTCTTGGTTAGTTTACAATGGCAGTAACTCTTTGCTAATTTCCCAGCTCCCTCCCTGCCACCTCCTTTTATTCTTTCTCCTTTTTTTCCGTTTTCCTTTTTTTTTTTATTTTTTTCTTGGGTTTTTTTTTGTTTGTTTGTTTTGTTTTCTGTTTTGTTGTTGTTGTTGTTTTCTTCTCTCCCACTCTCCCGCCTCCCGGGGCGATCTCTGCGCCCTCTTCCCCACCAGAAAAAAAACCCAACACCCAAAAACCCACTACTCTTTGGGGGAGGAAATGCCTGGGGAGGAGGCCGGGAGGAGAGAGAGAGAGCAGCAGCGGGGCTGAGCGGCGGAGGGAGGCCGGGCCGGGCCGGCGGATCCCCGGGGCTGGGGCGGCCGGGGACCAGCTGGGTGGTCCTGCCTTCCAGCCCCTCCGGGGGAGAGGGACAGCGGGAAGGAGGAAGGGAGGGAGGGAGGGAAGGAGGGAAGGATGGCGGGGGAAGAGAAGCGGCCCGGCACCGCTCCGCACCGGCCGCCGGGGTGGAGGGCTGGCAGCCGGCTCCCGGTCACCCGCGGCTGGGGCAGCCCCGGCGGGGGGAAAAGGCTCCCCGGGCACGGCGGGCTCCCTCCGAGCGTGGGTGCGGGAAACTGGGAGAAAACCCTCCCCTCAGGAAAAGGTTTGGGGGGGGAGGAGGAAGGGGGGAGGCAGCCGAGCGGGCAGGGCAGCGACTGAAAAGGGGATGTCAGCACGATTTCCACCTTGCCCCCCAACCCCTGGTAGGAGCTCCGCATTCTCACCCCCCGCCATTCACCGCCGTTTGGAAACAACCAACCCCCCCATATTTTGCGTCGAATCCGCCGTTTTACGGTCCTGTGTTACGCTGCGGCGGGGGAAACCCCAAACCCCGCCGTGCCCCGCAACTGCCTCTCCCTGAGCCCGCCGGAGACACCCCCCCGCCCCCCGGCTCCTTATCCGACACCCCGCGGAGGGGGCCGTCGGGCCGCCCCTCGCCCTCCCGTCGCCGCCGGTCGGTAGCCGGGCTGCCCCACCTAGAGGCGTCCCCGCTGTACTGCCCGGAGGATCCGTGGGGACATAGGGGACCGGGGGGGGGGTGAAGGCCACCCCCATGTGGTGCCCTGCCCCAGTATCCAGCGTCAAACGGCAGTGCGGGCTGGAGAAGGGGGAGCGGAGCCTGCCCGGCTGCAGCCTGAGGTGGCTTCTTGCGGTCACCCCGGAGGGTTTTCTCGCCAGGTGTGAGGAATCTGGCTCACGGAAGCACCACGGATGGGGTGATGAAAGAGGGAAGGATGTGTCCTGCGTGAAAGCATCAGATAAAGATGTGAAAGACAGAGCGGCATGTACACGGAGGTGGCAGCAAAACCTCAAAAAACCCCACCAACCCACAACTTTGTAAAGATCACACGTTTTTAATACAATATATAATGTTTAAAAAGACCCAGGTGGTGCCCTGGGTGGGAGTAGCTTGCACTGGGTAAAGGAAATATTATAACCTTTCCTTCAGGGCAGGATTTGCCCACTATTGGAAATTGCGTAGTGGTGTAGCCTGCACGGGCCAGCTCTCGGAGCAGAGCCAGGCTAGCTCAGTCCCACTCCTGTCCCAACTATCCCCAGCCCTTCTCAGCTCCGAGGCAGGCCAAAGGGTTCCATGGCCCAGGGCTACCCCACTCTGTAGCCCTCTTGGTAACAATTCCCAGAGCCTGCACGGTGGTAGGTGATACCTTTGCCATACCTCATTACAGCTATTTTTTTCCTGGACAGAAGCTGTCTCCCCAGACTTGTTCCTGGTTTGCCTCCTGATACACAGAGAGCAATGGAAATACTCGTAGAATCTCCTGCTGCATCTTCCAGGAGCTTAGGTGGAAGATGGTGATGGTACAGTGTTTCCTCCTGGAAGGAATTTCAATCCCCCGTGACTCTGTTGGTGACTGGGAAGATTTGGTTCATGGTTTTTACCTTGACTGTGCTCCTCTCTGGCTGTGCAGCACATAAAAGCTTCCTGGACAACTTGCTGGTTTTGTGGGAAAATCTTAGGTCATCTGCTTTTGAACAGGTTTTGTTTCTTAAATAGTAATTTATTTCCAAGCAAATGTAACTGTAGCTACACAGTAGGTGACCATTGTTCATCTCTAAAACAAGTTCCCAGCAGGATTTCTCCATGCATTTCGTGAGGGACCTCACAAACTGCTGCAAGACCCAGCCTTCAAATTGCTTTCATGCAGCTGACGTCAGGATCCTGCCTTGCTGGAGCTGTAAAGATGCTCCTGGACTTCCATGAGAGAAGGAACTACCACCTACAAGTAAGAGAAAAATCTGAACGTTTTTTTTAGAATCCAACTGAATATGAAACTTGGAGGATGTGCAAATATAATGTTAAAGATGAGAACTTTAATCTTACTAATTTGACAACTTCTTAGCAAATTAGCTGAATAGGTTTTAATAGCTGGCTTGCAATCCCCTTCTCCGCTTATACTCCTTATGTGAGGAAAAGCCTGTGTCCTTTAAGGCTCAAACACAAACTCTCCTATAGGACTTTACAACCAAACTGCAAGGAACGCTTGAATCTCGCTGGCTGTGTATAGATATGGTGACACTATTTGGCCCAGTTTTATTGCTCAGAGCTGCTGTTTCTGGGAAATCCAACCCAAATCTCCCTCTCGTTGCTTCGTCTGTCCAGTCCCAAGTGAAGGCTCGGCACGCAGGGCACCAAGTGCCAAAACAAAATCACCAGCGTTTCATTTCACTGCGGGGCAGTTTTTCTCCTGAATTATTTATTGCTCCTTGAAAGACCTGGAAAAGGAGAAGACACCAGAGTGAGGATGTAGGGTCTTTTCCTCTGCTTAGTGCCAGGAGGCCACTCTGCATACGCACGGAGAGCCCCGTCCTGCAGCCGTGCTCAGGCGAGACTGCCTCTTGAAATAAACCTTCTCTTTGACTCTTTCCTTGTTTTTATGCTAGGCTTTCTACTAGCCCTGTAAATGGCTATATATTCCTCATGTTCTGACGTATGTATTCATCTGTAGGATAGGAATGCAACCTGGACAAGTAACTTGATTTACTAATAAAAAGCAAAGCTGCGTATCCAGACAGCCGGATGCATCTAAGAGTCATTAATTAATTTTTTTTCATTTTTCCTTGAAATATATATTGTGATATTTAACTCCTGTATTTAGCTCTTTACCTGCTTCAAGCAATTTTCGAAGGGAGGAGGCAGTCTATTTATTTGCACTCTCTGATAGAAAAATTGAAGTAGAAACAGATTGAATTATTTATGACAAAGTCATGTATGTGTGTCATCCATACAGCATCTGCTCTATCTATGTGTTCTGAATTTTTCCTTATTATTTATGAGAACATTTTAATGAATATTCACCATATTACAGTAGATGCATTTGCTGTGTGCAAGTCTTTAGACTTTTAAGAACACTCATAGCACAGATTTATCATTTGGTGTTTATTTTGTCCAACATCATATGAAGTCCAGGTTTCCTTCACCATTGTTTCTCAATCTATAAATAAGTCATAACCTTTCCTACTTCTTGTTTGAAATAACTGAGCTTGCTTTTCGTGTATGATGGACTAACTTGGTAATTAAATCAATGGCTACATTGGGGTAACATTTAAATATATTTTATGGCTTCTGACGCTTAAATAACTCAGGTAAGGCTCCTGGTCTCTCAGGATACTGGGACTGCTTACACTTATAAAGTGATTTCACATCTTTGTCTGATGTGAAGAGACACATCTTTATTGATAACAAGTCAACAGTCATTTTACATGAATTCTTCTGTCTCTTTATTATTCGTATCAGGAGTAGACACCCATCAAAGGTCCCACTCAGGAGCTCCAATGCTGGGCTTGGGTGCCTCAGAGGCGACGTGTTGTGGGGATGAGAATGGTGTTCACGTCCGTCCTGTTTTGGATCGGATTAATGCCTGTGTGATTAATTTCACATGTCTGAAGAGAAATGAGTGGTGTGAGCTCACCAGTAATTGCACAGGGTGGTTGGTGTGGTCCCTGGGAGTGTACCCACCCCTCCGTTGAGCAGAATGAAGCCAGGCAGGTTAGACCGAGCACCCCCTTCTATGGTAGCTCCGTTCTCTGAAGGGACCCCAGCATCTCTGAGAGCTTTTTGACACCTCTGGTGGAAAATGAACTCCTAGCTCTGCCCATTGTGTGACAGGGGAGTCCACCCCTGCAGCTGCCTTACACAGCCATGGCGTTGGCCTCGCCACGATCCATGCCCGATAACCGCTGGTGGAGCAGCTAAGCCAAGCTGTTTGAGCACAGAGACCTTGGATCCAGCGTTGGGTTTATGAAGTTAGGGCAATTAACAGGTTCACTCTCTGAGTTGTTTCCACTGGCAATGATTTTGTTTGTGCAGTGACTGTACATTACATCTGAATGCAGCTTTTACGTTAAATCGCTAATTCTTTTGGCTTGTTCAGTGAGAATACAAATACTTACATGAACTCCAAAGATCAATTAGTGACCCTGTTTTGTTCAGTTCACATGCAGATTTAATTGGCTGCCTGAAAATTAGCATACATGGCACAAGTTGTGTGCAGGCAATACAGGTATTGTATTTCTATGTGTATCTCGGAGAATAGAGACTTTGAACATGACAGCTATGGACAACTGCAAATATGCACCCCCGTTTGTCCTTATGGCACTCATTCTCTCTTCTCAGAATTCCCATCTTTGTTAGAGTTGTCTTTGTCTAAACTTAAAGATTCAGATTTAGAGGTTGAGCATTTTTATGGTGTTGAGGGGAGCACAGCCCGAGTGGGTTCTCAGTGTATTTCTCAGTAGCTATTTCTATAATTTATTAGCCAGACATGTTTTTGGGATTTACCTAACAGAAGAAAAAAATTACATGCACGAGGTGGCTGAAGAAGTCTCCAGTACCAAAGGAGTCCTGTGACTTAATGGAAAACTCTTGCAGTGTGAGAGGGACCAGACATATGGGTAGATAAAATGTCAGTTATGAATCCCTTGGAAAACCAAGAAAGTCCCTTCATTTCTCCAGGAGGTTTTTGACAACAAAAGGATGCAGAAACCTGCCTGCAAGTGAGACAGGGAAGGCAAAGGAGTGGAGTGCTGGCTGGGAGGACCTCTTTTTTGGTGTGTAATACATTCAAGATGGCAAGTTGTGATTTCCTGCACTATGGATGAGATTGTTACTAACAGGAGCAATGAGAGCTTCTGCTCTCCCTGCTTGGGAAAGAGGGTAGTGCGTGGTGTGGGCTTCTGGTGCTTTGTAGTATTGTCTGTATTTTATGGGGGTGGATTAAAACCCCCACACTTTTCTCTATAGACTCAGCTTTCCACCTCCATATAGGACCACTGTAGAAGCATTAAAAATCAATCTTCAGGCAAAAACCCTCCCGTGAACTGTCCTTTCATAACTCTGGAGGACTTTCTGATGTGTAACTTTGTGTAGCACCCGTGTGTCAAAGGGACTCCTTTTGAGAAGGGCGGCGCAGGGGAATGTGCTGTTTTGCATTAGATACGCTCTATCATCGGGAAATACAACTCTTAACAAAGCCAAGTTTTATGCTTCATAGTTCCAAAAAGGTGTGTCCAGTATAGTCTTCTGCAAAATATGCAACAAAATCCTTGTAGTCTGACCTCCTTGTACTGTCATGATGATTGTCTGGCTGACTGACCATCCCAAACAGCACATTGCTCAGTTGTGCTCCTGTTGGTATTCAGACCTCTGACTTTGCCCATAGTTACCATGGAGGGGACCGAAATTGGCCGAAGTCAAAGGACCTTCCCAGACAATTCCATTTCATTTGCAGGGTTTAATTTAGCTACTTCAGCGGATGCTCAAGAGTGAACTGCAGGAAATCTCCACAGCCAGAAGGTGTGTTGACCCTGAAGCCCTGAGAACTGCTAGTAGATGCTGGAAGAGCAGCAGAGAGAGGAGAGAGATCCCTGCAGAGACACGGAGAGAGGAGCTGATATCCCTGCAGTCTATTGGGGGGGGCTATGGCAGTACTTGGCATGGAAGAACTTCCACCTTCCAACCGTAGATGCTTTGCTGCTTGGTTTGCATTTGGCCAGGCACACTGCTACAGCTCCTAGGGCTACCTTCTAATGGTGACTTCAGAGAAGCAGGCCTGGGCAGGTCACGTACCTGCTTTAGTCTGAGGTAGCAGCTACTTTTATGGTGACCATATTAAATGTCAGAATATCTGGACAATGAGATAATGAGATCCTTTCCGTGAGGAGAAGACAAGATGACCGGCTGTATAGCTGAAAAGTAGCCTGTCACCTTATAGATCAATGGCCCTTTGGAGGTGGTATGGGGTCGTGGTGTTTCTCATGAACAGCTCAGTGCCATACTCTTGCATTTAAAAAACTCCTTTTAAAACATGTTGATTCTGAGTCTCATGGTAAGACCAGCTCATGAAGATACCGAGATGTTATTGGCTATACCTCGGTCTGATACGCATCCCTTATCGTGTGCCCCAGCATCTGGGCTCCAGCTGACGCATAGAGATCCCCTGTGCACTTTCTCCAAGATGCAGAGAATGTTTGATGATTTTTCTTCAAGAAGGGGCTTTATTTTCCCACCTGCTGGTTCAGCTGGTGTTGGTTGTTGACTCTCTCCCAGTCCTTGCTTGCTGGGTCCTGGGAACTTGAAAGGTGATTCCAGTCACATCAGAGTTAACTGCAAAAAAATGAGGAATAAGGAAAGCTAATGAAAGGTGGATTATAGGTGCTCTAATTGATATTTTCATAGCTTCTTTTATCATATTTACTCTCAGCGGCTAGAAGAAATAAATGTCAACCTGTCCCTAACCTCTTTGGATGCCAGTACGTCCATGTACGTTTGATATCCACAGAAGTTCTTAGTCACAGCAAAATGGAGAGGATGGGAAAATGGAGCTGAAGGAAAGATTTCTGAAGAAATAAAAGGAGAACAGGGGTAGAGGGGGAGAGGTCGGGGCCTGCCTGATCCAAAAGCGTGCAACAAACTGATGAGGAAAAGGAAAGGGGGAGAGGAAAGGGAGAACTGAGAGATAAGAGGGACCACGTGAGGAAACTGGAGGGCACAGGATGGGAACAAATGGATGTTGAGCAGTGAAAGACAGGTCGGATGGGAAGTGAGGGTGGAGGGAAGCAGATTGGCAAAGTGCTAGGAACAGGGGACTGGAAAATGAGAGAAATCGGAAGGTACCTGTGACTGGAATGGATAGCTTCTACTACACCTCCAAATCTTGATCGACAAGAAGTTTGATGTATCTATAGACATAGACCCAGGTTATATGGAATTTAATATGCATATATCATATCTATAAACATAAAACTGGGTGGATTTAGACCTATGAATGGAACGCTGTACAGTATATTCATGAATAGCCAGTTGGAAATAGCTATTCCTGCCGAAACTGGTGTCACGCTGCCTGTGCCGAGCCACACAGCGCAGCAACTCGGGAGGAGCTGGTGGACGGGCAGGTCAGGATGTCCAGGCAGCGGTGGTCCCCAGGACCATCCCATGCCAGCCCCATCTTGCTCCTCTGTCCTGCCCTTACGGATCTGATCCAAAATCCCAAATCCAAAACCCACCCACCGGGCTCTGGGTGCTCCGTGCGACCTGGCAGGCTCCCGTTGCCATCTAGTGGCTATTTTTAGGACTATCTGTGTGGGGAAAAACACATTTTATTTTTTCTTTTTCCCAACCAACCTGCGACCCAGCAATTGGTTTTCTGGAGAGGATCTGGAGACTACTTGTGTCCCCCTCGGCCCTGCAAAGCCTCCTGAGCGACAAACACAGAAACAAAAGGGTCTGGTAACGGACAATGGGCTTGCACAGAGGTTGGCCTTGCTTTGCAACCAGGTAAGTTATTCACCTGCCTTCTAAGAGTGGATTTTGCAGGAGAAGAAGGCTGGGTGTCCTGGTCTGAGCAACACAGGGCTAATTTCTCTTTACTTTTTGGTAAGGTGTCTTCTAATGCTTGGGAAAACTGCATTTTTAGAAGACTCTGCTGTCTGAATCTGTGGTGGGTTTCAACGTCTCAGTGTTTCTGAGCTCATCAAGCCTGGGGATGAAGAAGAGTGAGACCTGGGCACTTAACCCAAACTGGCCAACGGGATTATTTCATACCGTGAACATCACATTCAATATAGATTAGAAAATTGGCTGAGGAGTCTGTCTCTTCCTTGATGGCTGTGGCCCTGAGAACTTCTTGCCCAGGTGCTGGACCCCTGAGCCCTTCCCTTCCTCCTGAAGCTGCAGTGCTTGCAGTGTCCCACGTTTGCTGTCCCTGCTGGGAGTGCACATCTTCCAGAGATAGAATGGGCTGAGGATAATCCTCCTATATTTTATATCGGTATCAACATCAACACTGGTTCTTTCATGCCGTTAATGTTGATTGTTTGGTCTTACTCTATTAAATCTGTTTATATTTCAACCCATGGATTCCTTGTTTTTCCCAGATTTCCCCTCCTGGGTGGGGAGGGGTCATCAGGTGACAGAATAATTGTCTAAATGACAACAAATTGTTGTGGGTGTCTCAAACCATAACACTGGGTCTCACCAGTCCAGTGAGACCTCAGCCCTGCTGGGAAAAGGCTGCCTCCCTTATTGGCACGATGGCAATGCTCCCGAGGAGTTCAGCAGCACCAGGATCTTCACTTCTCACTGGCAATGATTCTGGCCCCTAAGAGCTTACTGGAATATGCTGAAAGTTTTTCTCATTATATTTTAGTATATTCACTCTTGCCAGGTGCCAGCCAGACCAAGACACGGTATTCTAGCTGTTGGACAAGCATGGAGCAAATACAGGTCCAATGGACATGTTGCACTTTGGCTCCACACCATCTCGTCCCCTGGTCAATGAGAATGGAGCAGCTAGTGGAGATGGACTGTGTCAAGTCTGAAAAAACAAGTAATTTGACTTATTTCCCTTTTTTTAAAAGCTGCTGGTCACCTTCCCATTCTTTCTTATTTTACAGAAGAAAAGAGGTGACAAAAGCTGAGAAAATGTGAGAGTAGTGTGAAAAGAGGGAGAGGAGTGATGGACTGAGATCTGGGAAGGATGCCCCATATTCACTGGTGTCTTTGGACAATCCCATTATATCAAGAAATCGAGTTGACAAATCCTAAGAGAAGAATGATGTGAACTTAGAAAATAGAAATAAAAAAACCCAAAATGTTTTACTATCTTCTTAAAAATAGAGAGACCGCTATGAAGGAATGGAAGAATTTGCCTTCTCTGTCTCATGGAGAGCCTCAGTAGAGCACGTCCCCACATCCACTGCCGTGGTAGCATTCGCTGGTCTTTGTGTCCCTTGTGATGGATTATTCCGTTTTGGGTTATTGCCATCGTGGTACAGAATCGTAGCAGCGAATATTACCCAACTGTATGTTAAGTACTTGGCACTTAGACCTGGAGCCTAGGGCTGTCTTCAGAAGCAAAACTCCCCCCGATTCAGAAAATACAATAAAATTGTATGACCATCTATTTGAAAGCTGTAACAGCAACCAGACAGTGTTCTGTTCATGCAGGAAAAATGAAACAAGGGATCTGTGTGTAACAGCAAAGGGTTTTGACTGTGTGATGTGGCACAGCTGCCTTTCTCCATTCTTGGTTACACTTGAAGAGTCTCCTTGGGCTGTCAGCTCCGGGCTGAGGCAAAGTAATGTATATCTGCAAAGCCTGGCTGCAGGGCAAAAAATCTGAAGCCTTTGTATGAAAAAAAAAAAAAGTCAGGAAAAAAATATAAATAAAATCATAGATGTCTTAACAGTGGAAAAAGAAATCTATGTTTTTTATTAATGCAGAACATTTTCCTTGTTTTCTATGTTTATTTCAAAACAGAAGAGAGCTGTTCTTTATGCTTCTAAATTTCTCCTCTCCTCTCCTCTCCTCATCCTTTCCCTTCCCTCTCCCTTTTCCCTTCCCTCTCCCGTTTCCCTTCCCTTCCCTTCCCTTCCCTTCCCTTCCCTTCCCTTCCCTTCCCTTCCCTTCCCTCTCCCTTTTCCCTTCCCTTCCCTTCCCTTCCCTTCCCTCATGAGACATTGAAAGCTGAGAACAAAAATGGTTTTGATTTTTGAAAACAGAAAAGTAACAAAACTAGATTAAGCAAAATGCAAATCTTCAAGGGGGTAGCACCCTGCTGTAAAGATATATAGGAAATAGAAGGCATAAATTGCAACAGAGAATTTCAGGTAAGAAAAAAACAAACGTTTTAAATCTAATCAGCAACAAGGGTTAGGTGACATGGGGGGTTGCCATCACTGGAGATCTGTAGGATCTGGTTAGACATCACATATTTGGAATAACCTGGAGCATCCTGCCTGCTGGATCAGCTAGTCTTTACCTCCTCCCAAGGCAGTGGCTACAAGGCAGCCGACTCCCAGAGCTGCCTGAGATGCATCTTCATAGAGAAATGAACTAATTACGACCTCCAGCCCCCTCTTTGGCTGTCCCATGGCTCAGCAGCCCTTCATGTGTGTCCCTGGAGGCTTCTCTCTTCCACTTTCTTGCCCAGTCTCTTGTCACCCAGCCCTCCTCTCATCCAGAAAAGGAGCTGGCATTTCACTGGGAGTGTGCCCAGGAGCGCGGGAGTCCCATTTAACCTTGATTAAAGCTTCCCCAAAAGGATGTTTCCTGTGCTTGAGGGCTGAATAGACTTCTAAGTTCAAAATTAGTTGAAAGAAGTTTTATCACCAGTTTAATTTTTTTTCTAAAGTGGCCTTATATTGCCTATTTACTTAGCCTGAAAAATCCTGGCCAAATAGAGTTAAAAAAGCACTATATTACTGAGCAATTCTCAGCTCTTATTTATATAAAAAGAGCAGAGCAAACCTATCGTTGTCTAAAAGGAAAGTTGCATTCCAGATCTCTGCTTGCTTTGGGCACTGTAGCAGAAATTACTATTTAATTTCAACATTTTTCAATTTATATACTGGAACTGGCGCTGGAGTGTCACGAATGTGATCCCTGAGCATTTTTCTCTTATGTATTCCTCTTTATTCATTCAGCTTAATATCTGTTGGCTTCTATAAATCATTGCATATAAATCATTGCATAGCATGTGTGCCATGTTGCAGTAAAATCTAGAAAAGGAAATCACATTTATTTTCAATGTATTTGGTGATGTTAGAGATTGGGGCTCTCACTGTTGAACTACCTGCAGTGTTAAGAAGTGACACAGCACATTACAGGTAGCCTAAATTTGTCTGGCTTCAGCTTTCAAAACAGGCATGATCTGTTCTTGGTACGTGGCAGACAGCAAGGATCCCTGAAGGGCTGGATAATCTGTGCTTCTTGCAAGAAGCATCTTTGCTTTGTCTCTAGGAAAAGGTCAAATCCACAGATTAGCTCATTGTCCATCGATACACCGATTACTTGATGCAGAGGTACCATAAACGTGTGAGAGAGCTAATTGCGCACCTGGGTGACCGACTGAAGCGTACCCAAGCTCACAGTGCAATGGGTGATGGTGATTCCACATCCCCTCTTTGCCATGTGGCCATCTTCTTTGTGCAGTATTTGCCCAGCCTCATCAATGGTGGGTTCAGCAAACTGACCGCATTAAAAACTAATGGTAGAATCATGAATAGTTTGGGTTGGAAGGGACCTTAAAGATCATCTAGTTCCAGCCACCCTGCCATGGGCAGGGACACCTCCCACCAGACCAGGTTGCTCAAAGCCCCATCCAGCCTGGCCTTGAACACCTCC
>JAOQGH010000032.1:54512057-54544957 GCA_025769975.1 Gallinago jamesoni
GCAGGGACACCTCCCACCAGACCAGGTTGCTCAAAGCCCCATCCAGCCTGGCCTTGAACACCTCCAAGGATGGGGCATCCACAGCTTCTCTGGGCAACCTGTTCCAGTGTCTCACCACTCTCACAGGAAAGAATTTCTTCCTAATATCTAATCTAAAACCATTACCCCTCATCCTATTGCTCCCCTCCCTGATAAAGACTCCACCCCCATCTCTCCCGTAGCACCTCCAGGTACTGGAAGGCTGCTATAAGGTCTCCCTGGAACCTTCTCTTCTCCAGGCTGAACAACCCCAACCCTCTCAGCCTGTCCCCATGGCAGAGGTGCTCCAGCCCTCACATCATCAATAATCTGCAATTTTGTTTTGTAGAGAAAATTTCAGGCTTCCTGGTCCAGCAGCCTGTGACTGTCCAGTTCAACACTGGCATGGAGGAAGGCTCTGGCCAAGAAGCAGAAAAAGAGGGAAGGTGCTCTGCAGTCGCAGCCCAACCATGAAACCCCACCCCTGGCTAATTAATTGCACAGTCAGTGCCAAAATTCTATTCCTGCCCTACTAAGTTACGGCCATTTCAAATCCTATTTTTCTTCCCCGGTTGTTTGGCAAGAGCGTTATGTTCCTAGCTTTAAATACAGCTATCTGGGGACTCCCAGAGAGACATTTATTTTTATTATGTTTTTCTTTTGGACTTTATTCACAAAGCTAGCAAGGATAAGAGCTTAAAAGCTGAGACTTGAAAAGAGGAAGGGAGCTTAAATCAGAAAGAGCCTTTCAAGGAGTTTTGGTGAAACATCAGAACCTGGAAACAAAGACTAGAATGTAGATAGAGTTTCTTCAGTGTTTAAACTTTCGTGTTTTAGTAGAAAAAGTACCCACCCTGCTTGAAACAGGCTCAGGATTTTTGAGAAGCTGATGGAAGTAATGGAGTGTGACACACATAGCTAGGACACGGAATCCACTGGAAGAAGCCAGTGCAGGATCTTTAAGAAGTTGCCAAGACCTGCAGAAGGCTGACATGGGCCATTTCCTCTGAACTGAAGCTACAAGCAAACGAAATAGATGGAAGCCTGTTGGAGTCCTGAAGGTGAGAGTCTTCTGAGCTGGTACGTGAAATGACCAAGCAGGCCATGTTGAGAATAACCAAGTTATCAAGAGCTGTGAGCATGTGTATGCTGTGTGAACGTGCAGTCACCTCTGTTAAGATGGTCACATGAAATTTTATAACTGAAAACATTTCACGTGGAATGAGTTTAATGGGAAGAGAACAGAAATGGAGCAGTTGAGCTCACTCTTTACAACGTAAACACGTCCAGCTCCAAGGAAATCAAAGGCTGCTTTGGAAGGACACGTAGAAATCACTCTGTTTCCCAGCCTCAGGGCAGCTTCAGGCCAGTGACTCCCAGCACCAAGAGGTCCTGCCACCTCTCCAAAAAGCAAGGAGTGACAACAGCCTGTGGTGGCAAATGATCTTTTCCCAGAGCAGAACTTGTTACAAATATCAGACTTTGACCACTTTTAGCGTAGACACCTCAGACTGCACTGGACTTGCATCAGCAACATCTGCAGCTGGTCACCATGACCAGCAGTACGTGCTGCTCTTGGCTGCCAAGTTTTAAGGGACAAATTCTTACTGAGTTTCCGGACAGGTGAAGGCAGCTCAGGACAGCACGCAGCCTCCCAGAGAGGAGTGCCAGAGGTTGTTCTGCACACACGATGCTCTCAGAACATGGGGTGAGAGAGAAGAAACAGTGGACGTGTGTTCTGGAATGGATATCCCAGAATAAAAAAACCCCACAAACCCCAAACCCAAACCAAAAAACCTAACCCACAAAAAACAACAACTGAGAAATAGATGTTCCTAGAGAAGCTGTTGGAATAGAAAATTGAGGCATTCGTAGACCGTGCCAGCATCAGCAAAAACTTTGCCCCTACTGACTTTGGACCAGGTTCTAGAGGGAAATTTCATCAGTTGCAAGAGCTACAAGCTTGCCAGATCCCATCAAAAAATGAGAACTTCAAATGAACTTTTACTGATGACCCTTTGGGTGGTTTAAAAAAACCCTGCCACAAGAAATCCAACCAAAGAAAATCCATTTGTGCGATTTAAAATCTATATAGTAGACAACCCCATAGTATTTTAGGTTGAGGACAGTGAAGAGATGTAAATAACCTTTAAGTAGAATGTACTAGAAAATCTGAAGAGATGCTGACAACGAGCCAACAGGCAGCTGGGTTACAGAGGCAGCTGAGGTATGGTAAGAAGAATGCAAGTTCTTGTTCTGAAAAACTCAGCGGGGGAACTTGAACTCCATCTTCCACTAGGACACCTCTGGGTTGCTCAATTCTTTAATATTCAGAAGAATGAAGCAGGTCAAAGAAAGTGAACTAGAAGGAAAAACGAGCCACTGTAATAAAAAAAACAATCACCAAGTGGTTTGGAAACACAGCCGTGTTCTGGTACTAAAGGTGGCAACAAACCTTCTCAAGCAAACCTCTCCATAAAACCCTTTCAGGAGACCGTTTCATCATGGTGCAGAACAGTGTTTTTTTCATGAACTCTTCTAAATTTCCACAGGATAGGAAAACACAGTTACTTTACTTTGTACACACGTCACAGCTCAAGGTGGGCTACATGCTTAACTTCTGAAGAGGACGGACGTGCCTCCTGCTGCACCCAAACCGAATTCTCTGCCCCCTCCTCCTGCTCAGGAAGGGCTCTGGAAGACAGAGTGTACAAAAAACGTGGAAACTGTAAACGTTCAATGCCCAAGTTATGCTTAAATACAGCAGATCACTACTGTACCTGTAAAGTATAATAGTAATTTAGATAACAGGCACCTGAAACTACTAAGCAAAGGAAAAAAAAAAATTCCAAAGATGGACTGAAAGCGACAGGGCCTGACAGAAATGTCTATTTTGTTGAAAAGGAGAGCAAGATGCTGCAATTTTCTTGCCACTACAGTGAGCAAGTATTTCGTGGAATTGGCATTTCCTCCCTCCCCTCTTCTTAAGTAAAAGTTGCTCTCTTGGTAGAAGATACTTCCTTTGATGCCTTCATATTATGTAAGAATTTAATGAATGATCAAAGATACATTCCCTTAGACAAGAAGAATTTCTTAAATGTTACCTGTTGCTACGGGGAAGGGCAGTAGAAGACCTGAGCAGGTTAACTCAGAGACTGATTGATCTTCAGGGTTGCATTTCTCTACTGAGATCTCTAGACAACAGTCAGGAGGATCTGAAGCTTAGAAGCAGGAGCTTTGTCAATCATTACAGGATCATAGAAACATTTAGGTTGAAAAGGACCCTTGGGATCATCGAGTCCAACCATCTACCCTACTCTACAAAGTTCTCCCCTACACCATATCCCCCAACACCACATCTAAACAACTCTCAAACACGTCCAAGGACGGTGACTCAACCACCTCCCTGGGCAGCCTATTCCAATGCCTGACCACTCTTTCTGAGAAAAATTCTTTCCTAATGTCCAGTCTAAACCTACCCTGTTGGAGCTTGAATCCATTCCCTCTTGTTTTGTCACTAATTGCTTGTGAGAAGAGACCAGCACCAACCTCTCTACAGTGTCCTTTCAAGTAGAGAGTGATGAGGTCTCCCCTCAGCCTCCTCTTCCTCAAACTAAACAGCTCCAGCCCCCTGGATTTGTTCTCCAGGCCCTTCACCAGCTTCGTTGCCCTGCTCTGCACCCGCTCCAGCACCTCGATGTCTCTCTTGTATTGAGGTGCCCAGAACTGGACACAATCCTCCAGGTGTGGCCTCACCAGTGCTGAGTACAGGGGGACAATCACCTCCTTATTTCTGCTGGTCACACTATTTCTAATACAAGCCAGGATGCCATTGGCTTCCTTGGCCACCTGGGCACACTGCTGGCTCATATTCAGCCACTTGTCAATTAGAACCCCCAGGTCTTTTTCTGCCAGGCAGCTCCAGCCACACTTCCCCAAGCCTCTAGCGGTGCAGGGGGTTATTGGGGTCCAAGGGCAGGACCTGGCACTTGGCCTTGTTGAAGCTCATACCTTTAAAGGTTGGATCGATGGGCCAACAAAGTCCCTCTGTAGAGCCTCCCTATCCTCATGCAGATCAACGCTCCTGCTTAACTTAGAGTGTATCATCAGCAGGTTAACACCATGACCTTATCAAGATCATCAATAAAGATATCAAACAGAAATGGTCCCAACACAGAGCCCTGAGGCACACCACTTGTGACCGGCTGCCAGCTGGATTTAACTCCATTGAGCACCACTCCTTTGGGACCTTCCAGCCAGCCAGTGCTTGATCCAGCAGATCATATCCTCATCCAGGCCGTGTGCAGCCAGTTTTTCCACTAGAATTCTATGGAGGACAGTGTCAAACATTTTTTGAAAGTCCAGGTAGACTGGACTTAATAATCCATCCAATCTGAACTATGCAAATATAAACTGTGGCAGGAGAGGTACCACCAACGGAGAGAGAGAAGGATAAATGATAATAATGTTTCTTTGGAACCTCCTGAGCAACCTCACTCTGGAATTCAGGTGTAAGGAAACAAAACAAAACCGGAACAGATGCAGGGAAGGGCTCCAAATATGATCAAGAATCTAGAAAGTACCGATTGAAAACAGAGTTGGGCTTGTTTAGCTTTAGAGTGCAAAGCCTGAGAAGAATTCTACAATCTTGGTCTATGTATCTGCAGGGGTCAAAGGCGAGGGGAAAGAAAAGAAAAGGCGGCAAAGATTCAACTTGTCCTCCAACTGCCTAGGAGGAAGTGCATAAACACTAGTGCTGGTAACATACAAGTAAATATCAGCAGTTTGTTAACAAGGTAGGTATTAGTATGGCAACAGAGTTAAGGGAGAAATTGAAAGGAATTAATTTTCAGTGCAAAGAGGTTTTCTTTTTTTAGACTCAAGTTTGCTTAGGAAAAAAAAATTATGCCTGCACCTGCTTCTATAGTACACTAAGCCTGGTCAATCCCCTACTACTCATATATCTGAAATATAAGCACCTATAAACATTTAAAGACACTCATCAGGTAAAGCTTATAGATATGGTTCCAACCAAACACATTTATAAAAACAAGTTCCACAGCAATACGATTAAAGGATAATAAAAATATTGCAACTCAGATTTTTGGCAAACATTTTATAATTTTTATATAAAAATCTCAGTAAGAAACCAAGCAGAATATCTGACGGAAACATCTGCCTTACAACAAGTTCAAAAAAAAACTCACAAAAGAAAAAGAGAAAAAAAAAGAAAAAAATTAAAAGTAAAATCCCCCACCCCCCAGTCCGTTTTAATTAAAAATCAGAATATCAACAAAACACTTAAAATAATCTCAGATTGTTTGGCAACTCATCACATAACAAGAGACACATTTGATCATAAGAAAAGTTTAACTTTATATACAACTTCACTTGAACATTTGCTCTTACCAGAGTTAATATACATTAAAAAAAGATTCTGGCAATAATACCAGGTTCTATTTTTAATACCTGTGTATAAAATGTAACATAAAATGCTGAAGCTCTATAGTTAGAAGTGACATTTGCTTTCAATGGGTCCCTCTTTGTTGAAAAAGACAAATACTGAAAGAACAGGTGTTTAGTTGCAAAATAAAACTCTTCCATTTCAGGGTAGTGTTGGCTGACTGTGAATAAATCTAACCTAATACTATTTACTTCTTGAGGCTGGTAGTAAATTCACAAGTGAAAATATAATCTAGTAAGATTACATTTTAAATTTTATACTTTGTCACAACTGTGAATAGGAAGGAGCTAAGTCCCTTTCACTATGCTAAACTACTTTAATGCATGCGAGAAAAATACTTTACCAACTGTCTGAGCGTATTTTAGAGAACTTCAGGTTTTTGACAGCCCTGGGGGAGCGGAGGAGAAGTTTCCTACTGACATCTGCATAGAATGTAAAATATATAATTAAAAAACCTAAGGTATATACTAAAGTTTACAGACCAATGCTTTCCATATAATAAATAAAATGTCCATCATCGATTAGATTCATACACAGAGTAAAATACAACCTATTTTTACAAGTTTATATACAAAATGTATTAGTAGGCCCAGGGGTGCCTCATGGGTTGGAAGCATCTGCATTAGCATGTCACATTGGGAAACCCCAACTTTCCAAGTCAGTGATAAAATATATAACTACTTTGTTTTTCATTCAGATACAAAGTAAACTTATTTTTTTCATCTGAAATAAATGTACATAATATTCTGTATAAACAATAGTTTATAAAGCTGTTTAAAATGTAACTTAAAAGTACTGCATTGATTAACTTAGACCTCTGAAACAAGCACGTGCAAATCCCTTTGCTTTAAAAAAAATAGAAGCACAGATGGTTTTTTTTTTTTTCCTTTTGACTCTTCCACAAACAGTACTAGCTGGTAGAGATTATCGTTTTGCTTTCTTTACTGGTGTCTCCTCTGTTTTCTGCTGGCCTTTCCTCCGTACCACTGTCGTTGGGCTGTCTTCCCTTTTGCGCTTGGTACACTGCACCTTTAACCTGAAAAGCATTATTAATAATTATTTTAACAATGGTAGGAGCTGTAAAACAAAAAGGGTGGTCAGTCACAATCCTGAGGATTCCATCCACACACACGAGGGAGTAAGGGCAGACATCACGTACCCTTATCGCTAAGCATCCATATTTGAGCCCACCACGTTTCAGCTGCAACCAATTGTAAGCGTGGCTTAAACTCTTGGCCATTCTTAGCCATGCAAAGTAATTAACATGAGGTGAAGAGACAGCTGATCAGTACACGATACACATGTTCCTGAGGCTCAGTTTGAAGACACTGCCGCATTTCAGAGCGGATGACAACTAAACACATTTGACACAGAACCCATTTTACAGGTAAAGTGTGAGATGAATAAGCAACTGTGCATCATATTTATTACTCCCTTGAGATTTTACACTGTCATCTCAACTTTAAAATGTGTAGCAAGGAAGGAAGGAAAGGGAAGTATTTTCAAAACTCAAGTTGAGTTTCTCCTCTTATCAGCTGATGTTAGAAAAATCTTTGAAGCACCACATTGCTTTAACATGAACTACAGCTGCTCTTCCCCTCATTCAGGTAAGAGTCACAGCTCAAGTTAAAATACTGTATAACAGCATTTTTCAGATTCTCCCATGAGGTTTCTGAGGATGGAAAGAAAAAATACCTAGTCTTCAAAATGATAAAGAAATGAAGAAAAAGAAAAAACGTAAACAGAAGAAAATCCTTTAAAAGCTTTCATGTATCACAAAAGAACAGAATAGCGCAAAGCTAGACTGCTGTTCAGATTCTGAGGCAGTATATTACATATAAGGAAAGGACCAATGTAGTGGCTTCCAAAACAAATAATAGAAGCGGATTCAACTTTAATACTTACTGTGTCAATGGAGGAGATTTATTAACTTTTGTATCGCTTGGCGATCTCTTCTTTGCTGCTAGGTTCTGTCGTTTTCTAGGAGAAACTGAACTTGGACTACTGCCTTTGGAAGTTGCACGTGTGGTTGGCTTGCTGGGCTGCTTTCTGTAATACAAAAGAATGATGAATGTATATATAACAAAATACTTTCACCAAGTGACTTTCTTCTTGCATTCCAAGTGCAGAAAATCAAGACTGTACAGTATTTGCAACAAGTAAATCAAAGCTGCCAAAACCAACAGTGAAAAAAAAACCCATTTGCATGGTTAGAGACACAAACTGCAAGGCCACAAACTGTGTATTTTCATATCAAATACAGAATAGAAAGGCTACTTTACCGACTACATTTATTCTTTAACTAAATAAAAGTCTTAGTTCCAAATGTGCGGTAATTCTGGTACACAAGTGTCCATGTTTAAAGAATAGCTTGTAATAGCAGAAGAAAAAAGAAGCAAACGCAAACAGGCTGTAAAAGAAAAGAGAATTTGCTTATCCAGTGTAAAGAACTCATATTAGCTCCAGTATCCACTGGTTCAGCAACACGAGGAACTGGTTCACGATGATCAACTGAACTGCTTGGAAAACAGGTTACCTAAGTCAGAAAAACTGATGAACCAACAATGCTGGAGATGAAGAAACAGCCCATTCCACAGAATTATTTCCAAATGACACTTATAAAATGCAGGCTGTTTGCAGCACCTTAAGACAGAGCTGCTTTGTTACAGCCAGAGCTAGAAAGACAGCACCAAAAAGCTGAGACACAAACACACACATCCATAAATAAGCCAGCAGATGTTTCCACAAGCAATCAGAATGAAAGCACTAGTATCTTAAAGTTCATTACAATCTAGTGGAAAACCTTCACAGTTTTTATTTAAATAAAGACTACACAACTGCTTTCTGATTCAGCTCTGAAATTAGGAATTCAAGACCATACTGTGAACAGAGCTTCCAATAAGCCCCAAAGGCTAATGTGTAATATTATATCCTTAGGAATGAAGTAAATCCAGTGAATTTACAGAAATCTCACCATGAACATAAAAACCCAAAGCCCAGGCTCCAATTCTGTTCTGAAAGGCAGCAACATAAATTAAAACTTCCCAAAGCTGCTATCTTTGTTTCCATAACACAGTCAAGAGGACGAGCTCTGCCATAATTCAGTTTGCCTACAAAAAGGCAGACCTAGGCTGAGGGTGATGAAGAACGGCTTCTTGAAAACAGAACTCCTGCTACCACACCAGTCTTTTGTGGTCAGATTGCTTTCTGAGCTTGCAGATCACCTGCAGATTCAGGTATTCAACTTACCCAACTCCTGAGACACCACCAGGATGAAGACCAACAGGAGCAATTCTTACCTTCTGACATACTTAAGTATGACTTTTGAGACCTTAACAGTTTCCCTGCCTCCCCTTTTGACTCTTTATCCTTACAAGAGTGGTACTAGAATTAGAACCAAATTTATTTGGGAACCTCTCATCAATTAAAAAAAGAGAAAACAAAACAAAACCACACATACTAGAACCCCTCACAAACAACCCCAAACAAACCCCACAACAACTGAGAACAATGTAGAACTGCCCCCTGCTATTGCTGTCTCTACACGCAGTTACCTTTGAGCCTCTAATCTTGTGGCTGATCTAGTTGTGGCCCCGGAATGTGCTTCGTCATCTTCCTCACCATCTTCTTCCTCACCTTCCTCCTGCTCTTTTAGTTCGTCTTCAGAAGACGTTAATTTCCGACGTTTTCTTTCTGGGTCCAGTGTTTCTGTCCATGTAAAATTTTACACATGTGCTATAATTTTCCAAAAGCCCTCCAAAAGGATATAGACACTTAGTTTAGAAAAGGTATTCTATTCACAAATCCCATTTTAAGTAAGTAATTTTCCATTTCCTTTATCCTTCAACATTTTTAATTCACACTTGTTTGACTTAATCTTGCTAACACATTCACCATCGTTTACTTACGCAGCTCATAGCCAGAATTCATAGAAAATTCATGAGGCTTTATAGAAGCATCTGGGATGTAGCAATTCTGACATGAGATTACAGCAATTTACACGTATTTACATAATATTTACACTAGCTGTAACTCAATGATTTTTCCTCAAGAAAGGAAAACTGAATAAAGCTCATCTTGTTGCTATTAGTAAACAGAAAGGCACAGTAGTATCTTCTCATTCTGTCAAGAATAACACAGTTTTATGTTTTTACCAGTTTCCTCTGATTGAGCCAGAGAACGCCTGGGCTTTCTTCCCCTTTTACGCACATTCATTTCTGCTTTCTCAGCTTCATCTTCCTGACAAAATAAAATGGAAGCAAGTAAGGCAAGAACAGTTTAATTTAAATACAAGACAGTAATTTTTCATTACATACTGCTTGTAAGCTTACAAATTAAAATGGTTGCACTTACATTTGTTGTTTCTTTCTTACTAGATATGTCTGTACCTAAAAGAAAAGGACAAAACTTAATCCCAAACTTCAAACCTTTTGCCAATCAGTTTAAAAAGGAGTTCTTCCAAACTGTCAACTTTGCATAAACATCACAGAAGCTCAGAAAACATTTAAAGTCTCCATCTAATTTAGAATATGGCTTTGTTGTATTTTGTTATATACAGAGACTGGGACAATGATTAATTTTTTTTTTTTAAAGTAGTAAGGCTTTACATGACTGAGGTTATTTATAGTTTTGTTGCATATGCTGTTTTGTTCTAATGGAAAAGCAAAAGTTACTTACCCCTTTTAGCTACCATCAACCAATTACAGAATCACAGAAAAATTTAGCTTAAAAGAGGCCTCTGGAGGTCATCTAGACCAGCCTCCTGTTCAGAGTACAGCTAAATTAATGAATCTGATCATACTGCTCAAGATCTTGTTCAATTCAATTCTGAAAGCCTCCAATAACGTGGTCTCTCCAGGAAATCTGTTCTAGCACTTAGCTATGCCCATGGTGAAGCACCAAGATGGCTGTAAAAGACAACACTTAAAAACTTGTCTAATACTTGGTATGCAAATTACATGACTTTCTCTGTTAAAGTACTTATTTCCAATTTAGTACTTCTTACAGACTGGCCTGTGCATTTATATGCATTTATAAACCTACAACCCGTGTCTCAACCTGGCCTCTCTCTGTGGTAGATACTTACCACTTCTGCCCTGACTAACTCAATAAGAAAGAGATTATTTTACAAAGCTTCTGAGCTTCGTCAAATTGAGTTATCTGCAACACTGCAAGGATGAAAATCCTTAGAAATAGGAGGAGCAAAGCAACCTAACCAAAAATCAAGTTTTTATACCTTTTTTTTCCTGCCATAAAATTGTTGACTATTTTTGTTTTCTGAAAGCTACACAAGCAACAAACTCTAAACCATCACTAATTAGAGTGATAGAACAAACAGAAGGATGTCAATGCAATGGCTCAAAAACAGACCTCACAGAGCAGAAACATGTAATAAAATTCACATACAAGTTTTGAGTTCCTTTGTTAAGTTTATGCAGAAAAACCTTTTACACAAAAGCAAATTAAATAAAACGCAAAGATGTTTAACTGTTCAATAAAGAAGTGCAATAAAACATAGGACTGTCCACTGTATTAAGTATTTTATATAAAATAAGTCTAACATAACCAACATTTACTAATTCTGTTGCATTCAAAAGACAGATGTGTCAAAATTCTAGTACGTCTTGGTAAACTTGTAGCAAAATGGTTTTTGACAGATGAATACTCTCTTTAAGTGTAAGATGTGCATTTCTTTACAGACACAACCCTCTCTTTAGGATGTGAAAATGTAGTACTTCTGCCTCAAGATAGGTATAAAACCAAAAAGCTACAGTATACATAAATCTTGCTAACTTAGCAGCAGCCACTGATTAGGGCAAAATAATTGTAGTTTCAAGCTCAATGTCAGCATTAGGGGAGGATGCTGCCTTCAGAAACCAGATGTCTCTTAACTGCATGAGTTGTACTGACAGAAAAGAAACTCTCTGCTCCCTGCTCTCCATGTGAGTCCATCCCTGTTGCAAACCCTCATGAGGAACACCCAGAAATTTCCAAAATAAGTGAACTGCACAGAGGGATTCCACATTATTTCCTTTTCACTGCAGGGGTTTTCAACCCCTTTTCTCATATGAATGTTAACACATGATGAAAAGTTTAACAGTGTATTTTATCCACTTTACACACTCTCCTTAATATCACTGTGACATCAACAGCCTTTTACCTGGAAAAGAAAATGTTACTTCACAGACTAAATTAAAGTTTAAGTAAACAGTCAGGTGTATGTCCTTTTGAATAAAAGGCAAACCAGAATGCACTTTTACACCTTCCTCACATTCTTGTCTGTTCTCTTTACAGTTGATAGAAACCAAGTACGACAGAACCAGCTAACCCTCCAGAGACAAATTTTGAAGCATATAGATTAAAGCTGACATTTAAACAAATGCGGAGAAAATAGGAAATAGTCCATATATGAAGTGCAGTCAGATTAACTCCTCTATAGAAACCTAAATTTTTGGAAACTCCAGAAGATTTGTTTTGAAGGCTTGTTTTCCCAGACTTGCTGCATGTTTGTATTTGTTTACAAACCATTTTTTAACCTGCATTTCAGGTTCATCGTCTTTCTGAATGGATTTTCAACTCTATTTTATGAATGCCCATAATAAAAAAAAAAAAACACATTTAAACAACCAGTGCAGTTTAGACTCCATAGATGCAAAAAATTAACTACATCATCTAAAATTCACCAAGGTGTAGCCTCTTACAAATCACACATTTGAATAGGAAAGAGAAAAATATCTCACTTCATTTGACTTAAGTTTGAAAAGTATGTTTCTGAATAAACTGAAGTGATCATCTTCTAAATATCTTACAGCAGCCGTGAAAGGGGAAAGAAATACCCCCTCCAGCTACCCCTAAGCTCTTCAGACACGTATCCAAAGATAATGCAATTAACCGAACTAAATTTGAAATTTTAAAATGGTTAATGTAATAGGCGTGATTAATAGTCTCTGTATGAAAGAAAATAAGCAGAAATGGAAAAGAGTCACCAAGAACCAGTTTGATGGGGTACCTACCTACCTGCCTCTGAAGCTCTGCCATATGCCTATCTATGCAAATTATTCAGCATATTCTGCAATGCATTATTCAGCATTTCACAGTGCTGCTTCATCTTTGAAATAAGTTCTGCTCTTTTTAAAATTAAAACTCAGTAGGAGTTAGGGACAAGTTTTCATTGTTCTGTCTACTCCGATGTTTTCACACACTGATAATACTGACTGCCAGAGAAGACATTTAGGGGGTACCTATGCGACTTTCTTGAAAACTTTCTTTGATTTCTTCCATCTTTTATTTCTTAAAGCAGGTATGATTTGCTTACCTGTTTGAGGCGTTTTCCCTCTACTTCCAAAGATAGGAAACTGCAGCTGAAATAAAAAAGAAGTGTTTTTTTTTTAATCCAAAGACAACCAGAAAAATCCGGGATTGTAGTACATAAACACTGAAATTGCTCCCATTTATAGTAGAACTTATCGACAAATCTAGAAATTGTAGCAGTTTCAGTAACCTCATTGATACTACAGTCATCGCAATAAAGGACACAAAATTAAAAGCAGTTTCAATCAAATACATTTCTGAAAACCTCATTATTAACAATACGGGAAAAAAAAAGTTAAATGCAGTCACTTTATGTAATCACACATACAGATTTGTAGAATAATAAATCACCAGAACCTTGTATTTACTCTGAATGCAGGAAGAGCCACGTATAAAGTACATAATCCCTATGATGCCTGTCCAAAAAAATCCAGCTGCTTTCATCACTGCATAACTACATGAGGTTGTCTACACTTCCTTTGAAGTGGCAACAATGTCCTCAAAGCAGCCTTGGGGAAACTGTCACACGAAGACAGTGCCTCACCTTGCAGAACCACTCGGAGGGCAGGTATCACTCCTCCCGCGCCAGCCTGTAGCTGACTGACACACCAATCATTCACCACTAAGAGGAACAGGAACTTTAAAATAGTCAAACTAGAACAAGACAGTTCTGTTCCAGTACTGAGGGTGCCAACGTATAGCTATTTTCAGGGGGATTTTAAAATTTGTTTCAAATCTTATTTAAAAAAAACACAACACCAACACTCCCAAAACCAAATCAAGAAAACAGTTCATATTAGATTTCATTAAGCTAATATTTGGGGAAAGAAAAAATTGTTTAGGAAAGATCAGGAATTGTGAAGAAAACTCCAGCTGATCTGTAGAAGGGACAGGACTCAAAGGGCTGCCTGAAAAGCTGCAGGGACAGCACAAGGAAGGAGAACTCCTGCGATCGATAGCCTAGGTAAATTCCCAAGATTTCTGACATACCAGCTGGCACATCACCAGGCAAGCAGATAGTAAATATGAGTTTCAATACAACTTTGCTCTTAAAATCACCTCTTTTCTATGCAATAACTTTGATTCTGACATACAGGAATTCTAGAGAAAGGAGCCTTCCACCAGAATAAATCCAAGTAGGCATACTCCACAAATATGCCTGATCCATGACTACCCTGTGCTGTAATCCAACTGGATTGCAGAAACACTCCCAGCAGAATACTTTCTTAGCAGTGAATGTACTTCATGTGGGTTAAGAAATGAAGATATTGCTGAGTTTTAAAAGACAGAGGTACATTTCATGAGCTCTTAAGTTACTAACCAGCATGTGTCTATCTTTTGAATGAACTGTACACATTGTAATACAGATAATGCAACTGCATCACACAATACTTTTTACAGATATTAAGAGTTACTATAAACTATTATTATGAGAGGTTCAGTAGAGAAAAAAAATCTCAAGTTTGCAAAAAAAAGTCACACTCAATCAAAACGACTCTCAGCACAAATCAAAAAGACACGTGTGTGCAGAATCAGAATTTCACCCTCTGTATTCAGTATACTGCTAGCCAGCATAACACTTAGATTTGAATTAAGTATGTTGTACTAAGTTTGATTCTGTTAGGTTATTTGCAGCGTTCAGACTTAATAGTACAATTTGCTTACAAAGTCCAGTTATATTAGGAGATACAATTAATAATTTTGGTTTGCTTAGACTGAACTCAATGATCAAGTTTTCCGTAAGATGTTTCTGAAATACCATTAGTTGTTAAACAGACAAATGGCTCTTGAATTACTGTTTTTAAACGCACCCAAACAAAATAAAGGCACTTACATTCCCAGTGCTCATATCAGCTTTTGACTCCCCACCTGAGGGAAGAAATACGAATTCAGAACTTGAATGTCACTATTTTCCTTGTTTTTCCACACAGGTTAATTATGAACTACTTACCACCAGTCTGTACAGCTTCAAGAGGGTATTTACGAGGCCTTCCCCTTTTCCTTTTCACTATTACAGGTTGATTTTCCTATTAGGAGTAAAGGACAAATATATTTTACTTACAGCAATAGACATTTAGCCTTTGAGCAGTACAATACTGCTGCTAACTTCACAACACAATAGCAGGAGAAGTAGTGCTTGTCAGTTTAAAAATAGAGATGAGGCAGGTTTCATAGGAAGATTTCATTTTATGAAATCCATTGGTACAGCTGAAAAGAAACAAGACAGCTCCCACTTGCACAAAATCCTCCATGGGTGACCTGAGGCACAAAGCATGCCTGAGGACACAGTACCTTCTGCCTCTTCCCTTTTCCCAATGCCATATAGCACAGCTTACATCTTAACAACAGTTGATTAAGTGCTATTAAACAGTCGTTATCCCAGTTACCCCAACACACAGACTGGTGACACTCTTTATATAAACAGGACCTTTAGTAAAAAAGGTCCCTTAAAGTTTGTGAAATATAACTAAGTAATGAATAGGATCTGATGTAACGAATACTGTTCAGTAATGAACAGATGTGCCGATCACAGAGATCCCCAGTAATAGACTTTGACCTTCTTTCTATGTAAATAGTGGAAGTGCCTCATTCAGCATTTACTGAAGTCTTGGGGTATCTCCTCCCTGCAACGGATCCTAGTGACTCAAGCCTTGCGTGAACAATGATAATTTATTCTTTAAACTTTCTTCCACTTCCAAATTAGAGGCAAAAAAAGCAAATACCACACCCCAAGGTCTTTATGAGACCTGTGTCCATTTTTAGGGACCAGAAACAATTGTAATCTCTAAGGTCCAGACATTTTTTTGCAACCACCACTACAGAACATCACAAGTATACGCCTAAGAGATAACAGAGTTTTAAAATTGCTGAATGATAACATTTTCTGTAAAGACAAGTCATTTGTTAGCGACCAAACTGTCCACATCTCAATTACAAGGTTTTCAGAAAACGTAATTGCTATACAGTACAATTCTGTAGAATTGCTTTCTGTACAATTAAAAACTACTATTAAATGTAGGAAAGGAGTTATTTCTAATTCAATAATCAGTCACTGATGTCTTATGGTCTGCGAGTTTATACTCTGACACACAGAGCTACATGAGTCTTTGGTACTTTACAGTACCAAGCAAATTTTCACCCCCATTCCTGTGTTGGTGAAGTCAAAGCTTTAGTACTTATTTTCAGTGTGAACCTGCATTATTGCAGTTAGTTAACACGAATAAGACCACTGACCTCTGGAGAATTTTCATTGGATTCTAGGCCATGCTTTTCCTTTTCAGACATTTCCTGTTCGATGGTAAAATCATCTTCACACATACCAAAAAAAAAAAAAACCAAGAAGAGAGAAACTGTAAACCTGTTTTATTAGACAAAGGTACAGCCACCATCTCTGCACTACAAGCATTATTTCATTATGTAGCTCAAAATTCCCTACAAACATCCATCAGAAATTAACACCATTTGCCTTGTAGCAATGATACACTGGTCTGCCACAATGCTCCCCTAACACTAGATGAGTTAAACATGTCTTCTAGTTTATGGTAAAAACAAAAGCTCAAGGGTGTGACCCACTGTAAAACGGTAATATAAATACAAGCCACTATTAAATTTTCTCCCATGTTCCATGAAACAGGGAGCTGAAGATACAAGCTCACTGCAGACAAGTTTCAGACTTGTCAACATGCTCACTGGAGAGACAGAACTATTAATAGGTCAAACTAACATTAGGAAAGATACTCACTCACACAGACTGAAGTTACATCAAAACCAATATTAACACTGAACACATCATCTTTATTATTTGTGTTAGTGCAATCAATAAGTCAACTGTAACAGTGCAACTCGCCTGCCTTTTTTTTTCTCTACTGAAACAAACAGGACTGATTTTGATAGTGACTCTTTCTAATTTCCCAATTTCTAAGTTCCAAGATCCTAATTTCTCTCAGAATCATTCAAACGAAAAGAAATCAGCATTCAGTACGGGTTCAGAAAATTGCCCAGAACGGGCATTTTCATTACCTTTTTCTTCCATAGTACTTTTAGGCGGTGTATGCTTTACATCAATTTCTTTGGACTCTTCTGCTGTATCACCTGAAATAACTTCCTAAATTATTTAGAAACAACAAAGAAAAGAGCATCTTACTACATATTAGAGATCATTGTCATTTACTTACACTAAAAAAAAAAACAAACGTAAACCTCACCCCCCCATACACAAGTAGTTATTCTGTTCATCAAGGTTTTGTAATGTCTCTTAGGAAATTTGATACTGAGAAGCTTCAGTAAAACCAGCAGATGAGATAGCCACAAATATTCTGCATGTATTGTTAAAAGGAACATCTATTTTGTCCTGAATTTCTGTTTTGACTTACAAGGATCAGTGCAAACACAGAACTTGGGTAAAGTCTGATACCCTCTTGCAGATCTCAGATCAGTATGAGCATGAAGATGCTGAACCGGCTGGACAGGTGGGCTCCAGCAATACTCTATGCAATCCCAAGTTCCTAACTATTGTGCAAATTGGTCCACCACACCGCAAAGGGATTCAGGTGCTGTGCACAACACCACAAATCCTGCCTTTTTCTTTTTTTATAATTGTCTTCCCCATGACCATCATTCTGTAGTCAGCTATTTTGCACTCGAGACAACGCAAAAGTAGTTTACAGTTAATATGGAGAACACCTCCCAAAATAAACTGCTACAGAAATAAAAAGACTTCTATCTTATTTACATTACAATTGCAGAATATTCTTCTTAATGTTCTTGAAAATACCTCGATGTTATCAGGTTTCGTTTTGGAACTTTGATCATCATCTTTTCTCACATCCTGAGAAATCAGCTGGTTGCCTGAAAAAACAAACAACAGTTCAAGTGTTAAAGAACAGCCTTATGCATTTGTCAGATTTTGATGCCACTTTTATATCAGCTCATCATTAGCGGGATTAAAAAGACTCTGAAAAGCAGCATCTTCTTTACAAAAATATGATCAGAAAGTTATGCCAACCCCTCTTTGAACAGGGAAGACAAAACAATTACAAAAAAGAATTCCATGTTACTTGTTGTATGTTATAGGCAGGGTTTAGTTTTTTGTTTGTTTTTAAAAATATGCTAAAAACTAAATATCCAGAAACAAAACATCAATCTTAACTTCAACTCACCCAGATACAGAGAGCAATTAAAGCATGACACTATAATGAATATAGCACGGCTTCTAATTACTCACTTCATCAAATCAAAATTCTAACAAGCAGAATAAAAACTGTTTTAAAAAGTGACATTAATAATTATCCTAATGTTTTGTTATTATTCTGGAGCTGAACAGACAAAAGCAGTTGAGAGCAGAGCTCAAACAGGTATTACATAGTCTCATCATTACTATGTCAAAAAAGGTCTAACTTATTTGTAAGTTATTTTATCTAACTTTAACTTAGAAATATTTATGACATTCAATGGACTGACTTCCTTGTCACAGATAAAGGGTTACACTAAAACTTAGTTCTTTCCAATCTAACAGAAGGAAGCATCCAGCCTCACGAAGTCTATTGAATGGCTAGATTTTCCCCTGATGATCAGTTTCCCTCAAGCTTTCGATTCCTTCCTTGTGTTTTATTTAAAAATGATAAAAATAGTAATTATTTTGAAGACTAAACCAAAAATGTTTGTTCACTTATGATCAAAAAACCTACTATAATACTCTTCCATGCAGTACTAAATTTGTTACCCCGTGTTTTTATTAAGTGTAATATTAAAAGTTGTTTTGGGAAGACAAATTGCTTTGGAGTTTGGAATTCCCCATGTTCCATTCTTTCCTCCAAAATACCATTTTACGGCCTAATCGCAGTAGAACAGCTTTACAAAATTTGTGTAGTTCTGTATCACTTACATTTTTCTTTATCCATTGTTCCTGAAGATTTACATTGTGCTTCTCTAGATCTATGTTCTTCAGTTACCTGGGTATCCAAGTTTTCCACCTACACATAAAACACAAAAGGTAACTCCTTTACCTTTTTTCCAAAAAGTTTATAAACACAGAAGAGAGTAAGTTTTTCCTGTCTGCTACTTTCGAGCACAACAGGCATTAAAATGGAAAGCAGCAGTATTACAAAAGCAATGTATTCCTAGAGCTCAAGTAACATTACTACTACAGGACAGCACCATGAAAGAACTTCTGACTTGTCATATTTTCAGAATTTCTGATCAATATTTTCAGTGAGAAAAAGTCTCAGTTTTAAAGCACCCTACCATGTGCTTTAAAAGCAGTTTATCATGGCAATTCACACAAAATATTTTTGGATTTAAAAGGACACTCTCCTACATGCAGAAACAGAAGCATCTCACTAGCACCAGAAATGTGGCCAACCAGCATTACAATAATAAATTTACTACTCGAGTTTAAGATATCACAAACACATTTTTTTAGCTTGTTATCGGTGTTAAGCGCCTTGTTTCCGCTCCATAAGAAACACTTTACATTTGCAACTTTCCCAGTCATTGCTTTCATACTTATAATCTCCAAGT
Organism: Gallinago jamesoni; assembly: GCA_025769975.1. NCBI lineage: Eukaryota > Metazoa > Chordata > Aves > Charadriiformes > Scolopacidae > Gallinago > Gallinago jamesoni. The sequence goes on from JAOQGH010000032.1 coordinate 54,531,370, forward strand.
TCTTATGAAATCACAGCAGACTGCATTAAAAGAACAGGTTTCTAGTCCTGATCAAAAGCCTCAAGAATAATCCCTATTTTTGTCCTCTGTTCTTAAGGAGGATAATCAAGCTTCTCTCTCCTGCCAGTTAGCAACAGTCTTGAAATACTCATAGACTATGGAACAACAATACAAGATTTATTTACTGGCAAATTTGAAAGTATAATTAAACATCAACCTACACAGCTGCACAGTCTCAATATACATAGGCTCTGCATATACAAAAATAATATTTTCCTTCAGAGACTATTTAATGTAAATAGAAGTAAATGCAAGTAAGGGAAAAAAAAAGGCAGCACAGACTTGAGAGAGTAAATTTAAAAACCAAGAACTTACACGCAATGTTTCTCTTTCTAAAGCAATATTCTTCTGCAGCGAATCTGTTAAGAAATAATTACAAAAATAATCAGAAAAGCTAAGAACCAGCAAAGTATCATAGTATCCTCTACTTTCCTCTCTGAAAGGATTCCAGAGTACCTGAAACTATACAGAACTTACTTTCATGCTGGATCACGGGATGAAGTAAACTGCCATGAAAACTATGCTGTAACATTATGCTTCCATAGACCTAAAGTTTGCGTAATTGTATTGGTGAGACCTGTAGCTGACAGAGTGCACGTATGGAAATTGCCCCGTTGCTTGACTCTACTGCACTCTTAATTCTGGCTCTGATAAACTAGAGCCTTGGCCTTCCATATCACAAAAATGTGGAAAATAATAATTACGAAATATGGGAGCTGATGAGTGCTCTGCACTTCTGAGAAAAATTCTGTAACTTTCAAAGCCATTTCATACGGATACATAAAGAGAATCATAAAGAAGCTGCTCCACTGAGTGTTCTACAAAAAGCCGAAAGTCTGATTCATAAAGGCACAGATAATATTTTAATTAAAGAAAAAGCTGCTAAAACATTCTGAACAGTTTTCCTTTCAGCTACAAGAACACAAACCTACGATCCAATAAAACCACTCTATTCTACATAAAATCCTATACCATTTGTAGCGCATTTCTTAAATAGAAATGTTTTAGCACCAATTCTTCCAAAACCACAGTGTTTAGTTGCACAACATCTTTCAATTTTTAAAGCAGTGTCAAATGAAGAGCTAGATCCTACCCACTCAAACAACAATGATTTGTTTACATTCCAAGGAATCTTGGACTACTAAACTACTGTGTCTGCTGTTCATACTCATGACAGGACACACATTTGTCTTTTAAACAACTTCCTTTTACGTACGTTGAGCTATATGTATATACACATGTGTATATATATATATAAAGAGAGATTATTGTGTGGTGGGGGAGAAGGAGAAAAAAAACCCTCTACCAAGAGCTACAAAGCATTATTCTTCACTGTGTGTCATATCCAACGTGATTTACACAACAAATGGATTTTTTGTTAAACATTTTACATGGAACAAGATTATCACAGCTAGTTCAATCTGCACATTTTAAATTTTAAGTAGTGTCTGAGTGATGTGAAGTGAAACAGTTTTTCAGGCACTTCAAAGAAATCTCATAGTAAAGAAAAACTGGTAACAGTTTCAGATCTGCTGTCCTGAAGAAGACCACATTCTTCTAACCCATTCTCAGGGTTTACATTTTCTCTCTCATGAGCCGAGCATGTCTCTTATCACAAAGATGAATACACTCCACCATTAAATCAGGTATGTCAATTTGACCTAGGCCAAGAATAAGAAGGAATCCAAAGTTTTATACCAATGCCAGTATCTCACCTTACTCCTAGCCTTCTATTTGGTAAGGAGTTATTTTGGGATGCATCTCTAGAAATTTGTAAGTGAGCTTTACAGTTCCAGGTTTTCAGCAGCAACTTTCCATAAAAGGAAATGCATCTTTAACCTCTTCAGACTCTATATAGAACAGTATCACTGGTGCCTCTGGCAATTCATTTTAGCTTTGCTTGTTACTCCATTAATTGAGGATTAACTCTCATCTGGTAGTGTTGTAAACATCTCTGTAATGCATCTGGAGCACAAAATCCATCAAGATTAGAACAAAGTAGGGGTTTGTTTCTGCTTTAATAGGAAAGCCAAACAATTGCAACACGTTTTAAAATAATGTGGTTTTGGGAAACAATTTTTTTTTTTTTTTCCCCTTCCGTTTAAGATTAGTTTAATACATGGAAAGGGAATTACTGAACACAAGTTCAGGTTGACTAATTGAGATTTCTAGCTAGGTGATTACCTACTTATAAGTGCTCTTCAAATTTCAGTGGTGAGCAAATAAATAAAAAAAAAAAAATATCTTTCTGTAAAGTCTCTGTGACTCCAGGTCATACACTATTTACTGTTGTCATAGCCTCAAAGGACCTGTCACAACACCTGAAACAAACATGGTCCAACTTTAGAGGGAAGAAAGCCATTCTTTGGTATAGTTCCTCTGTCTTTACCAAGTAAACTTTTTTCTATATTTACTGATTTTAAGCAGAATGTTAGCAGCCTGCTACTCTGAAACCCTAAATGCTTTCTACCTTTCTTTCAGCATAACATATTGGAAGAAAAGACTGATCCTGCCCCCGCTTCCCACAGAACAAATGCAAAGCCACATGAGCTCCTAGAAACATTTTAATGAGGATTTCTGCAGGCTTTCCTTCAACCTCTCTGCACAGATCTAACCTAACTCCCCCCCCGTTATAAATAACAGTCACATCAGTATGAAAAATAAACAGCTACCAGTATAAAAGTCACCTTTTTGAAACTCCCTAGTACGAAGATCCACACATCCCTCTTCACTTCTTGGACTTTCAGGCTGCTGTGGCTAAACACAAAATCAAAGGAAACAAAAGTATTGCAGTCATCCAGAACAAGTGTATCTCACTCCCCTCCCTCATGTCATGATGAGCATTGTCTTATCATGACCTATAAAAGTCAAAGTTTTCTTATTAACAGAACAATACAAATATTAATAAGGAATGCTGCCAGAGCTTAGTCACGTTACTGTTGAACAGTACAACACCACAACCTTGGCCTTGCAGTTCACATGGGTACCAGAATTCAATTTTACAAGGAGATCTCAAGAGAAATCTCAGGAAACTGAGGTGCATTGCCTATTCTAAGAGGAGTTCCAAATACAAGCAATATTCTAGAAATGGTCACATACACACAAAAATATGCATCTGCAATGTATAATAAGGTACAATGAACTCTTTTCAATTCAGGTTGTTTCTTTTTTTTTTTTAATTCAGTTTGCAGATCAGCTATATGTTACTGATGCATAGATAATGCTGTATGGAGCTAAGTGTACTTAAGTCAGATATGAACATTGTAGACTCAGACACACTGCCATGTAAACATGCCTATATTGACCCTTAAGTCAATAGCTGGTCCTAGAGGACCAGCTTATACTGGCAAACAGTACAGCTGCTTGCAGGCGGAACTCCAATCGATAAATCCCACTAGACCAAAGTTGATTTGAATTTTCCTGAAATGCATCCCAGGCATCAGAACCATGGTTCAGAAATACTCAACTGGTCAGCCGTGGAGCTGAAGCCAGTAACACTGTGCTGATCCATGCTTTCAGAGATGTTTGGGAGTCCCTGAACCACGTTCTCCCTCACAATGTTTATTATCAGAGTTTGGCAAGATATGAAATACATGGATCCAGTCCTGTGTCTGAATGAAGACTTGATCCATCTGGAATCCCAGATAGTATGGGCCACAGCACAGACAGGCTCAACTTTGGTCTTCCACAAGCTGTAACTGACTGTGAGCCTCAATACCCTGGATTATCCAGAATGCTCTGCTCTTCTGTTACAGCAGATAGCGGGCTGTAGTTATCACAGTACAGACGGCAGCAAGTGTTCCTCAAACACAGAGAGAATGGGAGAGTCTGAAGACTGGCATGGTAGTGGTAGAACAAAATGAACAGCAGCGTATGCTCACAGTTTCAAAACACAGTAAACTAACAATTGCCAACTCTAAGTGCTAAGGCATATATGACTTTTACAAGTACTATCACAATCAACGTGCATACAGTATGACCTATTCTAAAAAAAAAGCAGATTTGTACGTTACGGTCACAGGAGGAACATGGCTGGGTGAGGAGAGGGGGCAGGGATTGGTTCTACCAAAGAATAACACAGCCCACAATTTAAATACCAGCTGCTTCAAAAAGCACAGCCAAATAAGTTGAAAATAACCCTTTGAAAGTTTTGAAGTTCAAATGCCCTTTTGCTGCACAAAATTCAAAAGGTACAGTAAGAAAACCTAGCAAGATGTAATTATACAAGAAACAGAACAGTCAAAATTTTCAAAATAACATAAATACCTCTTCAGTTCTCAAGTTAGTTTCAAATTCTAGTTCTTCTGCCAACTTTGGTAAAGCTGCATTATTGCCTAATGAAATACAAATGTGTTACAATTATTAGATTACATTATTTATCTTATGCTACAGCAGGATGCTATTGCTCAGTACCACCCCACACACAGCACAGGAATTTAATCTCTTCTTGTAGGCAATGGAAACAATAGCAAGTCTGTCTGCAGCAAACCAGATCAAAAAAAAAAAAGCTTGGCATCTGCAAGAACACAAGTAATTCTATGCTTTCCTTAAGTACAAAAAGATTGGAGAACATGGGCTACAAGGATTTACCACAGCTTATTTACAAATTCTGACTGACTTTTTTTCTTGCCTTTCCTTTAAAAAAAAATAATCAGGTTTTCAGACCAAGTTCAAACTGTAAACCTCTGTATTAATTAATGCAGAGTGAATAGTTAATATTGAGGATAATATTTTTCTTTAAGTGACAATAAGATCTAAATCTGGAAGTTCTAAAACTGTAACCACTGAAATTAGCCAATTTTCAGAGACTGAAAGCTCAGTAGCTCCTGTTGTGTCAAGGTTATTTCAGAATACCTCAACACCTTCACCCCATTTAATTCCCCACAGGAACAGCTGTATGCTGTAACATCTGTAAAACAGGCCACGCAGACAGCACCTCCATACCACTTCTACAGCCTTTTGGAGCATCTACTTCAAAAGGTTGTTTATACAGCTTTCCCTAAACAAAAAGAAATAGTTATAACATAACAATTCATCAATGATGCACGTGAAGTGATTAAATTGTGGTTGTGGTCCACAGAATAAGACTACCATCACCCCTAGTACTTAGAGATCCAACATCAAGGAGAGTTGTTTGCTCAATCAACAAGGATTGAGCAAAGCGCCACGACAGGAATACCCAAGTGCAGCAGTTTACATTTTCACAGCTCATGTTTGTCTCTGTTCTACAAATACAGATATTTATACAACCAGATAGTTATATAGTTTATATAGCATTTCTATAACTAGAGCTCCAAACCTGCAGAGTAAGCTTTCTCACCCCAAATATCAATAAAACTAGAGAATAAAGCCAACCTTTGAGAAACTGGACCTAAAGGCACATTATAAAATGTTACTGTATTTTTTTTCAAATATTAGCAGAGACACACAAGAAAAAAAAAATTAAAAGCAGTACTTGATTGGCATAATTCATTCCACTTCCTTTGGTACAAAGATAGATAAACAGATTTCTTTACTATTTTCCTGAAGTTAAGTTTCTTCAAAATTTATAATGAAGTCATAATCTTGACTTCATTATGCCATCTACAGAATTTATTATTTTTCATAAACTTGATGCTTCAACTACTCTGGAGGATCAAAGCGGAGAAAGACTGAAAAACAGCAGAACGTTCATTACATGGTATTTTAGGAACCAGCAACTATGCAAGTTCATTTCAGATGTTAGTTTCCAGAAAAATGGATCCAGAAATAAAATACGATATCCTTAATATTATATACTACCATGATTTAAATTTTCTATTTAAAATAGACACCTATCATCATTGCTCACTTCAAAGTTAGGATAACAGTCTGATTACTTTGTAACACAAAGAAAGGCCATTTCAAGTGTATTCACAACATAAAATTTAGCCTAAGAGACTGAATATGAATATAACCATTAACTAACCATCTAGAGGAAAATCTGCAGTTATGATTAAGGATGGCCACTTTTAATCTTCAAATTTACTAAGAAGTTACCTTTTTAAAATGATGAACACGTCTAAATGAAATGCATCCTCTTTCCTAAAAAAGCATTTTTGAATTTCAAAATGCATAAATAACAAAACCCATCTGTAGCTCCATGATAATCACCCCTTGCAAACCACTTCATATATTAGTTCACAATTTTAAGTCAATGTATTTTAATAACTTTTTTGCACTCTAATAACATTTAATTCTTTTCCAACGTACCTTGGATAAATCTGTTCAGTCACTCCTCACACACTCTCAGAATCACATGCTTATTTAAACATCACCAATCCTTAAATATATGAACAGTGATTTTGCAACCAACAAAGAAATAAGGTATATTTGAACAGTGTGAGTTATTTCTAATTACAACCACAATAAAATGCATCTATTTATGACAGCTTATAAACTGAAGAGTTAAAAAAAAAAAGAAAGAAGAAATCCTCACCTGAATTAAAGGTTTCATTACTTTTTTGCAAAGTAACCTCAATTCCAATATCATCTATTTTGACCAAGTTTGTTTTGTCATCACTGCTGTACAGCTCTTCTACGTGCAACACAGGGAGGTCACTTTTTTCCCCTAATTCTGCTTCTGTTGTTATTTCACTGTGGTTGGTATTTACAGTCACTTCATTTGCAGAAACTAAGGAAAGAGCCTGTGCTCTAGGCAGGGGAGTCCTTATTTCAGAAAAGTCACTTTCCAAAAGCAAGTTTGAATTAAATTTACAGTTTACGTTCCTTAGAGTGTCACTCTCTACCACTGCTTCTGAAATCTCACAAGACAGTTCTGATGTAACATCCTTATGCAAAACATCTTCAGCTTGCTCATCATCCTCACTTGCCTCTGAAGAAGGACTCGGGCTCACAGCAGTCTCCGTACTAATCTCCACACAAAGGGCTTCATCTACATTCATGAGGTTCACTGAATTTTCATCTGTTTCTGTGATTTCACTGTCTACTGTGGTCTGAGATGCTGCTGATTCTCCTCTCAAACCATTCTCATGGGTCTCGTTCTCTCTACCAATGACAACCAAAGAATTACTGCTTTTTTCTGGGTCTGTAGTCGACAGGATGCATTCAATCTGGTTAGCAGTATTAAACATTTCCTCACTCTTGTCTTTTACTTCCGTACTCTCAGCAGCAAGTTGACTTTCTTCTATGACTGTAAAGGTGAAGAGACTATCACATTCTTCCACTGTGCCCAGCGTGATCACTGCCCCCTCCTCTTTATCTCCTATACTTGAAGCAGCATGTTGATCTTCATTGTTGGTGGCAACCCTCAGCACAGGAGCTCCACATTCTCCCACAAAAATCACAGAACCTTTGTTTTTTGCATCTGCATTGAAAGCAGCTAGTTCAAACTGCTCATCTCCAGTGGTCTCCACAATCTTACATTCCTCTGATGCATTTGGAGAGATAACGGCATCTTCATCTCCTTCTGCTACAATGAGCTGACTTTCAGCTTCTGGTGCTGCACTGATCAGGACGATCTCACATTCTTCTGTCACACTTGTAGTGATCATAGCAGCTTCATATCTTCCTTCTGTTTCTGAAGCAGTGAGTTTGCTTTCATCTTGCGCAGCTTCACTAGACATAGGAGCTTCAAAACATTCTGCTGTACTTGTAGAGATCATTACTGTTTCATTTTTTGACTCTGTATCTGACACATGTTGAATTGCCTCTTCTGTGACTTCACCTGACATCAGGATTACTTGTTCTTCCGCGACACTCGTGGAAATCATAGCACACTCATCTTTTTCTTCCTTACTGCTAGCAGTTGGATGACTTTCATAATCTCCTCCCACACTGGATTCACTAGGCATAGGAACCTCATATACTTCCACATCTATAGAAACCATAGCATTCTCATTTATTTCTTCTGCTTTCACAGAGGGAAGCTGACCATCACACTCAACAGCCGCACTTGACATAGGAGCCTCAAATTCTTCCATGATACTGGTGGAAATCATGGTGCATTCATCTTTCTCCTGCTTACTGCTAAATGTGTGCACACAATCTTTAAACTCTGTAGCTGTACTGGGCATAGGCACCTCTGTGTCTTCAGTGTCTATTAAGATCATAGAGCTTCCCCCACTTTCATTTGCTCTTGCAACAGCAAGTGGACCTTCCTCAGCATCCATGGCTGAATGTAAGGGAGCATCGCTGCCTTCCACTGTACTGGTAGAGATGATATCACCTTTTGCTTTTTCTTCTCCATCAGCAGGAATAAGAGAATTCTCATCTTCTGTTGGAATCGCACTACTTATAGAGGCATCGAGTTCTCTGCTGCCAAAGGAAGTCATGGCATTCTCATGTTCATCTTCAGTATCAGACTGACCCTTATCTTGCACTGCCATAGCACTTGTCATGGGACCCTCACATTCCTCAGCATCTAAGGGAATCAAGGGACATTCATGCGTTCCCATACGCGGAGTCAGAGCACCCTCATCTGCAGCACTTGCGCTGGTTACACTGCTTTCAACAATCCCTTTAGCATTTTTGCAGTTTGTGCCACAGTTAGCTTCTTCCTCTGCACTCGTCATGCTGTCAACAGTAAGCTTATTTATATTTGTGCCAGCCACTCCTGACTCAGCTTCCATTTGTTCAGCAACTAGGCAGATAATGGAACTTTCACTTTCTTCTGCACCTATACAAACGAGTGCATTTTCACTTTCCGTTCCTGTACAAGTAGAAGCATGCTCATTTTCTTCATTTCCTCTCCCAGTACTGGTCACAATGCCTTCACCTTCTTCATCCTCTTCTTTTGAGCCTGTACTAGTCACAAAACCTTCGTCATCACACAGACCTACACTGACCGTGGTGATACCGGCTTCTTCTTTTGCCCTTGTACTGTCCATAAGGCTTTCACATTTTTCAGCCTCTAAACAAACTGCAAACCCCTCATTGCTGTCTTCTAGCCCTGTGCAGACCACTGAAACTTCAGCATCATCTTCTGGGGTTATGCCTGTGCTGGTCACTGCACTTTCACCATTTACAATATCCTCAGATTTGTCACCAGCAGTTCCAGTTGTGGTACTGTTGTTTGCAACCACTGCAATACACGCACCACTTACAGTGCTTTCTCCTTGGGCATCTGTACCAGTCGCTGAGCAGACGATAAAGTTATGACCTCTTTCTTCTGCACCTGTGCAAGTCACAGTACCTTCATGTTCTTTTACTTGGCCAGCTCTCACACTGTCCCTAAATTCACTGGAACTGTCACCACTTGTCGACCCTTCACCTGTTTCTGTCCCTGCACTAGTTACAGCGCCATCGCTCTCTGCTTCACCTAAGCAGGACACAGAACTTTCAAATTTGCCTGTATCTACACAAGTTGAGGTCTTTCGCTTTTCTTCAGAACCTGCACTAGTCACAGCATCATCTTTTTCTTCTGTCCCAGCGCTATTCACACTATCTTCAATTTCTACTCCGCTTGCATTGACTGAATCCTTACTGCTTTCTTCTGCATCAACCATAGCACAGTCACCATTTTCTTCTCCTTCTGTACTCGTTAGGAAGCTTTCACTTTCTGCTAATCCTTCAGTGACAACACTGCCACCGCCTTCTTCAGCTGCTGCAACAGTATACTCACCAATATCCGCTCCTGTGATGAAACTGCCACCCTCACTACTTTTTACCCATATTCCTGTTGTGAAACCTTCATCAGCTTCTATGCTTGTGCAGATTAATGCCACTTCACTTTCTTCTTCTGAGCAAGTGGTTGTAGCATCACTGTCCTTTTCAGAACATGACGCACCTGCAGCTCGCTCTTCTCCTGTACTAGTGGCCGTGACAGCGCTCTCAATGATCTTTTCTGTGCTAGTTCCTATCACAGTGGCTGGAGTTGCTTGTAGGCTGCTGTACAAACTAGGCTTACTACTTCCTGCACTGGTACCTACTGCATTTTTATCTTCCACGCTTATCATGTTGTTCCCTTCTTTCCCACTGGCTACACCAGAGCCTTTGACTGTTTCCTCAGGAACTCTTTCAGGCACTACCACAGAGGAAGACTGTATCATATCATCAACATCATGTGCTTCGTGCTTTTCCACATTATCCATCATTGTGCTTCTTCCTCCCTTTGTGGAAGGATCTGTATTCAAGTACTCCCTTTCTTTTCTTTTTAGGGGAAGTTCTTCTGTTTTTATATCTCCACAACTTTCAGTTATGTCAGTCATGAAGTTTTCCTTTTTTATTTTCAACTCGCTTCCCTGAGTGCTTTCTGACTTTACTGCTCCACCATTATCTCCTTGACTAGGTAACCCAGCTGTACTGTCTTCCATTGCCTGTTCATCAGGCTGGGGCACCTCATCTTTTTCTATACTGTTTGTCACAGTGCTGTTGCCACCATCATCTTTCATGGCAGAACTCAGCACTGCACTACTTTGTTGTTCCATGTATACAACCTGTGCTGCATCATTCCTCAAAATGAAAGAATCTTCAAATAAAGAAGTCCCATCTGAATTATGACATTTGTTAGACATACTACCCAAGGAATCTGTAAAATCTGAGATATCCATATCCATGGACTTTGTATCAGCAGCATCTTCTCTGGAAGAATTAATTGCTAAAGGAACATCATCTGAATTAGAATTTATCACAGTTTTAAAATTCTTTGGTCTTCTGCTATCTTCTGAAGCTTGATCCTTTCTGGGAACATTCAGTGAGATTCTACCACTTGTTTCATACACAATGTCCATTTTATAAGTCTTTTGTTTATCGGGTTCTTGATCCATGGAAGCTTGTTTGGACAAAGCGTCTAAGGCACCAACTTGTTTATTAGGGATATCTTCCTGTTTAACAATTTTTTCAGCTGCAGGCAGAAACTGCAATTCACAAGCTTCGGGATCTGCCAAGCTGTGTTTTAATTCCTTATTTGTAATAGAGAGAGATACTTCTTCTTTTGCTGCATGCTCAGCATCTGTGCCTTGGAGTGAGTTTTGCATGTTTTTTCTTTTGATGTTAGATGCTTCTGGTACTCTTGTTTGTTCCAAATCAAGTTCCAACAGCTCTTCCTCATGACCAGAACGCAAGTCATTATTATTCATACTTGACTTTTGAGGAGCTGGAGCGTGGCTGCTTTCAGTTATGCTAGCTGATTGCTTTTCCATTCCAAGTAAATCCTGGTTCAATATACTGCCTTTTCTATTTTCACAGGATAACTTCTTACTTTGTTTTTTATCCACTGCATTTTTATCCATTGTGATGCTCGATACCTTTTCATGTCCACTAACCCTTTCTTTAATATCTTTATCTTCCAGTTTGATGCTCTCCTCCTTCCTCTTCATTTCCTTGTTGCTGTGCTTTAAGTTCCTGCTTTTGTGACCTTCAGCAGATAATCTTCTTTCTAGTTTGGAATTGCTTAAATCTTTATCACCTCTATATTTCTCTTTTACCAATCCTCTTTCTCCAGAATGTAACTTAGTTCTGTGACTGACGTCTTTTTGTGATCCCTGATTCAATTGTGTGCCACTCATAAGCTCAAACTCAGCACCGCTCTCCTCAAAAACTTTGACTTCGTTCTTGGACTTGCGTTGCTTATCAGAATCGTTCTCTTCCACGCTCTTATCTTTGTCTAGTTTCTGACCAGTCTCTTGTTTTGTTAAATTCTCCTGTAAGTCTATTTCAGATGCTTTGAGTTGTTTACTGTGACTCTTTGATTTAGACTTTAACAAAATCCTGTCCTCTACAAGGCTCTTAGATCTTCGTCTGTCTTTATGAACGCCATCTTCTTGTTTCAAATTACAATCAGAGTTAGTTGATTCTATTTCGTGTTTATCTTCTGAGTAGCTTTCACTCCTTCTGTGTGATGCAGAAGCAAGTTGCTTTGAGGCACTTAGTGAATCCTTTTGTGGCCTAGAATCACTCAGGGACCTTTTGGACTTGTATTCTGCTCTTGACTTTTCTGTTGAGAGATGTCTGTCCTTTTTATTTTCCTTACGCAGCAATTCCTCAGCTTTTAAGGTTGATTCAGAAATACTTTTTCCCTCTTTTCCTGTTACTGATATTTTCCGTTCACTTCGGTGTTTACTTTTTCTTTCAGATTTGTCATCTGATGAAACCTTTATTTGTTGGTTATGTTTCTGAGCACCATCCTCTCCTTTCAAGCTTCTCTCAGATGAATGGAGTTCAACATCTTCACTTGACTTGTGAACACCATCTCCTTTATATCTGTGCTTTAAAGAAAGTTTATCTTCTGAAGTAGTTCTTTCCTTTTCATTTTTATCTCTGTAAGACTTGGCTTCTTTTTTGGCAGCATTTCTCGCATGTTGAATTTCAGCGTCACTATCTTTTTTGGGGTGTTTTTCATTTTTAAATATGGATTTCTGCTTCTGTAGTTCTTCAGTATTGGCTTCTGCTCTATCCAGTTGCCTTTTTGGATCCCTTGTTTCACTGTCCTGCTGGGATCCTTCAGCCTGAAGAGAGGTGGAAGTTCTTCTTTTATGTTCTTTTTCTGCTTTAGAATCAGTTTTGCTTTCCTCAGTTGAATGCACCGATTCTGAAAGTCTTCTAAGCTGTTTAGAGATTTCACTTTTCCCATGATTATGCTTCAATTCTTTGGAAGAATTTTTTTCACAGGTCTATAAAAGAAAGGTTTAGATATATCAGCAAATGTTACAGTTCCTTCACTACGTGACCAGAATTGTTAAGTGCAAACTTTCCATAAAAACAACACACCAGAGAACTATTAACATTTTAATTAATATTCATCTAAAATATAGTCAGTAAGAAAATGAAACTTGCCATTTTCATTGCAACTATCTGCAATTGTGGGAAAATCCAAAGAAACACAAGTTAACCTTATGCAGTCCGTTTGAACTTGAGCATCTTTTCCTTATAAGTGATTTTTCTAAAATAATTTAAATTTCTTTTTGAATGAACAATCACAATTTAAAATACTCCATAATTTATTTTAAACAGCCATTATGTTGTCTTTTTAAAAAGAAAGCAATGAAACAACAAAATCCACAAAAACTAAATCTAGGCTTCCATTTGAATTTCCAATTATCTTTTTTTAATGTTAATAAGGTTCTTAATACAAACTCTAACCATAAAAATTCTCTTTCCTTTACTGTTTGGACTACATTCAGTTTTTATTTGACTTCCCAGCGAGAAGCAACATCAAGTTCCTCAACTCTGTATATAAGACACACTTTGCTCTTTTTTTAAAACTCAACATGCTTCATAGAATAGGGTTTAAATTATATCACATGTTCTACTACAACATGCACCAGCACCGAATACACAGACCATATATTCTAGCAGCTACCAGAATTCAGAAAACATTACTACAGCCATGTTAGATCACTAACCCAATCAAACTAATTCACGAGAACAAATGCTGTATTATGCAGTTTGGTATGGACATATGAATGAGTACTATTACAATTCAAAAGGAATAAAATCATAGAATCATTTGAGTTGGAAGGGACCTTCAAAGGTCATTAAGTTCCAACCCCCCTGCCATGGGCAGGGACACCTCCCACCAGACCAGGTTGCTCAAAGCCCCATCCAGCCT
>JAOQGH010000032.1:54545057-54567369 GCA_025769975.1 Gallinago jamesoni
GACCAGGTTGCTCAAAGCCCCATCCAGCCTGGCCTTGAACACCTCCAGGGATGGGGCAGCCACAGCTTCTCTGAGCAGCCTGTTCCAGTGCCTCACCACCCTCACAGGAAAGAATTTCCTTTCTGGTGTCTCATCTAAATCTCCCCTCTTCAAATTTAAAACTGTTGCCCTTTGACCTGTTGCTACACTTCCTCGTAAACAGTCCCTCTCAAGCTCTTCTGTAAGTTCCCTTCAGATATTGAAAGGCTGCTATAAGGTCTCCCTGAAGCCTTCTTTTCTCCAGGCTGAACAACCCCAGCTCTCTCAGCCTGTCTTCACAGGAGAGGTGCTCCATCCCTCTCATCACCCTCATGGCCCTCCGCTGGACCCGTTTCAACAGAGCCATGTCCTTCCAGTGTTGAGGACTCCAAAGCTGGACACAGTGCTCCAGGTGGGGTCTCAAGTGCAGAGTAGAGGGGTAGAATTACCTCCCGAGACCTGCTGGCCACACTTGCAGCCCTGGCCACAGTTGGCTCTCTGGGCTGCCAGCATGCACTGCCGGCTCATGTTGAGCTTCTCATGCACAAGCACTCCCAAGTCCTTCTCCTCAGGGCTGCTTTCCAGCCATTCTCTGCCCAACCTGTATTTGTGCCTGGGATTGCCACATCCCAGGTGCAGGACCCTGCACTTGGCTTGGTTGAACTTCATGCAATTTGCACAAGCCCACCTCTCCAGCCTGTCCAGGTCCCTCTGGATGGCATCCCTTCCCTTCAGCGTGTCAACTACACCACCAAGCTTGGTGTCATCAGCAAACTTGCTGAGGGTGCACTCTATCCCAGTGTCCATGTCACTGACAAAGATGTTAAATAGTACTGGTCCTAGTACCGACCCCTGAGGAACCCACTTGTTACTGGCTGCCACTTGGACATTGAGCCGCTGCAACCCTTTGGGTGCAGCCATCCAGCCAGTTCCTTATCCACTGAGTGGTCCATCTATCAAATCCATGACTTTCCAATTTTGAGACCAGTATGTCGTGCAGGACAGTGTCAAAGGCTTTGCATAAGTCCAGGGAGATAACATCAGTTGCTCTGCCCTTGTCTGCCAAGTCTGTGGCAGTATCGTAAAAGGCCACCGAATTTGTTAGGCATGATTTGCCCTTGGTGAAGCCATGTTGGCTGTCTCCAATCACCTCCTTATTTTCCGTGTGCCTTAGCAAAGATTTCAGGAGGATCTACTCCATGATCTTGACAGGCACAGAGGTGAGTCTGAAGCCTACAGTTCCCCAGGTCTTCTTTGTTTCCTTTTTTGATTATCGGAGTTACATTCCCCTTTTTCCAGTAAGTGGGAATTTTGCCAGATTGCCACGATTTCTCAAATATGATGGAAAGGGGCTTAGCAACTTCATCTGCCAGCTCCCTCAGGACCCATGGATGGATTTCATCAGGTTCCATGGACTTATGCACCTTCAGGTTCCTTAAGAGGTCTCGAACCTTCTCATACTGTGGGTGGGTCTTCATTCTCAGAGCCCTTGTTCTTGCCTTCCATGACTGGGGCAGTGTGGTTTGAGCCCTTGCCAGTGAAGACTGAGGCAAGAAAGTCGTTCAGTAGCTCAGTCTTACCCATATCCTGGGTGACCAGGTCTCCCATTTCCTTCCAGAGGGGACCCACTGCTTCCCTCATCTTGCCTTTATCCCTGATATATCTATAGAAGTTCTTTTTATTATCTTTCACATCCCTGGCTAGAAGAGACACATACCTCATTTGTCTTTTGCATTTCTTTAGAATCCTCTTCAGATGGCTCATACTTCTTTTTACATCCATCTTCAGCATGCCTGAAACAGGTATTTGGACAGTTAAGAAAAAGAAAAAAAAATCAGTATCAGCCCAACGTTCATTTGTAAACTTTCTGCTTTTAGAGCTGAAGGAGAGAAATACACCTGAAAATACTGAAACAGAACATGGTCACACAACTTTTGACTAGTCAATTTATCCAAGCTTTTTTTGTCTTGGAAAATTACATATATCAACTTCATAGATACCCTCTGGACATAAGTGCTTTACTACAGTAGTCCCTAGAAAATGGATAAGGGATCTCCGTGCTACAGAGAAAAATCCACTCTCCCCTTACTGAAGGGAAGAGAACTTCAAAAAAGTCGTTTTGCCTTTCAGAAACTTGGATCATTTAACATCCATACCTGTATGTAGACAGATAGGTATATACATGTGTACCTATGTAAAACATACATTTAAAGACCAAGCCAAGTTGCCTGACAGATGCACAAACAACTAAAAGCTGTCCATTCTCATCCTTTATTACCATTTGGAGTGTGAAAAACCACATAAAGACTGCTACTACAGTATATTTAAGCAGCTATAATTTCATTTTCTCTTCCTGAACTTCACATTTACTAATAATTATGTGAATATTTTAAGAGGTAGTTGTTAAAATGGGTAAGCCTAACAGCAAAGGGAAGAGAACCTTTTCAATATGCAAAAATGAATATTCAAAAACTTAATTCCTTTTAAGCATATACATGAATACCTTGAATCTCTTTTTCTTTTTCTGCTCAAGGCCACTTTTTTTTCTAAAAATTTCTGTTCTTTAAGCACATCCTTAATGCTGGTACCAGAAGCTTTTGACTCAAGACTTCTTGATGAAGGTGCTTCTAAGTTCAAGCCACTTTTTCCTAAAATAATACATAAATGGTGAAATACATAAGCATATCATATTACTGTCAGCTATAAATGTGACAAAGCAACACAGAGAGTACTAATGTTTAGCAGAGAATGCTAGTATATATAGGTATTTATTATATAATGATACATGAAAGGATATATGAAAAAGTGAACACATAAAATTTTGCATTAATAATTGGCATTACAAGTTTTTCTGTTACACCATTGTTGAAATGTTGCATTTTTGAGGGAAATTACTGGGGACCTATTACCAATAGTTTATCCTGAATGTGTTTTTTTTTTCCCCCCAGATAGAGTAAGCAAGAGGGGTGAGGAGTAATGTTATACTTTTCATACCTTTAGCATTTTGATTTCCCGTTTTTAGGGATTTTGTTTTTTCCACAGCTTTCTGTTTACGTTTTTCCTCAAGTCTCTCTCTGTTAATTTGCCTTCTTATGAGTCTCTCTTCTTTTTCTTTGGCCTGGAGATACAAAAACAAGGAAAATAATTTATCATTAGGTCAAAGAGCATTCTTTGGCTACAAATGTATTCTAAAACACACAGAAAACAGAACATCGTAGCTAGAAGTAAACCAAAAAATAAATAGTCCTTAGAAATCATTATATGAAAGTTAATGGAATCCTCTAGTACTTCTGTGAAGTGAAACTAACTGAGTTTTCATTGCTTAATGGTGTGGACAGAGACTATGAGACCTTCTCAAAGAATATACCTTGGTTTTTATTTTATTTATATATATGTATAAAATATGTATGCATATTATATAAATAATATATATTAAAATAATTAAAAAATAGATTTAGCTAAAGGAAAAATATCTAAACTGCCATTCCCTCTGTTGTGTGCTGATCCTTCTTCCACAGAACACAGGAAACATGCTTAAACCTCTCTTTCCATTCTCAATGGCTGCAGACATGTTACAAACTAGTGATTTCATGGAGAGCAATTAACCACATTTGTAAAGAGATGACTACTGAATAGCTGCAGTAGTCAACACAAGCCCAAATTACACAAAACCACATTGAAAGCAGGCTGCAGGTAGACATAGGCTAATTTTTCCACCTAAATTGTCATTATATACATTAAATCTACTGAAGATCAGGTTTCTCATATGTGTAGCAGTTCTTACTCTCCATATCAAATCACTCAGTTGAGAAAGAATCCACCTATTGCTGTGACTCTGCAAAGTCACTGCATATAATTAGTAAATCTCTGTCAACACCAACAGACTGTTCCATTTTAGAGCAGGGGAAAAGGCTGGAAAAGTGTGTTGTTGCTTTCACCACCAGAAGGCTTCAAACTATAACCTTCAGAGGGCTTCCCTGGGCAGCAGATCATGAAATTCTGGTGAAAGTCTGAAGGAGGAGCAGTTGTAACATAAGGGAAAAAATAAAAATAAAAAAATGAAGCAAGAAGAAAAAGAAGACTCTCACTCAAACCATCACCAAACAAGAAGTGGAATTTCTGTGTTGAAAAGTTTAAGGAGCTAGAATGCGAGCAGTAACAAAATCCACACTTACAATGGACTGGCGGCGTTGTTCTACAGTTCGTTCGTCATCAGAATCACTGAAATATTTGGAGTACAAGAAAGGCTTGTGAACATAAGCGTGACGAACAGGCTTGGCTTTCCCATCGCTCAGCTCGTTAGTATGAGGCTTTGTCTTACTTTGACTGTTTTTCTCCTCTTCATCTGAAGAAAGGTTAGCGAAGCATAGAGATACATCGACAAATTAGGACAAAGCTTTCAATGTAACTTTTGAGGAGGCAAAGCTAGTCAAAATGTAGTAACAATTACTTATTCTAAAAACACAAACAGTTAAAAATTAAAAATAGATTTTGAAAACCTAAAAGGTATATTTATGTGTTTGTGTGCATCATTCAGGCAAAAAACTGCAAGATAAAAACTCCAAAATAAAGTGGGATACAACTGGGCTTACCCTCTTGCCTGTAGCGATATTGTCTTTTTACATATAGTTTTTAGTACTTAACGCTAGATAACAAGTCAGAATATAATTTCTACCATGTATTAAATTAAGCTTCTTCTCTAGACCAAAAAAAATTATACAGCATTTGAGAATATAAAAACTAGATAGGTTTATTTAATTTTACTTGAATAGTACTTACATGGCTATAAACGTGTTTTGTTTACGTATTTCAGTAAGTCTATTTCAGTTTTATCAGGATTATTAGAAATAGTGTGAAAATATTTGTGCTCTGTACTGTACAAATTATTTGTATCCCTGACATATACTTTGGGCTTGTTTTCACTTCACAAATATTTAGTCAGAACTGAATGCAATCTGTCATGTTTAAAAGTAATACCAAAGCCAGAGAAGAAGCAAGAAATTCATTGCTTCTAAATAATATTCTTAGAGAAAATAAGCTCACAGGATACTACGGACAATACATTCAGGTACTAATGCACTCTGTATTATGAAGTGGAAAGTCTTATTAACTGCAAAAGCCACATGTGCACAGAAATCAGAGCCTAAGTTCTGCTCTAGACAAGGAGAACACAAATATGTAACCCAGTCAGTGAAAAGATTTGGTGTTTCCAAACCATTACAGTTGCATCCATTCCTGTTCCTTCTACTGTCACCAGGTAGAATTTGGAAATCCCTGCAATCCTGAAGCTCTGAAACTGACCAAATCTGCAAAATCAGCTACAACCACTACCTTGGGGTCATAAATAAACCACTCCAATATTATACCAAATTCCTGACAGAAGGGAAAAAAACCATAGGAAAGTGACATATCCATCACCATTAAGGTTTGTCACCTATGAAATACTGTAGAAAAACAATGCTTAGAATGTATCAAGCTATTAAAAAAACATTCAAATCATGTTCACTACTTATCTTTTGTAACTGCACAAATACTATCCATTCCACATTCAAATTCCTTCTCAATAAATAAGTACAACAGAACATGCTGCAATACCTCAAATTTATGATATGATATACTCAACAAAAGAATTGAATAACCTTTCTTTCTACTTAATCTAATTATTTTACCATCTGATGTGATCTCCCCCTCTTCAGTACTGTCAGAAATTACAGCCTCCTCTTCACTTTCCTCTTCAAAGGAAGAAAGGTCACTGGTATGGACAGAGCTGACAGTGATGTCACTGAGTACATCCATATCTGAATCTACTGACATATATTCTTGCAAAGGAAAAAACAGAAAGGGCTGTAATGCAACACACTGTATTTGAGAAACTTGTCTTAACAAAACAATGATTTTACCACTGAAAACAAAATTATCCTAAGAACAAGAAATAGAAAAAAAAACACACCACAATACCTTAATGAAATGTTCTTAGGCTAACTGTGGTTTACTCAAAAACAAACTTCACCCTGGGCTACAACTAGAAACTTTAAATGCACACTGAAATCATTGAGAGAACTTGCGAGAGTAAGGCAGATGATCAAACACCTGAGGAATCAAAGCTCATCCCATTCTTAATGTGGGTACCTCAGTTCAGGGAGATGAACCAAGACCTAACTGTGGCTAGCTACACAAATTTGACACAACTAGCAGAGAACCTGCATTCCAAATATACTTCTAAATCACCTCCTTAATACAGTTAAAAAAACCCACCTCTATCTGTATTTTAAGGAAGAGCATTGCCCACACCATACCTTCTTTAGTGCTTTCAACTGTTCTATGTTTATTGCTATTTTTTTCGGGAACTAACTGTTTCACTGGTTCTGACTCTCTCACTTGCTTTTCTTCTTTTGACTTTGTAGAATCATCACTTTTCTTTGAATGGTCAGACTTCTTGTCAAGTTTTTCCTTCTTTTCTTTTCTTCTTTCACTTCTTTCGCTGCTGTCTGCTTTCTTGTCATATTTATCTAATAATTTACTTTTTTGATCTTCACTTTCCTGTTGAATTTCTTTACTTGTAAAAGTCAAATTATTTGTATCCTTTGCTGAATTTTTTATTTCTTCACTTTGGCAGGGAAGCTCATTTAAGTCTTCACACTTTGCAAAGGTTTCAGCCCCTTCTCCAGAAAGATCACAAACTGCTTTCTCTCTGTCTGGCAAGTCCTCAGTGTTTCTCTCTCTCTCAGTGCTACCATCCACACTCTGCTGAGAAGAGAGCCTTTTTGCAACTCTGTCATTGCTTTTGGGATTCGAGTTCTCTGTTGAAGCCCTGGCAGCACTTGCTTCTTGATTAAGAGAAGTTATTGTTTCCAAAATGGACATTGCATCATTAGCTACATTGCCAATAGGACCTGTAGCAGAGACACCTTGAATAGTAAGAAAGAAAATAGTTTTAGTTGACTTTAGTTTCTGTAATTCCATTCAGATAGAATTTTAAGCAAGTGAAAACAAATAGTTATTTAAAATAGGCAAAACTAACTAAAAGGTTTGACTAATTTTGCATCTAGAAATTTCAGATTTTAAAAAGAAAAAAAAAGAAAAAAGTTGCATTCCTGCAGTGATTATGATCCAATTACCAGAGATTCATTTTACTCTGTCACATACCACTGTTCCTGACATCAGTTAAAAAAAACCCCAGGGGTTGTCTATGGCAAAGATGTTCTTGAACACAATCCTTGATCAACTTTACCATCATCCCAAGTGGGATGATGACTGTGAAGCACAATATAGAACACTATAGCAGTAAGTCTGTATTTTGTCCCTCTGGTATCTCCATAAATGACATGGAAAATTGACTCAGTATATTGATTTTATAACAACAGGACAATCAAAAATACCCTGTCACCTTGCCATCTTCTTATAAGCAACTCTGAAGATGGATGAGAAAGGGTTAACTGGACTAGCACTAAGAACTGCAGCTGGCTTGTTAACCCATGTACTTTAAAGGAAGTGGGCCTCACAGGAAAAGGGCTAGGATTTAAATAAAGGGTCTGGTTACAAATAGATGGACTGCAGTGTAGTCTCTTAGGAAGGGAAAGAATGGACAATTACCTGCAAGAGTGTTTAGAAGTCGATACCAGGCAACATAAATGAAAATCGTAAAGAAAAAGAAGCTGTGTTTATAAACAAACTAAAGACTGGCTGAGTTACAGCAGAACTTAAGCTCCTGAGAGGACTTTAGCCATTCAATTTTTACAGCACACAGCAATTGCATAAAGTCAGCAGCCTCATAAATAGCTTTTTTCCAATCTACCAACGTATAAAAAACACGGATCACTCTTCTCTTACAGCTATGTCTTATCTGATCCTATAACACGTAGATGGCCAAACTCTTAGACCAAATTTTTCCCCTAGAGTAAACTAATCCCTTGTAATCTCAAGACCTCAAGCAGAAATGACCAAGTAACATGGTGGTACATGGCAGCATCTCTCTTGCCTTCTACCTTTACACATACAGTAAGAGACAAGTATTATAGTACACTTCCTCAATTCTGTGCTGGCAGCAAACCTACTCAATATTTTCTCTCTTGAGAAACAAACTTTTGTTAATAGACTGCTCAGATAAACAGTAGAATACCTTGCACTGTAACAGAAGCATCTGTTTTCTCCTCACTTGCAGCTGTACTGGGGCCTGCCTCCTCTTTGTGGTTCAACGTGGCTAAAAATTCATGGACAGCTTTTTCCACCTGAGGTCTGAATGTGTGGTTGATCTTTGGGTCCACAACTTGAGAAATAATTCTGTCAATTCCAGATTCCAACATTCCAGACCTGAAACAAAGTTACATGAATATGTAATAAGAAAAATGACTTTTCAAGAACAACTTAATGAAATATGCTCATTTAGCTGTGACATAGCACTCTTAAGAAACCTCAAGGAAGCATTAGTATTTTCTGAGCCTCATTTCTGGTATGTATTTAACCAGTTGCCTGTATTTCAACAGCTCCCTCTATACCTTATGAACTCAGAAAAAAATACTAGAGAAACAAAGCAATCCAACTGCATGGAATTAATGCAACAGACATCCCGTTATGTCATTACTAGTCACGCCTAGAAATGTAATCTAACTGTCAAAGCAACAAGAAATTGTGGAAAAAAAATTAAGAAGAAACCCGGTGTTATCGATTCCCATGGAATAAACCAGACAAGTTATAGAAGGCATGAAGGATGACTACTAGACCAGTCATCATCGTTTTAAGTTATGCCCAATACAGTGTGACACCTCAAAGTTCTGCAGCTTTATAGAACACATTTAATCTTCAGTAAAATAAAAAAAAATAATGGCAACAGAGAGCTTCATACCGTGGGTTCTCTCTAGACCCCTGTAATCTTTTGTGGAACATATACTGCCTCTTGTGCTCACTGCTTCTTTAAAAAGAACCAATACCCCCCCCCCCCCCCAACAATATCTGCTTCCCTCCCCCAAAACAAAACAGCTCCTCAGTACCAGTTATCAATGGCATCCCTACAGTATAATTGAGTAATTTTGTTCCCAAATCTCTTGTTTGACTCAAATCAGTGACCAAACTCATGCTACTTTAAAGAAATTTCCTAAGATTTCTTATGACAAGCTTTGAGAAGAAAAACTAGAGGAACTCTCGTGAAACAATGTAACACCAGGCAAATGTCTGACATCATTTTGACTTCACAACACTTCTGCAAAACCTCTTCTCTCTCTAGCTAGATTTACATCCAGCTTTTTGTTTTGCGACTTTAGCTTTGCACTTCGCAGAGCTCAGTTGGTCAAATGCTTATAATTTTACTTAGTTTAAAAGTTGATGACAATAAAAATTTTACCAATGTTGCCCTTAAACGAAACAGTAAAGACAGACTTTAGCTAGGGTTTTACATCCTGAGTCAGAAACAAGCTTTCCAGCCCTGCATGAACTTGGATCAGATGAAATAATATTTGCAGTCTAATTCTGAGGATCAGTTTCTACCTGAGATAACTCTCTTTAAACCCTAAAAAAAAAAAAAAGCTTCTTCAGAAATTTCTCTGAAGAAAGCAGACACTTGACAATTGACCCGGTGCCTCTGTCATCTCTCATGGTACATGAGAAAGACCCCAGAGCTACCACTTACTTGAGAACCTGCTGCCTGATGTTATTTCTCAGCTGGTTCTTGTTGAGATGAGGACTCCAGGTATGAGTTGCCAAATGATTGGAAACAAAGTTATCAACGCGCTGTCTCAAATTCTGGTAGGCAGGCTAGAAAGCAACGAACAGAGGTTGGCCAGGAGGGTTTGGATAAGCCACCTGCCTCCCAGAGGCCGGGCTAGAGGAACCGGCAGCCCCGTCGGACCACCCCCCCCACCCTCAGCCCAGGGGAAGGCACCGCAGCTCCCCCCTCCCTGGCGGAGACGGCAGCATGTTCAACACGCCCGTGTCCCTTGGAACACTCCCCCAAACCCCACCGTGTTCGCACCGCCGGCCGACCCACGCTCCCCTCCGGAGACGGGCCCTCCAGCTTCGCCCGCGGGGCTGCCGAGTGGAGCCCCCGTTCCGCGGACCCGGCTGCAGCCCCGCGCGGGCCCAGGCGGCCGCTCCCCACTCTGGGAGTGCGGGGCGCACTCTGCCGACAACCCCAGCTCGGGGCCCAGCGCTCCGGGACGGGCTCAGCCTGCCCCCGACCTGCCGGAGCCCCGGGGGAACCCGCCGGAGGGCCGCCGGGGACCACCCCCCCCCTCCCTTAACTCCCGGGGCGCCGGGCCCGCCCGCCCCCACCTTGGTGTCCACGTCGGCCAGGCAGTCGCGGCGGAACTGGTCAAAGAGCCCCTGGCTCTTGAGGTGGTTGACGATCATGGAGACCAGCTCGGGCTCGGCCGCGCCGCCCCCCACGGCCGTCCCGGCCCCCGGCAGCAGCGGCTGCTGCTGAGGGGGCGGTGGCGGCGGTGGGGGCTGCGGCTGGGAGTTGCTGGCCATGGGGGCGGCGCGGGGCGGCCTGCGCGGGGCGCGGCTGCCGGCTCTGCCGGCCGGACCCCGCGACGGGGCTGGTTACCGAGCAGCGGCGGCGGCAGCGCTGACCCCGGAAGCGAAAGGGAACGGAGGGAGGAAGCGGCGGGCGAGGGGAAGGGAAGCAGGGACGACGCCGCTGCCGCGAGCGGCGCCATCGGCGCGAGGCGAGCACTGGCGGCGCCGCGCGCAGCCGCCGCGAGCCCTTTACGGAGACGGAGGAGGGGGGGGCGGGGCCGCTCGCGGCCCGTGCCTGTGGGGGAAAGGGAAGAGCGGTGAGGGCGGCGGCCCTCAGTCCCCACCCGCCTCGCCAGTGGCCCCCCACCCCCCCGCGCTGGTCGATGGCGGTGGTGCGGTGCGGTGCGGGCAAGGCGGTATAGGGGTGCCCCGCCGCGCCGTCCGCCCCCTCCGCCCGGCGCCGCGCTGCCGCCGCCGCACTGCCCGGCGGTGCCCCCGCCGTCCCCGCCCCGCGCCCCGGCCCGCCCCTTCCTGCGCTGGCCGCCATCATGGTGGGGTCAGCGCCGCGCGCTTCCTCCCCGAGGCGGCGGGAGGGGAGGGGCGGGGTGGGGGGCGGGCGGAGAGGGGGCGGGGGGCGGGGGGGTGTCTCCCCTCAGGGCGCCCGGTGGCTGGTACTGGCCGTTAACGGACAGTTCCCCCCGGCCCGCCCTCCGCTGCTTGCGGGGGAGGAGCCTGCCGTCACCCCGGCGATGGCGGAAGGCCTAGGCCTTTACGTGGGATCCTCCGCGGGACCCTCGGAGGCCTGGGTTGGGGCAGCGGGGTGATGACACTGAAAATACTTAATTTTTGAAGAATATTTCCTTTAGATTTGAGCGTGTTTCAACGTGATTTTCTAATACAGATGTTTTCAGTTCCTTGCCTGCCACTTCGTTGTGTCTTCTTTCAATTATCCCAGTGTTATGGTCAGGGCTATTTAATCTTTCCCGCCTGAAGTCTCCTCAGCAGCTCTGCTCTTGTTGCTCCTCCGAGTGTTTGCTCTTTCCACAGTATTTTAAGTGGAATTCCGTGCCGGCTGCTGGCTGGTCGTCCCCAGGCTGACCTCTTATAACCGAAACGGGACCCCAGAGGCAGTAAGCAAAAAGAAAAAAAAAAAAAAAGGTGGAAAAAGAGAAATTAAATTCATTGTACTTGAGACACCAAGTGAGGGACGGTGCTGTCTCACTGGGTGTGGTTTGGCCTTCCAGTCTCATGCCCAAGTGGCTGAGCTCCTGTCCTAACCTGGATAGGTAAGGATCAAGGGAAGTATAAAAATGTACTTAAAAATGGAATGGTTTACAGCAAAAAAAAAAAAAAGGTACTTGGCAGTAATAGTGTTTTGATCACTCAAATTTTCTGGCATCACGAGTGGAGATCTCGTCCAGCTACAAACAGTAGAAATTGCCCTGTGCAGTAATCATTAAAAATCAGTTCGATTGTAACAGCGAGAGCATCAGGATTGTTACTGCAGACTTAAAAGCAGGTTAGAAGTGTTAAAGCTTGCCCCTAGTTTTCCTGCTGTAAACTAAATACTTCTAGACTATTTAGAACTCCATGGAAGGAAACAAATCTCACAAGGATCTAAAAGTTTTGTGAGATTTTAAACTCTGGGTACCAGAATAATTTTTTAAAAATCTGGCCTCTATTTGTGTAGTTTCATACTATTCTACATGGGCGTCTAAAAGGATTAAAACACCGAATTTTAAGAGGGGTGGGGACCTGCAGCTTGGAGCCTGGTTACAGCCCCTACCTGTATATCCAAATATGTGGTCTGCTGACTCTGTGACATCTCTTCAATACAGGAAAGTTTCTTCACAGCTGACGAAAGGTCATGTGGCAGTGAGCAAGAAGCAGCAGAAACGAAGGTTATCAGTAAATGCATCTACTAATTTTAGAAATTGTACGTGACTTAACTGTGGTACAGAACAAAAATTTCAGTTTAAAAAAGTTAACTTTGCTGGGAAGTTAACATTTTCAGAATTTTGTGTTAGATAAAAGGCACTGTGATGCTGTGTTTTTGTTTTTTTTTTTTAGGTTGTTTGTTTGTTTTGATCCCCTCTCACTCCAAAAGTTCTTCTTTATTTTAACAGCACGAGCAAGATACCTGTCTCACAGAATGGCACACCATTCACACAAGATATCACAGACAACCTGGAATATCTGTGGCCTTTATCTCAGATATATCTCAGATTATGCCGATGAATGAGCTGTGCAGGAAACATACTAGGGAGCAGGAATCCAATAATGAAATTTGGGAATTTAAGGGTTGTCAGGGAACAATTAGTGGCCAGTGGTCTGAAAGTATCACAACAAACAGTCCATACTCTAATTGATGTGAAAGATTGTTCTGTGCTCTGAATTATGTACCATCCCATGTTTTCGTGTAACTTACTGCGAGTTGCAGGCTTGTCGATTATCTTATTATCAAATAAAATATCTGTATTCTAAATACTAACAGAAAATGGCTTTTTTGTTGCCTGGGTCCAATTGTACATTGTCCTGTGGAGAGATGCTCTAACGGAAAGTGGAAGCCTCCTGAAAATAAACAAAACATGAATTTGAATTAAACCAAAATCAGCCCTTTTCTGTCTCTTTGTTTTAAGGATGCTTTGCAGTCTTATGTTAGCTAAGGTATGGTTATATGAAGTCTTTCCTAATAAAAAAGATACATTATTTGTTGGTTGCACTATAATCACAGAATCAGAATGGTTTTGGTTGGAATTTGCCTTTAAGGATCATCCAGTCCAACCTCAAAATTTGAATTATGAATGTACGACTAAATGTTAAGCCATCTTTCTGTTTTCAGTGAGCTCACAAAGTTATATATATAAGTGTAACTGTTTTAGTTGTTCTAGAATTATTCAGTACTTGTAGCTGTTTATTCTGTATTCGCTATTTATCCTTGCAATTTATTGTAAATATTACTGTCATTTGGAGTAGTCACTTAGTGTTGCCTGATACCCAGTGCTAGTAAAATGTTTTTATTTGTGAAATAATAGATTGAAAAAGACTTGTCAGATAATTAAGAGAAACAGTTTGTGGGAATACAGAGGATTTGGTGGTTTTTCAGTATTTTATCTTTCTGAGTTGAGTAATCTCCTTGTTTACCTTCATATTCCTACTGGATTTTCCTAACCTAAATTTCTGTTGTCATATGAAATTGCACATATTCCATATCTTTCCTTATGCTTGGAACAGTTTTTTTTCTGGACAGTCCTAAGAGTTCCTCTCTTTAACTTTTGCATTTTCCACATTCACCACATTCCTTACATTTTCACTTATGTAAACAGTTGAATTGCATATAGTGTCTGTTTGGCTTATGTCTCACATTGCACATTTTTCTGTACATTGAATTATATTTTTTCTGAGGTAATTTGGAATATTTGTGTTAACATCTGTGATACCTGATCACAGTATGAGAAGCTTAATTTTATACTCTGGGTTCTGACTGTAGTGCATTTTACTTTATTTGGAACTTTTAATGAAACATTGGTTTTGCTTTAAAAAAATCCCATTATTTTTATTTCTTCATTTTTTTCATATCCTGCACCCTGCAGGGTGTGATACCCTTGCTATGGGTATTTACAAACTGGAAATGACTACGGTTGCTTTTGCATTCCCTTTTGGGGAAAAAGTCTTAATTTAAAATATTTTTGATATTTAATATGAAAAGTCCCGGCAAGTTTCTTAATATCTTCTTACTTGATGAAGTAGATGAGGGATATTTCTTAGTTCCAGCTGCAGTTCTTAAAGTTCAGGCAGCGTTTAAATTGCTGAAGAAATGCTAAGATAAGAGACAAACAAGAAGGCGGTGTGCGATATTGGGGGAAAAAAAGTTTATATGTCTCCAAGAGGAGACTGGACAAGTGTGTGAAAGTATGGCAAGTCACAGAATTCGGAGCCAAAGCTTCTGGCACTGTGTGCTGCTGGGGCTGGGAGAATATTTAATTTTTTTTTCTAGCTCTGGGCTTGCTTTTGGTCCCTGAATCAGGCACGGGGCTGTAGGGCCGGGCAGACCCATTGCGGCCAGTGCTGCAACAACACGCAGCTTGGGATCACAGGTAAACTCCTTCTTGTCTCGGGTTATGGTCGAGTAATCGGGGACATAAATGAAATAATTATGCCACATACGAAGCAGAAAATCTTCTAAATAAAATAATAATGTTGAATTTGGAAGTACTCTTACTGGTAGTAGTGCGAGTCAAAATAAAGCACCTGCAACGGCTCTTTCTTTTTCAGACAGTGTGGCAAAAATCTGTTTCTGGGGGTGCCTACCCCAGGCATCAAATTCAGAGTGGCCAACACCCCCAACTGATTCCATAGGTGTTAGTAAAATTAAACTTTCTTGAAGTCAGTTCATACTGTAGCTGATAAAAGTGGCAACAGAACTTGGCAAGTCAGCTCATGTTTTCTGTTTTTTTTCCCCAGCAATACACTTTTTTGTACATTTTTTCCCTCTATCCCAAAAAAGTATTTACTCAGTGTATGCTGATGATGACTCTAAATTTATGAAGTATCTGACATCCAGGTGAGTGCTGGATTAAGGAGGTAAAAAGAAGGTAAGAAGGTAAAAATCCTTCACTTTGCATAGGAGTGAAGTACCGATCTGAACAACTTTGGACTTGGAAAGAGACATTTGTCCTCCATAATGCAAAGGTCTGTGCTCTTTAAAGACAAAGAGTTGCTGGCAGTGGGGAGTTACAGGGCTGAAAAGCTTACTAGTAATGTTCCGTTAGGATAACATTCCCCTTAAATCTCTGTAGTCTTTTACAAATGAGGGTACACAAGAAAGGGGAGCTGTTAGGAAGCCATTTGAGTTTTCTAGGAAAAAAAAAGGACTTTTCACCAGGAATGACTGATTCTTGGACAGAAAAAGCTCTAAAGCTGCCCAACACCAGAGATCTGCCCCAGTGGTCTGGAGCACAAGTCCTATGAGGGGAGGCTGAGGGAGCTGGGGGTGTTCAGTCTGGAGAAGAGGAGGCTGAGGGGAGACCTTCTCGCTCTTTTACAGCTCCCTGAAAGGAGGGTGTACAGAGGTGGGGTCGGTCTCTTCTCCCAGGTCACAGCGATAGGACAAGAGGAAATGGCCTCAAGTTGCATCAGGGGAGGTTTAGGATCAATATTAGGAAAAATTTTTACACTGAAAGGGTTATTAATCACTGGAATGGGCTGCCCACGGAAGCGGTTGAGGCACCATCCCTGGAGGTATTTAAAAGACGGGTTGACATAGTGCTTAGAGACATGTTTTTTATCAGAGTCAGGCTGATGGTTGGACTAGATGATCTTAAAGGTTCCTTCCAACCGAGACAATTCTATGATTCCATGTGATTCTGTCTGTGTTACCACGGTTGCTCCGTTCTCTGAGGCTAATGTTCTTCTGGTGTGAGGCTTATGTATCGTTTATTGCGGTACAACAAAACCCAGAACCCTCAGTGATGAATTGATTTGTTGTATAAACCTGCATCTCCCCATGCATATTTCACATTTGCATGTCCCCGTGCATAAACGGTGCATTTTATGATTATCTCTAGTTTAAGAAAGTCTCAGATTTTCTGATTCTCGCTGATACTGGCCTTTTGCAAAAAAAAAAAAAAAAAGCAGAATTATGCGTAGGAGCAACATCAATAACCACAATGTAGTCTGCCCTGCTTTGAAGCAACAGAGAAATGGTGCCAGCATCCCTGAGGTTTTAGGCTTCGTCGATAACAGCAAATGTGGCTTCAGCTGAGCAGGGGCATGAAGTGCTCTAGTTGCAGGACGGGGACTATGCCTTCAGCTGTGGTGGGATCGGAGCCGTATCCGTGTCCTTAAGTGGCACCAGGAGCAGTGGGTGAAATGCTCTTGGATTTCTGAGACTGGAGGATATGATTTCGTCATCTTTTTTGGATAAATCAAGAGCATTTGGATAAGCTGTTTGTTGTTTAATAGAGCATGTTTGAAGTGCTCTTTCTGGCTTTACAACCATGTTTCTTTCCAGGTGTTACTGTTTTTAGTTGTTTAAGCATGTATATACATACATATATATTTTTTTTCTTTTGGCACGGGCAAGTAGGCCCTATGTAAAAGGTGATGCTTGGTGGCTTGATGGCTTCAGTGTGTCATCCAGTGGAACATCAAATGCATTTTCATTCACTAGGTGGCTGCCTGTCCTATGTGTTTTCCACAGGCGAGCCTTTGGCAAGCAAAAGGCTTGGCAGAAATGAAAACAGTGGCTGGACAACAAGTTTTAAAGCGATGAAAGGGACGCTTTTCTTTGAACTGGCCTGTCATGACCTTGTGCTGACATCTCTAATACTTTTCCATCCCTTCTAAAGAGATTCCCGGAGCAAAACTAAAAGTACTGTGAGATGCTGGTTCTCCCACCGGAGCTGAGCAGGGTGGTGGTTGCAGTGTTGCTTTAGTTCAATGGAGACAGCATGTGGTAGGTAGCTCCTTGAGGTGGTTAATCAAATAGATACTAAAGTGCTCTTTATAAATACTAAGGTTTTCATGTTTGGTAGCTGATACTTTTGGTTGTATTTGCTGGGAAGATTGGCTGGTTAAAGTTTGTAAAGCCTTCTAAGTCACTCTTCGACAAACTACATTTTCTATTTCTTTTTCATTGATGTGCAGAGAAATGAACTCATCTTTGTTTATCTAACTTTTACATGTAAAAGTGATTTAAAGGTACACTTATAAGTGTACCTTTATCTGAAAGGTTAGGATTATTTGTTCCAGTTTCAGAACTTCCATGCGATACCCCATTTGCAGATGATGCTTTTAAAGTACATTATTTTGAAGGTACAGCTACGCCTCTTTCCCCTTTTTTCTCATTTTATATCTGTGTCGAGGCCGAAGAATGAGTTCCTGGATCCCCAAGTTTTGCAAGAAGATGAATAGAGCCTGCTTGGTGGAAGATATTTGAGAGTAAAAAAAAAGATTTCTGTCACAAAATGGCTTGATTTTTATTTTTTTTTCTGTAACCAGAAAGAAACCTTCAGTGGCACATGGAGCCTTGACCTGCCCGTGAGAGATAAAACCATCCATGTGGCTGTGGCTGCGGCTCTTTGGCCTGCATTCTTGTCCTGGTTCCATGGTAATGAGGGATGGGAGAAAGGCACTACAGCTTTCTTACCTCTTCACAAGCAATCAATGACTAATAGATGCAAGATGGTAGGGATTGTTATTGGCATCTAAGGGTTTGGACGTGTAATTCCTGCTAATGTGATTGATGATCTAAGCATATCTTTTTTTTTTTTTCTTTTTTTTTTTTAAATATAGATTCCTGCCTGCTGGAGAAATACCGCTTTATTTCTCCATTCAGATGAAAAATGTTAGGATGAGTGACTGTGCTCCCTGTAATAGGGTTTTTACTTTGCTGTTTGTTCTTGACTGGAAAATACATGGTTTTGCTATTTGTGTACAGGGAGATGGAGAAAAACTTAATGGAGGCTTGTTCTCCAGAGAGAGCACAAGAGATTATACACTCTCTCACTTTTACCTAAATGTAATTTTAATGGTAAGGTAAAATGGTACAGCTTAAACATGAAAGCCGAGTGAATGGATACACGAAAGCACAACACCTTTTGTATCAGCCTTGTTTGCTGACTGCAGCAAGGTGAAGTCAAGGTGGAGGCATTGCTTAAATGGGATGCATGAAGCCTAAAGTGGAGCTGATGGACTGAATTTTGCTTTAATTTATACCTAGTGTAGTTCCATTGAAGTCAGCAGGGAGACAGATCAAAGCAGGACTTTGCTGCTAAATAATAGCGTGCTCGAAATTGCTCGTGACATCATTTTGCAACCTTGGTTGTAATCTTCAAGTAAAAATTAGAGTTACTGTACCTAGTACAAAAGGAGTATTTTCCATAGAAAAATTTGAAAATGTTGTTTAGGAAAATAAAATTTAAAAAAGGGAAAAAAAAATTGGGCTTTTGACTTGTGCTTTTGTGTTGAGGATGGCACACGTTCAGAGGAAGAGGGACGCTGAGTCACCTGCCAACAGCATTCTTTTAGGAGGGGTGGGGTGGAGGGAGGGAGCACCATGGATCATTTCGTTGTTGTTGACCTACATTCTGTGCTTGGTTCCCCATGCCAGTGGGCAATTAAAGAGAACTCTGGCCAAAGTCATCGTCAAGGCAGGAGCATGCAGACAAAGGGCTGGTTTGAAGGAGGTGTAGGTGGAACACACCACCCTGCTGGGTCCGGCTGTCAATTGAGGCTGTGGGTTGGGTGCACCCAAGGGTGTTCCCCCACTCCCAGTCCACTGCGGATCCCACCCGATACCCCAGCAGCATGCCTGGGATCCTCACTTGGTTCTTCATTGAGCAGGGAGAGAGGAGAGTATGGCACACCTGAGGCCTGTCCCACTATAAATCATAGAAGCATAGAATGGTTATAGTTGGAAGGGACCTTAAAGATCATCTTGTTCTAACCCCCCTGCCATGGGCAGGGACGCCTCCCACCAGACCAGGTTGCTCCAAGCCCCATCCAGCCTGGCCTTGAACACCTCCAGGGATGGGGCATCCACAGCTTCTCTGGGCAACCTGTTTCAGTGCCTCACCACCCTCACAGGAAAGAATTTCTTCCTAATATCTAATCTAAATTTTCCCTTTTTCAGGTAACATACCTAAATGGGAACCCAGAGATTTCCTACCTACCCGGAGGAGTACCCCAAACTATTGCACTTCAAGGCCAAGGGCAGCCCTCAAGACTCATTCAGAAGAAGGTGGGACAAGGGGAAGAAAAATCTTCAGTGAAACAGCAATAATAATGCTCATTCAAAGTCTTTCCTCCTCACCTATTGATTTGCAGAAAGATGATAGGATTTTAATGTCTTTAAGATTCATGCTTTTCTCCCAGATTTCATTAAAATTGGCCAACCGTTTCAAAAGTTATGGGGCAGGGGTTGGAGAAAGGCTGACAAATAGCAAGATAATTGTTTCCTGGGGGGAAAAAAAAAAAAAAAGAATAGAAGCCAGGATCTGCTAGGATAGATTGCATATGGAGATAACCAGCTCTGAATATATTCAGAGACCAGTTGCTTTCTGAATAGGACCTGATATGGGAGTCAGACAAGGGGAAACAATTCCAGACAAGTGGACCTGCTCACTCAGGGTGGGAAGTGCGAGAAATGCAAAGGTTTCTATTCCATTTCTTTAACTGGAGAAAAACAGAAAGTCAGGGGAAAGTATTAACAGTATTACCAATGCCAGTCCCAAACATTCAAGCAACCTGAGTTTGATCTTGCAGTAGGAAGTGGGCATTTTAAAATGTGTACGAGAATAAGAAATCTGAATGTATTGGTATTTTTAGCTTTTATTTGCTCCTAGCAGGGCTTGAAACCTTCCTGAAATGGAGAAGTGTGATGTTCGCTCCAGCAATGGGATTTGTAGAAAAAAAATAAAATTGAGCATTTTTTTTATGCTCAGTAAAAAGGAGGTATTGAGGTTGTAAAAGCGGAAAACAACTTTGCAAGAGCCTTTTCCTCCCATTTTTAAGAGCACGCTGGCTGGAAGGAGGACAGGTGGCTGGTGCCACTGTCACCCAACTGCTGGACCCAGCCAGCTTTTCTGCAGCCCCGTCTGAGGACACAGTGGGAGAAGACTGCTTGGTCTGCAGCCTCTTCTCCAGACATTGCCTCAGGTGTCACAAACCTCTCCTTTTTTTTTTTTTTAATTTTACCCCACAGTCTTTGTTGCTGTATGTTAATGATCATCACCTGACTGGCTTTGTTAATGTCATACAGCTTGTTTTGTAAAAGTAGTTCTTAGGAGAGCAGCGTTGCACTTCAGTGGATTTATTTTGTAGTTAGAAGTGTCTTAAAGCTATCTCCATTTGCTGCCGGCTCTTTTAACCAGCTGTATGGTATGCTTTACATAAAGGCAGTTCTAATTTTCTTTCTCATTATACACTGACTTAGAAGGCATATTCTTCACTTTTATTAGTATGGAGCTGGGAAAATTTTGGGCAACGCCCCTCTCTGTTGTGTGATGGTGGATCAACGAAAGGAAACCTGATGGTCCAAAATACCTGCTTGCTCAGGGTTCTCCGAAATTTCTTAGCAGTTCAAACTTCAAGAAAGGTGGGTTTAGGAGACGATCAAAGGCTTAGAGAATTAAAATACCATCTGTATTCCAGTAACCCTCTGCTCTCCTCCCCAGCCTAAGCTTTGCTTGCTCCTCTGTCCTACGGACTTTTGAGCAAAAACCCGCTCTCCATCTCTCCATCTTTCACCATTGCAGTAACACCATTGTTCCCAGCAAGTGCCAGTAGGTGTTTTCGTAGAGGGAAGGCAGTGCTTCTGCGTGCAGCAGGGGTCAAGATATCTTTTTGGCGTGCTGAAAATGTGTGTCAGGTTCAGAGGCTGGTAGCTGGGGCGCCTGAGAAACAAGGACACCTCTCCTTGGCTCTCAGACTGCTTCCCTCAAGTGATACACACAGTGGGATGTTTTGCAGTGTTTATTACTGATAACAAAATATTCCAGTCCTGCCAAGGCTGCTGGCATCAAAGGAAATGATCTAAAGTGGTTACGGTTTTCTCAGTCTGAATGACGGGTAGAGATGGAAATTTATTTCTTTGACTCTCCGTAAGTCTGAAGTCCTTTCCCAGGACTGTTTGATTTCTCTTGTGAGAAAACAGAGTCTGAAGTTTTCCAGAGTTTTGATTGTATCTACTTCTGTCCGTTAATGAAAAAAGCATCAGCTTCCAACTCTCCCTCCACTGAGACAGAATGAATAATTGCCCACATTGGACAAGGATACTTTAGTCTCTTTTTTCTTCATTTCTAAAGTAACAGGGAAGGAGACCTTGAAGCTGTAGGGAGTGCTAAAGGGGAAAGGAGCTTCTCAGGACTGGTGCTGCAAAGTCCTGCCTCCAAGCCAGTCTGTTAAATTGTCCCACAATCTGTGTATTCATACAAACAGAAGAACTCTCTGTATCCCAGCCTGTGTGTCTCTCCTGGCATGAACTTGGGAGGTATTTTTTTTCAGCTTTGATTACTAAGTGATTGTTAAAATCAGCTTTATTTAAAAACAAATAAAAAAAATTTCCCTGGCAAGATCTGGAAACTTTTTTTTTTTTTTTTGTCATTTAAAATGTCCTTCTGTACTTGCTTGTTTCAGCCAAATTTGTGATTTACAGCTTGTTGAAAAGAGTCTGAAGAGACAAGATTATCACAAATACGATGCACACACACTGCCCATAAACTAAAATCCTATGCAGCATAACAGAACTTTCTTTACAAGCCTGCAATAAAATATTTCAAGAGTGGAAGTGAGTCAGGAGAGAGATACAGGAACTTTCAGAACTCAATAAAGGCTGGTAATAGTGAGAGTCTGTGAAATCTACTATTCCCGGAAAACATCTATAGTACTAGATTATTCCTTGACTTTTCCTGCTGCAGTTTTATTAATTGCAGTGGTAGAGTACCGCATGTAAATCGGGGTGGGATTTTACCATATATATAGCAGAGGAGGGAAGGAGAGAGTTGCCATATGCCAAATTTCTCACTTTGCCTGAGGGACGGATTAAAATAACTTATTAGACAAGTAACCCAAACCTCTGGGGCAGGTGAAAGTATTTCTAGATTCTCCTGGGATGTATATTATAGATTACTCCTCTGATATTAAAACACTCAGAGTAAATGGGGGGGGGTGGAGGGGAGGGCCTCCCACATCTGTTTCCTCTATGGAGCTATTCTCAAATTCTTTTCCTGTCACAAAATAGCAGAGTCTTCTGACTAAGAATTTTATTAATCCTTCCTTCCTTCCTTCCTTCCTTCCTTCCTTCCTTCCTTCCTTCCTTCCTTCCTTCCTTCCTTCCTTCCTT
>JAOQGH010000032.1:54571459-54583038 GCA_025769975.1 Gallinago jamesoni
AAGGCCAGGCTGGATGGGGCTTGGAGCAACCTGGTCTGGTGGGAGGTGTCCCTGCCCATGGCAGGGTGGTTGGAACTCAACGATCTTTAAGGTCCCTTCCAACCCAAACCATTCTATGATTCTGTGACTCTATGATAACACGAGCTCATCAGCTGAAGCCGACAGAACCAGAGACCTGCTGGCTGGGTATGTTTCTTGTTCTGTCATCTGTTTTCATCCACAGAGAAAGTAGAGAGCTTTGGGGTTTTATGAGCCTTGGTTTGGCTGGCGAGGCAAGTTAAGAGCAAGGGTGGGATCCGGACTCTGCCCAAATCAGTAGCAAAATCCCGGTTGATTTCGGCAGAGCCTGGATTTCACTGCAGGCGCTTCTTTTTCTCATCCCCGTTGCTACCCTCCCTTTTGTCAGCAGGTGGCAATCTCTACTTTTCGTCTGAACTTCGGAAAAGTTCTGTGTGCACCACACAAACTCTTCTCTCTGTTCCAATAGCTGTTTCTGCCTTGCCTCGGGTATTCTGACTGGGAGCTGGGCGAGATCTCCTTCCAAATCTCTCTTAACATTTAAACGCTTACTTAGTCATCAAAGTATTTTTAAAAGCAGAACTTGGAAAGCCTATTGCTTTACAAGTCGTAGTTGTTCCTTTCCCATCCCCAGCTCTCAATTACAGACAGAAACTCCCACAACTCGAAACTGAGCCGTATAAATGGAGGGATGTGTATCGTAGCTTTTACTGTGAACCACGGACATTAATTAATATGCCAGCACTCAGACCTCATAAACTTGCAGGGTCTAGCATCCAGACTTAATGTCACTTATTAATATTTCAAATGAATCTTGTAAACAGATGATGGCATGAGAAAAAAAAAAATACAGGTATTTCCATGCCTGTTATTAACTGTTTGCCTCGCTTATTAGGTCCAAGCAATCTAATGTCCTTTCCCTGTGGAACAACTGGCCAGTAACACACCCAAGGTCAGGAAGTCCTTGAGCTCTGCCCTGTGTAAGTGCCAGTCTTGCAAAGCAGCTCTATCTAAGGCTATTCCAGTATTGACATCCCCTCTCTCTGCCCCGTTCCGAGACCGCTTTTGCATACCAAAATGTACAGCAGTCCATGGTTTCATGTGAAAGGGAACAGATACTGATTTGTTTGCCTAAACTTTGTGGGAAATTTGAATTTCTCTTTGAAATCAAGCGAGACATATGGAAGTCTTTTCACAAAAGGTATTTTGATTTTAGCCTTGTTGTCTGAGAGACACAAGCAAGCTAAAATGCCTTGTTGGTTGCTTGTCTGCTGGCAGTGGTAAGAAAAAACCCAAGTTTTTAATCGTCTAACTGCCATTTGCTCTGGACTATTAATACCTAGAATCTGCTATTTAAATGTGGTCTGTATTCTGACAGCTTGAGGAAATTTGATCAGCATTATTAGGAAATTAAGTTAAGTTACAGCTAAGTTAAACTATTACGCTAAGGGCATGCGGTCCACCAGAACAAATGAACCTGCGCAGATTCATTATGTCTGCTGGTCGAAAGCAGGCTACGAGACGTTATTTTTGTTCAGTTTAAGTGGAGTTGGGGTAGTTACAGTAACGGATAAAGAAAAAAGTGCAGGTCATTACATTTTCAAGCGTGACCTCTCAAAGAGACTTGCTATTTTTAAGAACCTCATCTGCTTTCTTTATGACCTGCCTATGCCTGGGTGTATTTCTGCGCCGCTCATGACGACACCCGAGCATCCTCTGGCAGCCTGGGAAGCGCCGTCTGCTTTCACCGCAGGTGGGCAGCTAGAGGTTTCACCCCGAGGCAGAGTGACACAGGTTTAGGGTGAAATAAGTGCGTGGTGTTAGCCCCCAGCAGCCTGCAGAACCACCGCGTTGCCCTTGAGTTCCTCTGAGCTGTGATGGGAGCTGCCTCGCGATTTCCATATTCTCCCTTAGGTAATTGTTCCAGGTGCTTAGATGCCATGGTGACGACTTCTGTCAAGACAGATAAGTAGGAACGGTTGGTGAGTTAAAACCAGTGGGATAAAACTGCTGGTCTGAGGCAGCACTTGAACAACGGATGTTTTAATATACACATTTTGGCTGCAGAGGTTGTGCAGTCTCCGTCCCCAGAGGTTTTCAAGACCTGGCTAGATAAAGCCCTGAGCAACCTGGTCTGATCTCACAGCTGACCCAGCTTTGATACGGAGGTTGGACCAGAGCCCTCTGGAGGTCCCCTCCAGCCTGAGTCGTCGTGATCATGCACATGGACTGCTGCATTGGCCCGAGGTTTGAACTTGGTCAAGCCCTGTTGTTCCCCTACAAGTCCTGGCCCTAAAAGTTACACTTCTGCAAGTATTACTCACTGCCAGGGTGTGCTTCAAACAACAGTTAAACTTCAGTAGTTCCGTGAGCTGTTATCTCATATTACTGTTGCACAAACCATGGAAAACAGTGTCAGGTTTATGACCAGATGATCTGAAAGGTCCCTTCCCATCAAGGCAATTCTATGATCCTGTGAAAAGGCAACACTGGCTGAAGCCCCAGGGAGGCCTCCGCGAGGGCTGAGATCAGGATTTGGTAATGCAGCTGGAGAAGGACCTGTTTTCCTACCCCAAATTCCTTCCCTGTTTTGTATTAGGGTGAAACCAGGACATCTCAAAGGAAGATAAAGACCCTTTTTTTCAGAATCACAAATAATCAACTGGGAAGGGCACTTATGGCATGTACAAGACACAAGGTTAACATCTCTGGGCCAAGGACGTACACCACAGATCTTTTGACCTTTCAGTATTCTGAAGTTGCCTAGTCTTTTTCTAGTGGTTACCAGAAGTTTCTACCAGCTTCTTTGGGTTTCTGCCCCCAATAAAATATAGTCCTATTAAAATCTTTCCTTTTTGTTAATCTGGCTTTTTATCAGAACACGTCTTTTATTAAATTCCATAACCTCATCCAGTTGGAAAACACCAGCTCCTAGTCATGAGCTGAAAGCACTAGACAGCGTAGTCTCTTTAGGGAATGGCACTGTCTGAACTGATGTAGGTGGAAATCACAGTTCACTTGAACTAGCAACTCTGGTTATCAGTGAATGGAATCCAGACACCACAGAGTCTAGCAGATTTTGCATTCAGTTGAATTAACATCTCTGAAACGCTCTATTTCTAGTTCGCCTACAGACATTTAATGCTGTAATCATTTCCTCTAGGAGCAAAAAGACAAAACATCCCTTTTTGTGTTGGAGCGATTTGCTTGTAATACAAAGCAGAACAACGCCAGAACAACTGCCTTTGGTTTTTACACCTTTTTTTTTCCTCATATATTTTCGTTTTGAATATACATACTCCTTGGTGCAAGAAAATTAAATAAAATAACAATAATCGTCTAGTCATCTTTTTCTTGCAATTGGGTCATGCAGTTGTTCTAAGTAGTAGATCAGATTCAAAATCTGACTAACTGCAGCATTGCACTTTCCAGAGAGCACCAGGTTCCACGGAGGTGTTTCAGGCTGTTGTGACCTCCAACTAAACACGCAGTAAATGGCCACTGGTTTTTCTCTGATACTCAGACCTAGTCAAGGCAAAGTGAGATATAATAAAAGAGATTCACAAAGAATAGATTCTGCTGGACTTTTCTGACATCACTCCAAACATTTGGTATAGTTCTGAAGTGGAAGGTGCTGGACTAGAAGCTACCTGAGGGAACTGGAAAGCAGAGAGCATGGCAAGAGTCATCAGTGCTGGGAAAGGAAGCATCAGAAGGAGAATCAAATATTGTTTATGGGGCTTTTCATATTTCATACCTTCATTAATACTTTTTTGAGACATAGGGGAGCATGCTGGCTGCCCGGAGCTGGGAGGCACTGCTCATGCAGGAAAAGGCTGGGAAATAAGGTGGAAATGAGGACTGGAGTAAGAGGAGTGGGATGAAATTCAGTAGTTCAAAATGCAATATTATATAATTCTTCTGTACTCAAGGTAGTTATGAGGAAATGCCTGAGGAACAGAAAGATCTAGGCATACTACCTGAATGAATGATGAATCCAGTCTGCTAATATGGTGAATCTGGGAAAAAAATGGTATGTGGTGCATCAAAAGGGGTGCTTCTTCCAGAAGAATTAATGCCTGGAAGGGAATATGATTGTCCTGTATAGCTACATGGTCACGATACTTCTGTGACTGCTTCAAAACGTTGCTGTAGCTTTCCTTTAGAAATGATGGCATTGAGAACTTGAGCCCTGTGTTTTTGCAGAAAGCTTATTAGAGCCAGTTGCCTGTGAAAAGGGAAGAGATTTGCTCCATGACTTGCTAACTATTCTTTTTTTGGAGCAAGTTCAGGAAACTTTGCAAGATGAGCCTTGCAGAATTTCATGAAAATTTCCGTCCCACAGGAGAGGAGCAGTTTGGCTAAGCATGAGGTTCATTAACTTTTGGGTGACCTTTTCACAGGAGATACATGGCTGTTGCAGAAGCAGGTAATGAAATGCTGATAATTTTGCAAAACCCAGAAAACATTCTATAAATGTGGCTAGAGGCAACAATGCGAAATCCAAAGAAATAGGTTTCCTGCTTCTAACTTATAGTTAAAAAATAAAAGCTGAATTCAAAGACAAATCAAATTGGGCAAGATTATGAATATGATTTAAGGAGAACCAGCGTTGTTGGAGGTTTTGTTTTGTTCTAGCAGGGAGACACAGTATTTTCATTAAATGGATGAATAATAAACGGATTAACCTGTCAGGGAGGAAAATGGCATACTCTGCTCGAATTCTGCAGCTATTTTAGGGAAGGTGACAAATGTGTGAATTGAGATTAGGCTGTTTTTCTTTTAACCCTTTCTTCCCCCTTTAGAAAATGCCCTGTAACTGCAACAGAAAAGGCAAGACAGGTGCCTGCAGAAGGGTGGGGATAACTGTGCATGTGTGTATTTTCTTTTTACTGGCAGCATTTGGTTGTAAATAGGAGGTGACATATCGAGTAACCTGGGATTGCAGGAGCACAGGAACAGAGCATGCCTTGCTGTCACACATCTGATTATGTCCTCCTTGGGAAGAGCCTCACAGATCTCATCTTTTGGTAGGGTTTGCCAATGCTACGTGTCTTCTAATGCACCCAAGGGTTAGTTTTCTCCAAAACTTAAAAATCCAAAGGAACGTCTGTTAGTTTGTGTGACCAGCTGTATGCAACAGTACCATCAGCAAAGTTGCATTTTCCATCCGAGTCCAAATGAACCAGAAATCATTAAAATATACCAGATTTGGTACGAAGTGTATTTTTGTTTAGTGCCGCTGTTTTAAAATAGAGTGGTTATTATCAGTTGAAGAGGTGAGACCTCTGGCTTATTTTTTTTTTTTTTTGCAATGGGATTGGGAAAGGGCTGAGAATTTCCAGTCTGACTCCTGAACGCTTTTGTATATAGCTTCTTGGGAATTAAGGCGAAAAAATATATTTGTCATTCTCTAGCCCAACAACAAGTTTTGAAGAGCTTTCTTCCATCAGTGACATTCCGTTAAGGGCATTGTAAGTAAGTGCAAAGGCTTTGTGGGTTTCAAGTTGTCCCAGAGAGTTTTGAGGTCCGCTCTAACATCTGGTGGAGAGATACACAGGTCCTTGGGGGAGGGATCTTTCTCTGTAAATTCCACAGAATTATCATAATAGAAGCTTAGTGCTTCCACTACCATAAAATTAAAAGCTAGCAGCATGATTATAATCATTCAAATGACTATCCTCAAAATACTGATACCTGCTTTTAGACGTTAATCTAAAATACATAGCCAATAATCAGAGATGCGGCTGAACCGTTGTCCCTGACCTCTGGAGAGAATTGGGCTGAAGCTCTGTGGATCAGCCTCCTCAACAGATGCCTTCAAGCGTGAAGACAACACATTTAAGATGGGGGAAAGAGGAAAAGGGATTATGAAAATCCCAGTGAGCCATCCTCGCTTTCACATTAGTTTATTTGGTTTACTTTTCCTGAGCGTTTTTGTGGGAAAAATGGTTAAGAAGCATTCCAGGTGTCATCTTCTGTGATCAGAGCATTTCTGGGTTTTATCTGTAACTTGAATTAATTTTAGAATGGGTTATATAGCGATAATTGGCCCTTTATAACATTTTCCTCAACTTGCTACTCTCTTAGGAACATTTTGGGTTG
Organism: Gallinago jamesoni; assembly: GCA_025769975.1. Lineage (NCBI taxonomy): Eukaryota > Metazoa > Chordata > Aves > Charadriiformes > Scolopacidae > Gallinago > Gallinago jamesoni. Next base: position 54,577,583 of record JAOQGH010000032.1, read on the forward strand.
AATTGGTTACGAAGTGTTAGCAGCCTTACAGAGGGGAGCTTGCAGCTTCCACTATCTCCTTCACAAGTGTTTTTCTTGTTATATTGAAGACTCATAAATTTTATAGCCTCCTAATTCAGGGTTCTAAATTGCCACCTCGGAATATTGAAAACAAACTGAACCATATCCAGTCCCTGCGTAACTGCCCTCAGCCACAATTTAAGTGACTTGAATTTTCTTGGCAAAGTGCAGCAAGGGCAAGTCTATATGGATGAATTCAAAAAACCCGAGGCTCTCTGCCCTCACAGGTGGGCTCCATGGCAATGTTAGTAGCCTGGGCATTGATTGCAGTGTTTTAAGCTTTGTGAAGATGCTGTGTAAATCAGAGCTTATTCACGTTCACACAATTCAAAGCTTTGCCATTGAATTTCAGGGCTGGGGGCTAAACATGAGCCAAGCACTTACTTTGGGCTATGTTTGTATCGTGTGTTAAACCTCAGTTTGGGCCCTGGACTATGGTCCAGCAACAACATCGAAGCACTAACATCTTCAGCTACAGGTCTCAGCTGGGAAGGGATAGGTACCTGACTTATATGATGCAGAGGTAGCTTTATATGCTAGAAAACTAGCTCTATGCTGGTTGTTGATGCACGTTTATAGGTAGGATTTATTTTTTTATTTGCCTTTGTTTCTTTTTTCTTCACATCAAAAAAACCCGATTCTGTATTGCAGTCAAGGAAAGTATTTGATGAAACTGAACTGAATACTGACTGTATTGAGTCACTCACCAGAATAGACCACAGAGCAAGGACATTCTCTCTAGTACAACGACATGCAGGTTTCCAGTTGTTTTTTTTTAATGCTTTGATTGTTTTACAGAAATAATTCCCAGTATCCACCAGAATGAGCTCCTTCAGAAATGCACATTAACCATCTTCCTTAAAAGTTAAGAGAAAGATGTACGGGAGATGTTAATATGATGAGCACTATGAATGTATTTTATAAGTGCTTTGTGATGACATATCAAATCCCATTTGTCCATGGTGGCAGATACTGTCTCCTTCATTTTTAGGATACACCTGGAGCTGATCACAATCCCCTTCATGTGCCTGAGCAGGGAAGTGGAATTGAACTGGGACTAGACAAGTGAATGGAGAATAGAAACTCTTCAAATGCTGTGATATCCTCATGGAGAGGAGTTGTAGGAGACAGAAGAAAACTGTAGGAAAAACCCCGGTTGGAAAAGCATTGTGGAGCTCTGCTGTGTGTAAAGGGTGGGGGGAGGCCAGGTCTTGATTTATAGCAAAGAATGAGGGGAATTTTCTTTTTACTATCCCATTACTCATGTTGGGAACAGAGAAAGTAAAGTTCATTTCCCTTTTGGAAGCTGTGTCTTCACAGCTGAGAATCCACCCTATGGCTGCCTGCTTTGTTTCCGTGCTCTCTGATTCTCGTGCTGCAGATTGCAGGCTAGTTCCCTGGCTGAAACTGGAACGAGTCCTCTAACCACAAATAATGTCAGAGAGAATGAGGTTTTGCAGCATAGTAAACTTACACAGGCGGTGCCAGATGGTTTTTTACAGTCCAGTTTGGCCCATGAGCGTTTGCTCGTGTGAGTGCATGTGCGTATTAAAAAAAAAACCCACAACCAAAATCTAGTAGCTGCTGGTAACTGGACCATCTGGTAGCTGTTCCATCCAGTATAATGTCATTTACTTTTTTTTTTTTTTGCTTTTCAAGCAGGTCTGTTTTTAAATGGCTTATTTTAATCACCAGAAACCACATATGTGCCAGTCAGTCGTCTAGTAGTTCCCAGCACTCTTCCCTCTATGCAGCCTCCTTCTGTCAGCTGGGGTTTTCCCCAAGATGCCACTCACACTGATATCAACTTTGTCTTTTCCCCTAGGCATCTTCCAATTTTGCATATGTGGTGCGTTGTTTTTTTTTTTTTTTTTTTTTTTCCCCAGCAGAAAGCAGTTTCTGTCTCCATCGTTTCCTCTTTGTAAGGAAAAAGTCTATTATTGCTAAACACACGTATCTTTTAGCAACCACAATTGTTTGGTCTCGTTCTCTCTTAGGATGAGATCTGATCCCACCTACCCTAATGATTGCTTTAAAAATTTAAACAAGGAAACCCAAGTTTCTTACATCCTTCCCCCTGTGCAGCTGAACCGGGTACGGAGCTGTGCAAGTCCCCAAAGCAGGTGTGTGGAAAATGGTGCCTAACTGCCTTTATCAGTGGGGAAAAACATTTCAGTACGAGGCAGATCAGGAGGAAGGCATAAATGGCCCTTGGCTAGATGGTGTCTCCCACATCGCCCTTGAGCAAGCTGAGCACCTGAGGCTTCAGTAAGTGCTATAGTTTAACTATTTGTGCTCTTGCCTGATGGACTGAACAGGATTCAGGGTCATGCAGGGAACGGCTAAACTCAGTATCCTTTGCTAACTCACTGAACTATTTTCTCTAGCTTCTTCACATCTCATACATGTATTTAGTGTCCGCGAGATAGCGTTGTGACACCCTTCCTTCTGGTGGAAAAAGCTTCCAAAATGGGGATTCTACTGTGAACACTTCTGTTCGTCTTTCCCAGGTACAGGCAAAGGGCTCCCAAATTTGCTACCCGCTGTACGTGCGCAGGTGCCTTAGCTCTTTCTCCTTGTCTTTACAAAGCACAGCAGATTTCAGATTCTGCTTAGCCTTGGGGAAAAAAAAAAAAAGCAAGCACCACTGTCGGAAATGTTGTTAATATAGCACAGGGTAACCTCCAGTTTCTTTTTCCTTTTCATCTAAGTGTAATTTTTATTCACTGAGCACTGTGCAGGGGCTCGTAAGCGGGGCCGTCCCTTCGGCGTGCTCTCAGCCTGCAGCATCCCTGCGGTCGCGGAGGGATGCAGAGGGTGTAGGGATGCAGAGGGATGCAGGGATGCAGAGGTTGTAACGCCCAGTGCTGCTCCCTAAGATCTGCTCGCTTGATTTAACAGCCCTGCATTACTAGCTCACCCATAGGCACCTGTGGGCTACCTCTGCCACCCCAGCAGAGCCGTCTCAAACTATGATGTGGCTTTCTAAAAGCGAACAGGATGGATGGATGGTGAGGTTGAAGTAGAAACAAACAAGAAAATGGAAGCTTTCATTTTTAGACAGTCTCTGTAGGATAGCAGGTAATAACAATCTGAATTTGATACTCTGATAATATTTTCTCTGTCGTAATCTATATAGTTTCATTTTAATATACTGAATGAGTTCTTCAGCTTAGTCAAGGGGTGAAACTGCACCATTTTGACATTTACTCACATGAAATGCATTTCGAAACACTCGTTTTTAATTCGTGCTTCCTCTCAAAAGCTAGCATGACTGTGTGTACTCGAGCGTTGCAAGCAAAACTGAAATACATGGTTGCAGTTCCACTTCTTATTTTAAACCATGTAATATTGTATCTTTTCATGTGAAGACAAAGTTCATGTTGAATGAATGCATGATTAGATAATTATAACTTGAAAAACGTATCCTAGGATGGAGCTGTATGAAGTCAGTTTTATAAGCAGGATTCTCAGCAACAATTTTCACTGTCATTAAAGTACCATGGCATTACTATGAAATAGAAATGCTTTGTTTTCTTACTACTCACAGCATTGTCCAAGATAGTCAACTGTGATCAAGAAATTGGATTGACAGGATATTGTATCTATCACGCGTATCACTATTGAGGCTGAAAATTATAGCTGGTTGATTTACAGACAGGTTTTGTAGGTATTATCATTTATGAAAACTACTATAGCAGCAACTCTAAGAAAAATACACATATACTGGTGCATTTACTGGTATCAAAGAAATCTATGGGCACAGGTCCCTTGCTTTGTACACATGTGAGCTCTTGTCTAGCAATTGCATATATACATCCCTTTTATCAGGATTTATTCCCAGTTTTAGAAGACAAAAACCAGTGGTGTAAGAAGCCACCAGTATAAAAATGCACCTCTCCTGTTTTTGTGGTGTTCATGAGCAAACTACCAGTGGTGTGTGGCCTTAATGTAGTGTCGACAGCATTTTCAACAGATGAAACCAGGCCTTCAACATTCACTTTAATAGAGAAAACTTTAAGGGAAAAGATGAGGTACTTGTTGTCTCTTTTGACAAAACATGGTTGCATGCAGAAAAAAAAGTAGAGTCAAAAAAGGATCTTAAATACACTCTCACGTAAGCTTGCAGTTCACAAATGAAATAAAAGATCCTGAAGTAATAATCATATCAATATTTGTTCATCAAATACAACATTTTCCACAACTTGAAGAAGAAAACACAATTTGGCTGATATATTCCTTGGTGCTGATGGGTTCGTTTACATACAGGTGCTCCAGAATAAATGCAGCACCGTGTAGCAGGACAAACAAGAAGATCAGGCAAATCAATACATGGCTCTGTAACTGGTGCTACCAGCAAGGCTTTGGGTACTCAGACCATAGTTTGATTTATAGGACACCGGGTCTGCTTGAGAACGATGGGAGAACCCTATCCTGAAAGGGGAAAGAGGTATTAGGGCAAGAGTTAGCAAAGCTCTTGTACGGGGCTTTAAACTAAAAGAAGTGAAGGGAGAAGGGGATAAAATGAGACCCAATGGTAACAAGCTTGGGGAAAAAGGGCCAAGGATGGGGGTGAAAATGGGAGCCCAGCTCAAGTGCAGCAGTGGAGCTGCTGAATGCTTTCTTTGCTTCGGTCTTCACTGCCAAAGCTGTCCCTCATGAATCCCAGACCCTGGAGGCAAGGGGGATGGTCTGGAGAGAGGAAGGCTTTCCCTCTGTTGGGCCAGATTGGGTTAGAGACCACTTGGCTAAACTAGACATCCATAAGTCTATGGGCCCTGATGAGATGCATCCACAAGTGCTGAGAGAGCTGGCAAATGTTATCGCTGAGCCACTCTCTACCATTTATGAGAGGTGTTGGAGAACAGGAGTGCCTGAGGACCGGAGGAAGGCAAATATCACACCAGTCCACAAAAAGGGCAAGAAGGAGGACCCAGGGAACTACAGGCCAATTAGTCTCACTTCTGTCCCTGGGAAAGTAATGGAACGACTTGTTATGGATGTCATCTCCAAACACATTGAAGATAAGGAAGTTATTAGAAGTGGTCAACATGGATTTACCAAGGGTAAATCATGAAATCATGCTCGACCAATCTGATAGCCTTCTATGATGTTATAATTAGATGGCTGGATGAGGGGAGAGCAGTAGATGTCATCTACCTTGACTTCAGCAAGGCTTTTGAAACTGTCTCCCACAACATCCTCATTAGAAAATTAAGGAAGTGTAGGCTAGATGAGGAAGCAGTGAGGTGGATTGAGTCCTGTCTGTGTGACAAAACTCAGAGGGTTGTCATTAATGGAACAGGGTCAAGTTGGAGACCTGTAACCAGCGGCGTCCCCCAGGGGTCAATACTCGGCCCAGTCCTGTTCAACATATTCATCAATGATCTGGACGA
>JAOQGH010000032.1:54591818-54614356 GCA_025769975.1 Gallinago jamesoni
AGCCCATTCCAATGTCTGACAACCCCTTCAGTAAAGAAATATTTCCTAATATCTAACCTGAACCTCCCCTGGTGCAATTTGAAGCCATTACCCCTTGTCCTATCATCTGTGACGTGGAAGAAGAGACCAACCCCTGCCTTTCTACAGCATCCTTTCAGGGAGTTGCAGAGAGTGATGAGGTCTCCCCTCAGGTAAAATAGTCTCAGCGCTGAAATTGCTGGAAAACTTTATTTTTACCTTGCCATTTTGGAGGGCAGGGGGAGACGCAGCAGAAGATGCTGTTTCAGAGGTTAAGATCTGGGTTTCCGTGAGAGTGTTGCTGGAGAAAGGACACTGATGGTGTGTCTGGGAGACCCCTGGTTTGCGAGGATGGCGGCGCAAATGAGAGAGCTTAAAGCAGGACAAATCGGGAATATTATTTAAAGGGCAGGACAGCAAGGGCTAGAAAGCAAAGAGGGGCTGCAAACGAGATCCAGCGGCCGAACGCGAAGGGTTGTGATGTGAGAAGCTGTGAACAGATTGAACTCCTTATCAAAGGGAAGGTTGAGAGATGGCTTGGAGGAAGGGTGCTCTAGCGCATAACAAAAATGCAGCAGGGTCCTTCAGCGGGGCTCGTGCTGAGGGTTTTTCAATCTTGCTGAGAGCGGCATAACAAGATGGCTGCAAATTGAAGTTAGATAAAATGAATCCTGAAAGAAGATGTGGTTTCTTAGCAGGGAGAGAAGGAATAATTTATCAAGGATTGTGGTAAATTCAGCATCTCTTGATGTGTTTATGGCAAAAGTAAAGCACATCTTTTAGAAGAGCGTTTAATCAAGTACTCAGAAGAAGTTATACAACTTGCTTGTGCAGTGGGTTATGCTGGATGGTTGCGATTATTTTTTCTTGGCTTTGGAGCCAGTGAATATATGAAGTTCCCCATTTATTTTCTTCCACAGAAAGGGAATAAAAAACCCTGCATTGTCCCAGCATATTCATTGCTGCTGCTGTTCCACATTAAGAAATGCCTATAACCAAATCTCATTATTTAGAGTTTCTGACAGTTGCCTGCAGTGGTCAGAGTTTATTCCCTTTCAGTACAGATTTGTCTGGAAATACTTTGTTTGGGGCTGGGCGGGGATGGCAATTATTTGCTCTGGGAAGTTAAAATCATTCTCAGTGGTCAGACTGTGCACGCTTTCCACGTGCTCAGGGGTCTGCCTGATGGCTGTTTTGGGGGTCCCAGAGGAGTTCCTGCCCCACCTGGGGGCCATGATGCCCATTGTCCCGTGCTGTGTCTCAGCTCATCTGCTCCACCACCAGCCCCTGGCTGCATCCCGAAGCATCGCCCCTGGCTCCTGCCCCCACGCCAGCGGCTGCCCCCAAGGGGGTTCTGCAGGGCTGGTGTGGTCTCAGCTATTTTCTCCCACAGTCTGTCGGACGCAGGGTGCTGTTATCACCTGCCCACCCTTTGCCCATCAATGCTTTGCCCCTGCACCCAATCCTGGACCAGCCTGGGGTGACTCGTGGGGCACGATGTCTTGGTGTCTGGCTTTACTGGGGTGCTTGAGGCCAAACGAAGGTACTGGACAAAGCAAAACTTGAGTAAAACATTCCAGCTTTGCAATAGAGAAAAGCAAATGAAATGATCTATTTTTCTGTACCGGCCACAGTGAAGTGGCAAGAAATTCATTACCTTTTAAAGGTGTGGTGGCCGTGGAACAGAATATATAATTCGAGTCCTCCTGTAGAACTACCTAAAATGCAGCAAAACTTACAGAAAGTAGATTAGTCTGTTAACAGCTAGAGGTTTTTGAAGCATTTTTGATAAAATCCTATTGGTTTCACTCTTATACTTGAATTTTCCCTAAAGAAATGGATATTTTATTATGATGTTTGTCTTAGACTTGAAAGAATTGCAGTTTTAATGCGTTCAATTACTTTTGTTATTAAAAAGTCTGAAAGCAACATGATTAAGATGTTAGAAAATCTGACTTTACTATCCAAACAATTTCACTTGGTTAGCGGGATAATTTGGATCTAAATTTTACTGGCAGCCAGTAGACTTGTAATCGGGTTAAAAATAAGCAGGGAATTGGTTTGAGAAAAATAAGAACAAACTCATTTACTTATGTCTCTGTACATTTTGTGCCTTAATATATTCTGATTTGAAGTTTTTTTCATTTGGTTTTTAAGGAAGCTTTTGATAAAAAAGCTATGTTAGGTGATACCTTTGCCATTCTATTGTGGGAAAAGTGGGAAATCAAGTTCAAAATTTCCCTATGCTTCCTTGGAAAGCAAGAAGTCAGGCAGTACCAAAACCTTTTGAATGCTGCCTTAATTTAGAGGTCCTATTGTTACAGACACATTGATTTAAATACTTTCCACAATTCGGTTGATTTCTTTGTTGAATATAAATCTTAACAAATCATGCCTGTTCGCGTAGTCCATTAAATAAGACATAATGTGACCAATTTAATGTTCTCCTAGGAACACGGGATGGAATCTTGGCCCCATGGAAGTCAATGGGAGTTGTGCCACTGGCTTCAGCAGGTCCAGGTTTTTCACATCAGCTTTGAATGTGCGTGACTAGTGTGCTTGATCTTCAACCGTAATGTTTGGTTTTGCACTTACATTGGAAAAGAACATTTTAAATCCTATCAGGAAGGAAGCCAATGCATGTTCTTAAACCTTTGGTATTATTTCCTTTGGAAGAGCTAGACAGAGAATAATATATATTTTTTTTTTCTTTATCTGATGGCAATATGCTGTACTGAAATGAAAAGCGTTTCAACCTGAACTCAATTTTATGTTTTCCTATGTGTGTGTTTGTGAGTGTGTTTATACTACTGACACTATTTCCTATTGACTTAAGATACAGTTAAATATGGGTGACAGGCACGACAGGACTTTTCTTTTTAAACTTTTGCCCATTAGGAATTGAAGGCTGGTAAGAAAATCTCTTACTTCTTCTGTTCCTTTTTGGTGTCCGGGAATTCACAGCAGATGGCTCCAGTTCTCCTCTCATTTACACCGTTCTGACTTCACTAATTTAGGTCACAGTAAATCCTCATTATCCAGCTATGGACGTGGGATCAGGACCAGCATTTTGGCAAGTGGCTCTCACTATAAAAACATGGACTCAGTACAAAGGAACAGTTTGTGGCTCTAACGAAACCTGTGGGGTATTTTGCTGCTTGCTTCACTGGAATCGGGATGTCACCAAAATGTACAGGGGCTCTTCCGTAGTAACCTCTGTTCGCTCTCTGGGAACGAGTGATGGATGGGACATCCCAGAGAAATAGAAAATGAAAAAAGACACCACTTGCCACTTACAGAGCAATCTGATGCACTTAGTGTTTGCAACCTTTGCAAAAGTGGGTTTTGTTTGTGTGATTTTTCACTACTACTGCAACTTCTGTGAGGGAAGAGTAATGAAATCCATGCCCAGCATACCATAGGCAAAGACCTGATCTGACAAAATAGAACAGCAGATTTAATTTCCATTTTTGTGTGAGAGATATTTAGCATCTCTGCTAAGCTGTAATATGGCACTGTGCTGAAATCCATAAATGCATAACTTTCCTAAACTGCAAATTTATTTATACTGAATTTGCTAGGTTTCCATAAAATTGCTGTAGAAGCTTTGTGGTACCAGAACTCTACATAAATGCAATTTGCAGGTTTGTCACTTTTTCAGCTATATTTTCCATCCTTCTCATCTTTGTGTTATGGAGAGATACTGACTTTGTGGAATCACTGCAGAAAGTTATAAATGATGTATGAAATGAGAAATCCCTGCTCAGAGCACAGAACTTAATCTATGCTATTTGCTGTGAAAGTCAGCTCAACTGCAGGCAGAAAAGCCCACCGAATCCAGAAGCTACAGACGAAGAAAACCAAACCAAAGCCCACTCTAAGTAATTTTTTTTCCCCCCACTTTGTACCTGGGATAAGCCAGGGCACGGCACTGTGGGCTGCAGAAGGTCGCAGGGAGGGCAGGCACTCACAGCTGGGACGTGCTGAGATGTTCTGCAGAGGTGGTGGGTGGAGGAGATGGTCCTTAGCTGAGCAAGAAGCTCCTGTGCCTGTGCTAAATTGGGAAGGGGGGATACAGGGGAAGCGACTGTGCTTCAGAAGATGAAGTGGGCTGAATTCAGTCCCACACATCCCCATCCTGCCCAAATCAGGCAGTTTTGCAGTTGGCTGCAGTGGGAGCAGGACTGTACTTCGACCATGGGAGCTATTTCAAGCCCATTCCTGCCCCTTGCTGTGGCGTAGCTTTGCCCAAGTGTGGGGGAACCTTGTCTTGGAAGAAAATCACTGCGTGGCCAATAATGAAACAACATTATAAAATCCCCCAGGATTTTGCAAGTCAAATGCTCGGTGTCCTTGTGCCTGTGTCCCTTGCCCATGTCCATGTGCAACGGTCACAGACCTTGTGTGGGACCACTGGTGACCACAGTGTGGTTTATCCCACCTTGTGACACCGCAGCATGCACAAAGACCACAGCAATTGCTGTCATCCTGCAGGATCCAGCCCCTTGGAGAAGAGCAAAAAGTGATGGATGCAGTGATTTCTGTCTCCTCACCTATCATAGATTTTTTCAGACTCCTGCATAAAAACTACATTTTTGGACGGGGGTGGAGGAGGTTACTGCTTGTCGTCTGTGTCTTTTTATAAAGAAGGTATTTTTTGCAGTTGTTGTCTAAAACTCTGTTTTCCATGAAAATTGCTTGGGCAGAAAGGTAAATTAGCCTTGCCTATGAATAGGGACAATCAGTCGTTTGGCGGTACAAGCAGCGTGCAAATAGCTTCAGTGGCTGCTGAGAAACAAACCTCTCTGCCAAACATGTGCAGTGGAGAACACAGTATACAGGTAGCAGCAAACCTTGCCTTATCCTGCTATTTATTTCCCTCCTCCTCTCTACCCCACTGTCCCCGTGCGTCTGCCAGGAAGGACAACCTCAGCTCCTGCAATCCCAGAGTCATACCTGGGGCAAGAGGAGAGAGCAGCCACCTCCTGGCTGGAGGCAGAAGCGGTCAAGTTCTAATCCTGACTTTGGTAATTAACTTTTCTGGGTACCCATCTCTGCTGATGTCCCTGGTAGGTTGCTGCGGGGCCGTCTGTGGCTGCAGAGTCCTTTTTGTGTCTGCTGTGCATCACCGTGCAGCCCCAAGTCCTGCAGGATGAGGTGGTTAAATGTGGGCAGAGGGGCAGCTTGGAAAGACCAGGATTTATTTACAGGACAGTTGGCCTGCAGTCCAACTGCTGCTCGTGTCCTGCCTGAAATAGATGGCTTGGTGCTTGGCAAGTGCTACAGGTATCACTAAAGAGGTGTTTCTTGGCTCATCCATCTCTTGCAAGGTGCAGAGGAGCTGTGGCAGCTATATAAAGAGTTTGGGGAAAAATAGAGACACATGAGTAATGGAGTAGTAAAACTCAGTTCAGCTCCTTGGCACTTGCAAACTCACGGCCAAGTCCTGCAGGCTTAACTTGGGGAAAAAAAATAACCTGAAGAAATCAAAGGGAGTTTTATCTTAGAGGTCCTCCCGACTACCTGCTTGTACTAGGGCATTTCAGCAGCATAATTCCATTTTTTTGGCTGTATAGGCTGTGACTAGGGGCAAGTATCTCCCCTTTGTATCACATCTGATACAAAATTAATCAGAAACTTAAACAATTCCATCAGCTAGAAAAAACTGCCATATTATTAAGAACATCTTCAAAGATGCTGAAAAAAACCTACAATCGACTGCTAAAGCACATCTTGGGGAACTGAAGTGGTTTATAAATGATTGTTAGAATAAACTGCTCCCTGCTGTAAGGCACATCTCTTATTATGTCTGCTATGTCCCTTTTGGCTTTCTCAGTGCATCATCAAGCATGGATTAAGGTCAAATAAATTTAGGATGAGTGAACACAACAATCTTGACTAAGTTTCCAAAAATGTGAAGGACATGATCTTGGGAGAGAACAAGTGCAATGTATTCAATTCCACAGAAATACTCAGATTTCAGCATTGGTTCAGTAGACACTGTCTCAGGAAAAAATGTGTTGACAACATCACTGTCAATAAATACACATGTATTATGTCTAGAATAATAGGTATAGTTGTGGAAATACAATGAGGAATAATTATTAGAAAAGCAGATATGCATCTTTCCTATTTTTAAAGTACTTTGCTGTTCATATGATGTTTATGTTTGAAATTGTATCAGTTGTGTCAGGGCTGGGGACTCCAGGTTCGAGCAAGCAAGTGTTGTGTTACATCATCTTACTCTTATGTTTATTGACTTTTCTCTTAGAAGAAGTCAGGCTCCTAGAACAACCCTTTTTTTTTTGTATGTGTGGGTGTTTTTCTTTTGTTCTTAGTATGACATGGTTCATGCCTCCTTTACAATCGTTATGTTAGTAGCAATTAATTCTAACTTCTAGATTAAATAGATTTTCCTGGTGCTTACCCATAGATGTATTTGCAGCAAGCTCTCAGTCACTGGCTTGCTAAAGTCAGGGTTTTTCACCTCCATCTTCTGAAAGAGACTTTCTTCTCCCCAGAGAAGGTGGGATGGTGTGGAGATGGAGGAGGATAGGGGCAAGCAGAGCAAAACCCTCCCGTCGCAGTACCGGCAGGAAAGAAGGATGCAGCCTCCCCAAAGAGCAAAGCCTTCAAAGGGCTCCCTGGGCTTCCCTCGCGTGGGCAGAGGGACACGTACCCCCCGGCGGCACGTTCTGCGTGCTGAGATGAAATGGCAGGCTCCCCGAGGAAGCCCCTGATTGCTTCCAGCCCGTCTCTGTTCTTCCGCAGCGGGCTGAATGCCGTCTCCATCCCGGGCTGGCTTTCAGCCTCGCTTCTGAGCTTTATCTACCAGATTTTTTGTTGACCTACGTATTTTGCTATATCTGGTTTCTCAACTTACATTATTTATTGATGTACCAGGGTTGGGTTTTTTTTTTGTTTGTTTGGTTTTTTTTTGTTGTGTTGTTGGTTTTTTTTTGAGAACAGAGTCTGTATGATTTTATAGCTCTGCATTCCAATCTTACATTTTATAACGGGTACCACATCGAGCTGTTGTTAACTGTAGATGCTGTTGTCTCTTCAGCAAGTTACCATAATTTTTACTCCAGTTTCTAGTAGCCAGAATGATTAAGGTGTGCAGCTAAAATCCATCCCATGCTATGGATAAAGACAAATAGTGTTTCCAGTGTTTATTTGTATTTTTTTTTTTTTTTACATTAGCAAAATCTGCTTTATCATTTCCAGCACAGGGAGAGAACTGATTGCAATAAAAGCAGAAAAGGATTTATAGTGTGCTCTTATAAATAAAGCCACGCTGCTTTGCCAAATTATGTAAGACATGGCGTGTTGCATTGTTCTGTTCCTTTCATAATCTATGGTGCCATATGGACTTAAAAAAATAGGACTATTATATGGATTTCTGCAGCGTAATTGGCATTGACACTTATATTGATTGAATAAATGAAATAACATGCTCAGTTCTGACAATCTTTGCAGATTTGTAGGATTACAGCAGTGGTGATTCTATGTCAGCAAAAAACTCTATAGGAATTCCTAATGAAGCCCCAGCCAGTTCATTAATATACATATGTTTGAAATTGCAGCCCTAACAATTGAGTTCTCTGCACTGAACACTGTAATATATATTGTCGTGAGCTATATGCCCTCAGATCATTTCTGTGAATTACAAGAAAATTATGGACTGGAGAACATTTTATTATTGTGCTTTTCATCCAGAAATACAGCCTTTCACTGATGAAAATTGAAAACACTGAAAATTAAAATGTAAATGCATTTATCAAAAGAAGAGGAAAAAATTGAATCCTGAACTTTAACTGCTTTTACATTTTACTTCTTCAGAAAGCAATTTTGATATTTACATCTCAAAAGCACAAGTAGACAGGCTCTGTAATATCCATTTGGATTCTTACTAATAAATGACTGGCTGTTTGTTGCTGGGGGTCTGCAGATTTGTTTTAGGAAAACAGCACTGAGAACTCTGTGTGTGTCTCTTTGTGTGTATATGCATTCTGAGAGACAAACAAAATAAATATGCATTTATTTCGTGTTTCTCTCCTTTCTGTTAAACATGTTCTTGGTGTTTTTTACAGGTCAGTGCCACATTAGATGGATGTGAGTTTTGCATGTCACAGAGAAACAGTGATAAACAGTAAGAGCTTCTTTACAATGAAATTTAGCAATTCATAAACAGATGACATTCATAATTTGTTTCATTGCTGACGATTTGTTTTTTTTTTCCCCTTTAACTTCAGAAAAAAATGTATTGCTTTTTGGCTGGCATCCTGACTTAACTGATGAAATGTTAGCGGCCCCTGAGAGAAAATCCATATACTGAAGATGACTGTGGGCTCAATTTCCTACAGAGGAAGAGTGTTGGATGAAGTGTGGGAGCAGGTAGGCTGTGCGGCAAACTGGGACACCGTGTGCCTCTGGGGCTGCTGTGTAATGGAAGGAACTAAGAGGTTGATTGCATTATCTGAATGGAGACTACACCTCTTTGGGAGGCCCCTACTGTATACAAAGTCAGAGCAGTTGACTGTAGCTAAAATCCACCCAAATCCTCCACAAGTGACTACAGGAATAGGTAAATCCTTCATAGAGCATTTTCACTCCTCTTGTAATCCTTTTCTCTTTCTTTTTCTTATATTTGGAAACATTTTTTTTCCTGGTGTGCATTTTCTGAACTCCTTCATGCTGGGTGACAGTGCTAGACCCCTTGGAGTTAAGTGACAGACCTTATGGACTTAAGGAACTGGTGCCAGAACTCCTGTCCATGTGTAAATACAGAAGAGGCACCAGGAGAACCAACGGCCCCTGCTCTTCCTTCCCTCCAATGCACTCATCCCTGGTGGTGACTCTGGCAACAGAGCAGGATGCTGGTGTGGTCAGACATGACAAGTCACCTGTCCTGCTTCTCCCACCCCTATGCCCAGGACCTCCTGCTGCAGAAGGGAAAGAAGGAGACTCTCATAAAGAAGGACCATGGTTTCAACCTCTGAGCAATACTTCAACACAAATCATGTCTCCACGTGGTTAGACAGAAATCCCTCAACTGGCCAGTTTTGACAAGATCAGAAATATTTTCACCAGTCCCTTATAATGGCCGTTGGCTCCTCCTGTCATTAATGAAGGTAAATTACCCTCCATCAGGGCGGTGAAGGAGGACAAGTGCCAGTTTTGACTGACCCTCCCACCACACTGTGATGAGAAGAGGGCAACAGACTCGGATGGGGAACAGTATTGCCTGGAGTGAATTTATGTACATTTCTGCAGTTTCTTCCTCAGAGTGTCCTTGATTAAGTCATTAACACAGGGCCATTTATCTCAGATCCTCTGTCTTTTCTGTGCTTAGCTTGAAGGAATTCAAACTGAGCTTCCAAAATAGAGTAGATGTTTTTGAAGGTTTGGTTTGGTCATGTTTGTCCATTTTAGTGTATTTAGAAGGCAATTTTTGTCTTTTTTTAATACTGTGAAATAACTTTCAAATTCTAAGGTCACAAGCAAGCATAAAAAACTCACACAGTATCATACATAGCAAAATGGCTCTCACAGAGAAATTACCACCAAGCAAAAGTTATTTCCTTTTAAGATTTCACATACCAAAATGGTTGAGAATTTTCTGGGTTCATATTTAAAAGATAACAGCTTTCCAAGTAAAGAGATTTTAAAATTAATATCTATGCTAAAAATGTTCACAGCATTTCTTTCCAGAATGAAAGAAAATCTGTTTTCATTACCTTTCTTTAAAATAAATTACTAAAAATTGCTCTAACTTTTCTTTTTTTGGTAGAAAAAAGCCTTTATTGTTATTTCTATTTACGTATCTGATATTTCTTTTTACTTTGAAAGGAAAATTACTTCAATGCTTCAGATGCTTCAGACAGTGGAATATCTTGGGCTATCAAAACAGACTACAACAGTCACGATCAGAAACATTTTGCTTTTGCATGTAAGCAATTATTTCTATAAAATCATTGATATTCTTAGGATTTAACAGGCATGTTTGGTGAATTTATTTACATCTTTCCAATGTTTTATGCATTTCTTGTTCCAGTTTTGTCTTTGTTATTTCTGTTGCCCTGTCTTTCGTGAATTTATGATTAATGTTTCTTTAGGCAACAAAACAATACATTCCAGATCAAGAGTTATGCAAAGTCATAGCATTTTTTTGAGAAATGAAACAAGTCAATAAAATATCAGTATTCACAACAAGTTTCTTCTCCGTGCAAGATATCTTGTAGGCAAAAGTTGTGCTTAGACTAAAATAACAACTGCCCAAATAGGAAAGAAAAATGGAATAAGCCATAGGTTTCTGTGGAAAATTCCAGTCACTACTTGGGTCTGGATACGATTGATAAAGAGGACAAAAGAACTAATGGCATGGATTTAATGGATCAAGTTTCTCTTCTGCAGTACATCTCTTCATTAATGGCCCATGAAAAGTGAAGACCAAGAGGTTTGGACCAAAGAGCTGCCAGAGACTAAACCAAGCATTACCTCTTGAAAGATTGCATCATTGATGCTTTAAATTAAAATTTTATTGCCATTGTAAAATGTCTGTGAGTTACCTAGGGAAAATAAAATAAAATAAATGGTTTTCAGAGAGTTGTCATTATTTTTTCAGCTAAAGAAGTGTCCTTTCCCCTTAGGAACGGTGTGAAATGAAGCCCTTCATGGGCCTTCCTCAGCTGAGGTTCCTGGCCAAAGACCATTCTACGTTTTCCATCCACATCTGGTTTCTTTGTTCCTTTTGTAAGGGGTGAATCAAGCTTTGGGTCACATCTGCAAGCCCGACTCTAACAGTAAAATAAAAAAACAACCATGTTTTTTAGGGAAGCGAGATAGTAATTTTCCAACTGGTCTAGGACAAAGATGGTACACCTTCCTCCTGCATATAGCACAGGGGTGCTGGGGAAGAAAAACCTTTTGCCCCAGGCTGGTCTGCACCTACCTGAGAGGTAAATACACTGAGACCCAAATACCAGCATGACCCGCAGGGGTTTTGGTGGGTGGTTTTTCAGCTGTGGTTCACTAATGGTGTTGTTAGCGGCTCAGTGACTGCAGGTGGGAGGACCCGGGCAGGTATCTGTGGGGGGAAACCACTGCCCACTCAACAGCCAAATATTCTTCATGTGGAGCTGAAGGTAACTCAGGGGCAATCAAGCCCAGCTTCAAAGCAGTGGTGTTTGAGGGAAATACCTTAATAATTACCGGGCGCAGTGGCACAACTCAGCTCCAAAGAACTCCTTTATGCTGGACAAAATTGCCCTCACTAGCACTAAACCGCAAGACCTCCTGTTTCTGAATAACAGAAGTACTCTCAGATGAGAAATTTGGTCACCGGTAATATCCAGGCAGCTTGAGAAACAGTCAGTATCGGGGAATGTAGCATTTGTAGCTCTTCTGCTCGGGAATTAATGGTACTGCTCTCTAGGACATAGCATAAGGATCTCCTGCAAAAATGATGTAGGTGCCTAAAATGGGCAAAAACTAAAGTGCATATAGTGAAAACTGTAATTTTGAAGTAATTTTCTTGGCTCTCACTTACATATGAAGGAAACTAAACTCCACAGCTGTCTGATATTATATGGTGGGGTTGGTTTTTTTTTTAAATTTTTGCAGTGATAGCTGTATCACTTGTGAAGAGTCTTGGAGGCTCCACCTCAGTTTCCTGCCCCACTGGAGATGGTTCAAACCCAAATCTCTCACCTCTCCCCCATATGAGGGGCCCAACCGATATGATGTTGGTAGAGGAGCTGGAGTGGAGTGTAAGGGGGCAGAGAGCATCTGTTGTCTCTCTGACTGAAGCTGTTTGACCGCACAGAAAAACCTTTAAAATTCAGTAGATCAAAGAGGGACCAGGAGGAAATATGACTGCATCATCTAGCAGTTTCTACAGTCACCTGGCAGAAGGAAATCTGCGTACCATCCTTGCTCCTACACATATCTCTCTGCTTTTATATGGAAAAATCATTGGCTAACATTAAAAGAAACCTATCTGATCCTATGGTCTTTGTTTCCACTTTTTGTTTAATTGGATTGCGTGTAAGTGCTCTGCGTAGGAGGAACCCTTATCAGAAATATGAAGCTTTTCTTGCTGAATGGAAAGATGAAAACAAGCTCAGTAAGCTGCTGTCTCATGAGCTAAGCTCCAAGCTGACCTGATGATCCCGCAAAACAAAGAGCTGCTTATAAAATATGTCTTAATTGCAGAGAAAATACAAAATCAAAACCAGTTGTTGTTGGTGGTGATAGCTTCCATGGGTCCCTGCAGTCATCTACAGAGAAAGAAAGTGCAAGCAGCCTGAGACACTACCTGCTAGTCTATGCACAGCACACACACCTCAGAAAAAATTCAGAAGGATAAAAATTCATGATGTCCCTTCTCCCCATCTCCGTCTCGTTCTGTGTCCAGTTGAAGCCTGACTGCACAGACATCCTGGCTTATGCAGACAAGAAATTGAGGGCTCAGTGCCTTTATGGTTTTGTGCAAAGATTTTATTCAGGCTCTGCTCCGTTTCCTAAATTTGAAGCTTCTGTGTTTTACTGATGTGCATTTACAGCTGGACAATTCCCAATATTGAGAAGCAGTCTGCAGAGCTTTTCATGAGGTTGGAAAATGAATCTGAAACTTAACAAACCATTGTTTATCTCGTTACGGGCATCTTCAGGGAGCCAAGAGCAACCTACGCAGTGCCACTGTTCTGCGGATTAATTCATGGCTGATGAAAACAGATTGTTCTTCAAAGCAAAAGCTCTATTGTTTGGCTGCCCAGTTGTGAGTCTTGCTGCCCTGCGTTCCTCGCTGCCTGTAGAAGTCACAAGACCTTCGAGGATGTGGCTGCCAAGGAAGCCCCCAGAGCACAGTACCCTTTATGCCTGGCTAGCAAATTTACTTAAAGGAACCTTCACTGCTTGGCTGTCACTTTTCTTTTTTTCTCCCCCACATTTTGCTAGATGGATGAATATCATGGCGGCCAAGGACAGATGAAGGTTTGAAATATTACAAGCAGAAGCCGCTCGCTGAGATAATACAAAACCAGTTTTTTGCAAACATATCTCTTAAGGAGGAAATAGGCTAGAGATTATCAGAAGAATTCGTTTTTCTAGCTGCAAAATTTTGTTAAGGTGCAAGCAAAGAAAAAAAAAACCCATTCAGTAAACCTATCAAACTCAACTCAGAACTAAAACTTCAGTCTTTCTTAGGACAATGCTGTTTGAAATTGCCACATCATTCAATTTTAAGTGATTTGCATACCAAATGCAAAAAAATGATTAACTGGAAACTTCCCCCCTCCACCCCCTCCGAGACATATGGTGAGACAGCAACAGAAATGATGGATGTAGTGGATGATTGCTTGCTGAACCAGTGTGTGAGAAACTATGCTAGGAATAATTCATGTCAAGATATGGTCTTAACTAAAAGACGTATTAAAAACAACATCTTGACAGGTTTAATATCTTACATGATACACATAATCCATGACTTCTAAGGCATGTGATTATCTCAAAACACGATATTTCAGTAGAACTTCAATTTTATGAAAAGATCTCAAGAGATGCTTGATCTAATGTTAAATCAACCTTTCACAAAATAAAGGAAACAAAGTCATTCTGAGGTGTGGTATGGCCTCATCTTTATCTAATAGTGCTTCAAATCAGTAGTGACTCCCTGGGGAAACTGGAATAACAATGGTATAAAGTAGGTGAAAGTGACCCAATAAGCAGGATAATAAGGCATTTTGGATGAAAATATATTTCATATAAACAAAGGATTTACTGTTTTGCCATGCTGGGAACCCACTGATGCCAAAAAATATGCGATGTCTGCTAATACAGCAGACATATATTTCACATCTATCTCTGTCACCTGTATTTTATCAAAGGGGAAATTTTATGATACTTGAAGTGGCAAAAGATTACGCTGGGTGTTTGACAAATATGAAAATCAGATGATGCTAATGGGTAAAACTGGCATTGTGCACTGCTGTGATTAGCTTTGATGTGAGGAGAATAAGTTACAAAAGGGCTTTGTGGTTGCTGTGAGAGATATAAGATCAGTAACTGTGGCTTGTAAGCTGGCCACTTGCTTGTACCTCCCCACGAGCAGAGGACAGAGGACTGAGCTGGGACATAGGGACAGGCTGAGTTAGCGCTGCTCCTGACCTAGCGTGGGGTCCTGGGCATGCCCATTCTCCCAAGTCCTCTATTGCTTGCCTCTTAATTTTAGGAAGCTCTCCTTGACCAAAGAAATTGAAAGGTGTTGCACAGTCACTGACCAACGAAATCAGCTAATAGTAAGTAAAGGGTATAAAATATCTTCTGTTCCACAGCGGTTTTCATTGAAGGACAGCCTCCCCGAGAACTGAAGTAAAGAGAGTTGGGATCAGCATGTAGGAGGGGCCAAGTAATTCAGCTGTATTTAATACAAGAGATTAGCAGTACAGGTATCTCCGAGGGCAGCTATACAGAAGATTGTCTCTCTCATCTCTCTAAGACGTGCATCTGCCTGATTTTTGAAATTAAATTGGGTCAAATTTAGCAGACGCTAGAGGAAAAAAAATCTTACGTGTTCTGTAGTGACATGGAGCATAACAGATGCTGACCAGATGGAAACAGCAATTTTTTTTTTCCAAATGATCTAGTATTGTCAATTGAAAAGTATGGGATTCTGTGGATTTATTGTGTTTCCCTCTGAAAAAGCTTGCTGGTTCTAACCAGTGATGTTTTTATATTTCCATAAATTAGGCAAAGGCTGAGATTTACCTCAAGATGAAAGTATAGTGTACGTTCCTGCAAACTAAGAAAGCCATAACATGAGCCCTGCAGTAATATTCAAAATGCCCAGTCCTGTCTTATTGCTATTGTTTATCAGTTTGCAAGCCTTGAAATAATAGAATCCAGATCATAAAATGGCAAATAAAAATTATTTCCTACCTATAATATATCTTTCTATCCAGCAAGTAAAATCCCAGCTCGCTTTGTCTTATATGAAAGGGTGATTTTTTTTTTCTGCCAATTGCCATCTTGTCGTCAGCTTCTTATTAATATCTATAATCCTTTTCTTCAATGCCTTCCAACATCTCATAACTTAAGGAGAGTATATTTCTGTGCACAAGGAGTTAGACGTGGCAACAGAAGGGCACAGAGTTTTCGTGGCTCTGAGGAAGACAGTTTGACGGCCAACAGCCACAGCTTTTGAAGAGTCTGCCTCATCTGTAAATCAGCCCTTCAACTTAACCAGTTGGTGGAAAAAATATGCAAGACTCCCAACGAGAAATGGGTAAGGAATAAGAGAAAGGCAACAGAAAGGCAACTCAGAAAAATAAATCAAAATTTGAAATGAAATAGTAGCAAACTAACCATAGATTGTTAAAGAAGTCCAGAGTTTTGTCAAGGAATCTTTAGCTAGCTCACTGTCATATGAAGGAATAGTTAAATATTTAGTGTTCTAAACTTTACTAGAATCACCTCTCTGCACTCTTACAAGAGATGAAAATAATTTCCATCCAATTCTCAGAGGGAACTTAGACATTCAGAAATTAAATTTTTAATCTGCCTTTGTAAGGAAATACCAATGTATTGTAACATCTGAGAAGCTAATTCAGTCAAACTACCTTTTTGATGTTTCCCTTGGAACTTGTTACTTTAAATTTGAGAAAAAGAGATGTACAGAGTGCCCAGGTTCTCAGCTGGTAGGAGTGTGGCATTGGCTTGGCTTCTTCTAAACCTGCAGAATAAATCACTTTACATTACATAAGTGTCTGCTGACCCTAATTAGCTGCAGAGCAACCTGGGGAGATGATTAGACTGTGGGTAGAGGCAAGCACAGGAAAAGGCAAAAGAACTGTGGAGGGTAATAAAGAAAATGTTAGTTGAAACTCTGCCATTGGGAGGGGGAAGCTGAATGGGAAACACACTTGAGTTCATGGGTTGGGGCAATATGTAAAGCTAGGATTAGTCAAAAGTTTGCTTCATCCTTGAAGTTCACCTTTAAAATGACTCAGGTCATTACTCCTTCCATGTGAATTAAATTGAGGGGCATCTGGATCAGTAACTTTTCTATTCCAATGTGCAAATTTTTATAATCTTTATTTATTTTATTTTTTTTTCTCCTCTCAAACTGTGCAAAATGACATGCAGGATGAGATAATTAGATCCCAGTGGTGAATTTTAATTCTTTTCAGGTTACTTTGCTGAGCACATGAGCAAACTGCAGCACTTCTTATAAACCAAGGGTGAATAACCCAAAACAAAAAAGGAGACTCAATCCTTCCAGCTGGAACAGGGAGGCTGATACCTTTTTGTTTAAGACCCGGGAAGTTGAGATGACCCGTTCTCCCACAGGTGCTTCTCTTTGTTTCAGGCAGATTCAACATATCAATGAATTTACAGGTGAGCTGAATCCAAGCGCAAATAAAATGGGGAATGGAAGGTCAGGCAGCAACATCTAAGCAGTGAGAAAGTACCTCCCCATTTTGTCTCTCTTCCATGCGAGCTCAGAAGGCAGGAAAAAACAGAGAGAGGTGAAGAAGTAGCAAAACATGGTGCAAGAGTAATGAGCTCCCTGTTTAACGTGCTCAGCAATAGCTTGTACCTGCAAGGTTTCTGTAAGTGCAGTGGATGTATTTCTCTGAGATGAGAAAGGTATAAAAACAACCCTTTGGTTTCTAACGGTCCCACAGGATGGGATGCAGAGCCGAGATGCATCAATAAAAATTGAATTAGTTTTACAGCTCTGCCCCATTACCTAATTATAGCATGCTTGGAGATATATGGTAATTTATCAATAAAGAGAAACCTATTGAACATGTTAGTCATCGGCTTCACACTCAAGACTGTTTTCATTAATCAAGCAGCTAGATAGTTACCCTCACCGCTTTACTTTCAAAGGAAGGTAAGTTAAGTCTCTTCCACAGAGCTAGCTTGTCTCGGTGCCCAACTGGAATATACATGAGTCCAGGAAAAATCATTCTTTGTTTATATGCAGGCCACGTTTGCAACTTGTGCTAGTCCAGTGGCTCCAGCGAGTTTACAGCAGACTGAAAGTTAGCTCTGCGTGTTATATTCTGTTTCACATGTTTGTAAGGTGAGCAACACCAACCCTACACAGAAAAAAAAAGCATTCTATAGGTTGCAAATACAACAACCAGATGCTCAGGGAAGGAGGACTAAAGATTGCCTAGGCATCTTTACTTCTATCGCTTTGTGAGCGCTTTATGATATATTCTATAATTAGATGACATTAAAAATGTGCTGGGTGGGGAAGAGTGTGCGACCACATATTTATATGCATTGGCAGGCAAGAGGATGCTTTTTGGGTCCGACTGAATCGTGGCTTTTTCCGAGTGCCTAATATTTCCATAAGTTTTCTGCCCAAATGCTATTGTATTCTTTTGAAGACTTCTTTTTTTTTTTTTTTTTTTCTCCCCGTGACATGAGGACATTAGAGTACAGTTCAGGCAGACACACTGTAGCTGAGCATCCTGTCTCTGCCGTGTGATACAGACTGTGGCCATGGGATATGGACTGTGTGCTAAATCTGCTGGTGGGCGGAGGGATGCTTCCTTTCCCGATTTATTTTCCCCAGAACCACCCCCCACACCCTCGCAGCGGGCAGCCTTTCTTGTCAGCATGCTATAGGATGGCCAGTACACACCTGGGCATTACCTCTGGTCCCTCTGCCACCTCTGTTCCTCCAGAACCCTCATTTTTCTTTAGCGGTGGCAATCTCTGCCTTTATGGTCTGTGCCAGGGATACAGAATATACAGGGATACAGTGAGCGGTGCCAACACTGAGAGGTGGTGGTGCAGCTGCTGCAAAAAGTGAGTGTAGGGATGACAGCGAAGAGAGTAAATTGTTTGGGATGCAGAATTTACAATTGTAATGAGGATTTGTCTGTTGACTGTTGTTGTATCATCCATCAGCTATTTCTGGCCTTAAGCAACGGCCGTGCTGTTAGCCTGTTAACGAATTCAGTCTGCTTCCTTCTACTTTAGTTCATTGCTTTATTTTTGCTTCAGTAAGTTTCAGCACCTAAAAAAGTGAAGTTATATATAGATGAGAAGCTTTTATTTGTGGGTGCTTCATACATGGGGATTCACCCACAAAAGTATAAAATGTCAAGTGCTAATTTATTTTCTTCTTACTCTTCTTACTTGATGTGTAAGGCTTGGCTGTATAAAATGAACTATTTTTTCCTCCTCTTTAGAGTATCACTTTTTTATTTTTTTTATTTAAAACCTGAAAAAGCATTTCCTTCTCAACTGCCTACTCCCTGAGGCACTGCAGACCACTTCTTCAGATCCAGACTCGTCAACCGCCTCCAGAGCCCAAAATCTTGGGATCATCCATCTCCTATGAATGCAAACTCTTCAATTGCTCATGGTCATGGCTCTGAAGCCAACACACTTATTTCATCAGCTGTTCCCACATACCTACCAGGGTAGTGCTCAGCAGTCACCCAGTGCCCAGGAGGTTCCTGAGGAGGAGACCCAGCACCCCATCTCCCGTGCCAGAGCAGAGAGACAGACCAAATCCCTGGTGCCCTTTTGGGTTTGGAGAGCAGTGGAGAGAGGGGATGAGTTCTCCGTCTCAATGCTGGAGGTGAAGAAACTTTTCTCCACCCTCATCCTTTGAAGCCACATACATTAATTAAACATGAATTAGGTCAGAAGCAGAAGAGCTGCACTAGCACGTTCAGAGGTGCTCACATAAGGGAAAGGAACCCTGTGTACCTGTCCCTCTTTCAAAGGCTTTTCTTTCAAAATACATTTCATCTGAAACAGTCAGTAAAACAAGCCCAGAATCAGTCTGGCAGCTGGGGCTGAAATGGAAAACCACTTTATTTGGCTTTGTTCTTTTATTTTGCAACAGAAACTCTTTAAGGTAGGCATCTGAGCAATGTTTTGATTGCAACTTGATTCATTTTTATTCTTTCGTCATCATCTGCTGGAGGAAAATGGGCAACTGAGTGTAAATTTCTCTCTTGAAGATGGCATTTTCTGGGGCCAGGCCAATAGCACTATGAGCCATGACTCTATAGTTGCACAGACGATTTTACATTCATTAGTTCTTGTTCTTTTCCTTCAACATTTATTGCTGAAATCATTTTCCCAATTGCTCTAACAAATCATTCTGCTTCTCCATTAGCTGTAATGGTATCATTCTTCAATGAGAAAATTCTGCATATTTTGTAAGTTCTTAAATTCCTGCCTGTGGAAAGTTGGGCTGTTAGCCATTTGTAGTGCTTTTGAATTCTGGAGACGGAAAACACCTCATCCAGTGATGTGACAGTGGTACTGGCTATTGTCTAACATTGTATTTCCACCTGGAGAAACACAAACATCAATAATTACTAAAGCATAATGCTTAGAAACCTCTAAACACTGACATTTTCCACAGACTCCACAAGACTAAAAGTAGTAAGAATAAAATGAAAACACTCCAAATTGTTTCTCTATTTAGGATGCTTAACACATCCTAGTTTTGATGCTCCAAGGCCTTTTGCATAAGTCATGTTTCTCTTTTTTTTTATTTTTTATTTTTAATGTGTTAAGCATATTGCTTGTTCCTAATAGACAGTAACTGTAATTGAAACAGCTACTGGAAAATATGCAAACTTGTGTGCATTTACATGCCCATGGTCTCTCATTTCATCTTTCAGAATGGATGTCCCGGTGAATGGCAGCTACAGCACCTTAGCAAAATGCGGCCATGCCTCTGGGACGCTCACTATAAAAGCGGAGTCTTAAATCTGGGCATTCTTTTCTTGAAAGAGCTATGATTAGTTTTAAGTAAAACATATTTGTGAAGTTTTGCAGTTTGGTCTCCTTTCTATGTCATTTCCAGCCATTTACAAGTATTGATCACAGGAAATCCAGTCCCGTACAAACAAAAAGTTTGTTAATTTTTGTCTCGCCCCCGTTGCTAAGCTTATGGATCACAGCTGATAGAGAACATTGGGTGTAAGATGCTTCTGGTGTAATCTCCTTACATTGGAAATCTCTTGGTCAGTCTGCTCTGGAGAGTTAATCGAGAAGGGAGTGTTCTGGTCTTTTCAGCACGGAACAACTCACTTCCACATTTTCATTGCTTTTTCCCCCTTATTGGTGTAATTTAATGAACAGGAAGTTCTAAGTAACAGGAATTTATGGTAGGCCCATGTTACTGGTTCCAAGGAACCAGCACACCAGTCCCACCCAGGGATGTCAGAGCTTCATGTCTTGTCTCTGTCAGTAGTGATATCAGATATCTAGGGAAAAATTTAATTGCTCCACTTCCAGGAAACACTTCCATAGAATCACAGAATCATAGAATCATATGGGGTTAGAAGGGACCTCTAGACATCACCTAGTCCAACTCCCTTTTTTCCATATGCTTTTACAGTACATTTCAGCAACCTTTAACAATTTTCTGCTTAAAAACTTTGCAAGGCGGAGCAGGGATCTCTGTGTTGAAGAGACCTCAACAGATTATTCTTCTGTGAATGTGTTGAAATGCATTTTGTACTCCTATGAACTTCTAGAAACTGCAATATCCTGCAGCAAGCCAAACTGCAGATCAAACAGTTCAATTTTAACGCTGAAAGACCCATGCCATTTGATTTTCTTTTGGAATTTAATTTCTCTTATCGTTTTGGTTTTCATTCTACCTTGGATTAGGACTTTTTTAATTAAAGAATTTTCTGTATAAGAGAAATCCAGTGCATGCCCAGCTGTGTTTATGGGATTATACTATTCATTTTGAGGATAAAAAATAGGTAGTCTTATGATTACAGATAATTTGCTGTAATGCTCTTATTTTATAGCAATCAATGGGAATAAAGATGGAATAAAATAACAGGCAGAAAAATCCTGTGTTATAATCCATATAATGGAGTGAATGGAAGAGAATTAATGGCTAACTCTGCCATAAATTTGCTATTTCCTGATTTTTAAGCATTATTGTTTGTAACCTGAATGTTACATTAATGCAAGATTTTATATGCTAGTAGTTAGTAAAAAGAACATATGACAGATTTTACAGCTGCTTAATACCTCAGTCAGCATTAATACAGAAGAATCTCAAAATGGGACAAAGTTTATACTAAGTTTTAATGAGCAGCACTCAGAAGTCCAGAGAAGTCCCACGCGATTTCAGAGTTCTCGGTCTGAAAGTGAAGCTGAATATGTCACCCAGCAAAGCTCGCTCTTTTATCTGCTGAGATTTCCTGATTTTTGAAGCAGAAGTCTTCTGTGATTTCATCATTTTCTCTCCAAAGTTAGAAGGGAAACGAAAAAGCATAAAAATGTTAAAATAACAAAATGTAGATTTAACAGAAAGTTTATGTTTTTAGGACAAATCTTTGGAGGATTTGTACATTTTCAGATTGGTTTTGTGGTTTTGACTCCACTACAGAGCTGACACGTGAGTGCATTGGTTATACCCCATACAATGAAAATTCTTAACATGCCTTGAATGTCAGCTGATAATGACAAATAAACAGCTCCAGTTCATAATCCAGATAATTTTTTTTTTTTTTTTTTTTTTTTTTGGCACAGGGCAGGGACTGAATTTGAATTTCAACATATGCCAGGGAGGAAATGCCCATCAGGATGCTAGATCAACACAGTGCCTGCTGAGACTAAATGATTCAGTGAAGACCCGTGAACTGTGGTTTCAAGAAGCACGAGATTATCTGTGTAATCACTCAAATTTAAAGAAATAGCTGAACCATTTTTTTTGGCACTGTTTGCTTCTCTCATAAAATATATGTATTGTCCTGTCAGCACGACCTGTCTGTTTCTGTAACTCTTCTCATGGCAGAAATGTATATCTGTCACCACAACAATGCAGCAGGGAGCAGATACTGGCATTTTTACACTGATGTCATATTCGTCCACCTGCTTTGTCCTGAAATCCTGTAATCTTGAAATGACTGACAGCATCAGAAACCCTGGGAATTGTATCATTACTGAGGCAAGAATTCGATTTTTGTCCAATTCATTCGCTCCATTTATTTGTCAGGCAGCAGACTGGTCTGAACTGCACAGCTGGGCTAGGTTCACCCAAAATATGGAAGGGGCACTTGGACACAGATGATCCATCACCTCACCTGGAACCCTTCCTCTGCCCATGGAGACCCATGGTTGTTTTCTCAGAATAGCCATTCCCACATGCTTTTTAACAACATGACCTCAGGCGTTAGGGATGCAAAGATCACCTGTAATTTCTGGGTTACAATCCTGGGCTCCCAAAATGACCTAGTGCTTTCTGGGAAAGGGAAAGTCCTGACTCATATTTCTGTTTTTGAAACAGGCTTTGATGTCTCATGCCTTCCAGTACCTAAAGGTAGCTAAAGGGAGCCTACAGGAGAGGTGGGGAGGGACTCTTTAGCAAGGAGTGGAGCGATAGGATGAGGGGTAATGGTTTTAAACTGAAAGAGAGGAGACTTAAATTAGATATTAGGAAGAAATTCTTTCCTGTGAGGGTGGTGAGACACTGGAACAGGTTGCCCAGAGAAGTTGTGGATGCC
>JAOQGH010000032.1:54623802-54639769 GCA_025769975.1 Gallinago jamesoni
GGGATGGGGCATCCACAACTTCCCTGGGCAACCTGTTCCAGTGTCTCACCACCCTCACAGGAAAGAATTTCTTTCTAGAAAGACATGGTCTGAGTGATGTATGGTGGCTTTAATGTAAAGGGGTAAGGAAGGTGCCATCCTGGCATGCTCATCTTTTAGGAACAACAACCTGTTTCACATGGCAGCCTGCCTTGGTGAACCTGATTATAGTGTATCTCCCCACCTTCTGCTTAACCCGAAGCACGAGTCAGAGCACATTTGTTCCCTGTCTTGGATGAGTAAGCCAAAGGATGACCATTAACTGCGAATGTAGGATAAGTGGAAGGAAATGGTGTGAGGCTGAGCAGCACTCAGACACTTCCACCTGTAGCTGTGGCGAGAGGCAAAATCAGGTAATGATGAGAAACAGCTGCTGGAGACCGTGCACTGCACCATGTTAAGAGTCATCAGTTCAAAGACATGTCCGGCGAACAAAAGCTAGAATGTGTATACAGTGCTGAAAGGGAAAAGATGTCTTTTCCCCTCTCTTTCCCAAAATCGGACAGGATTTCTGGTTGCTAAAAATAAGAAAACCAGGATAAATTGGGAATGCGGTTTGTGACTGAAGGCTGTAAGTGCAAAATGACTCACACTGGATTGTAGTTGTACAGACAAAGGCTTATTTATTGCCACTGACTACATTAAAAATCTGCAGTGCACACAGAAGCCAAACTTCAGATCTTGTCATGCTTAATAAAATATTGAATTAAGCAGAAGTGAAACTACCTGCCATATCTAAAAGATAGTCTCAATGCCCTTTCAATGCTTTATTTTAAGACCAAGTACAAAAGGTTTTCACCTTACCGTAATTAACTTTTTATCATTAAGATTCAGAAAAATTGAATTGTGTCGGACACAGGTCATCATAATGAGAATTTAATGGATCTGTATTACTATGCAAGTTAAGCTTTGAATATGTGCTAAATGCATTACATTACCATTGACCTATGCAAATTTCCATCTCTGTGACTCTTTTTCTTCACCGCTGCCACATTAAGACCCCCTCTCTCTCCTCATCTCCTTAAACAATGATTTCCTCATTTTCATATTAATTGCATCAGTTAACTGAGATAATGCTCCCACTGAAATGAGCAATAGGATGAATCACTGAAATGGTGCAGTTATTCTTTTTGCTTAACCAATTTCACAGGACCTTCACAAAGAACTGCCTTAATTTGACTTTATATAATTGCTTATCATTAGGCACAGCAGCCCCATGAAGTACCTTTATTTATTTAAGTCTCATCTCTGATTGATGGAAAATTAGTCACTTGCATATCTGAGGAACACAGATTGTTCTGCTACCAGGCAACTTCGTTGTAGAATACCCTGGAGAACTTCAAAACAAGCAACCGCTAATGCATGCTGAATATAAAATACGGGGAAACAAAGTGCGACAGCTAATGACATCCAGGAGTTCCTGTAGAACAACCATGATGTCACAGAAATGCTTTACCTGCTCCTCACTAATTTTCCTCTGTGGAAGGGGAAAAGACACGCAGATGTTGTTCCAGGAGAGGTGACACATCTGGCTGCAGCCACAGATATACCCTGCCTGTTTTTAGCGCTGACGATGCCTGCCTGCCACACAGTGTGAGCGCTGAAGGTTATAACATCCCTCCTTTTCAAATTAACAAAGCGCCCTACACGGCTTGGAATTCAGTCAGAAAGCTTTAATCCACTTCTCATTTTTAATATTCTTAAAGTATTTATTCAGGACAGCTCAAAGGAAATGTGCACGCTTTTCTTCTTTGTAAGGAAAAGGGTGTGTGTGGGGAATTAAAATTTCTAAGGCAAATTATGCTGTTATCATCAACTGACATACTCAGAAGGGATCTAGAAAGGATGCCACCTCCAGCATAAAAGGAGCCATAGCATATTATCCTATCATGGGATTTGAGTTGAAGGATTGCCTCCAGGTCTCCTCGAAGCACACTGTGTACTTTTGTCCCTGTGGATGAGACTACCTGTCACTGAACTAGATATCAGCAGTCATTAAATCCATATAGTCATAATATTGTTCTTTCCAGACATCAATACTGTGATTCATTTCCCCCCGCCCCCTTATATTTGCTCCTACTCCAATTCTACAGGCAAGTCTGCCGTCTCCCTCCCCAGCAGAAGCCTCAGTTAACCTTTCCCATCTCGCCAGGCACAGCACCCGAACGGCCCCTCCGACTGATGCTTCAAATCATCTTCAGCCACTGGAGCTCCAGTCAGAAAAAAAAAGCCCCACCTCCTAATGAGCTGAGAGTGACAGCAAAAAATTATACTGATGGTTTCTTCAATGTGCGGCGCTTGGAGCTGCATCAAATCCAAACTGAGGACAGTATTTCCTCGGGGGTTTGCATTCAGAAGTATTAACCTTGGAGTAAAGGCTGTTTTCAATTGTTTGGGACGGTTAAATTTTGGGTTAATTCTGTTCCTGTTGAAATCCCAGGTAAATGAATAGCATTTTTGTTTTGCTTTGTTTCCTCTACTTTATCTTCATCTAGAATACATGCAGGCAAGAAAGTGGGTCCTTGCCCTGGCCTGGCATTACACACAGGATCGAGATAATTAGGTTGCCTTTTGCGAAAAGACTGAGACCTGAGAAAGTAGCTTTTCATATTAGCAGTGAAAAATAAGTGCAACTTTCTAAACGTTACGTGATGCTCATGTTGAATCACATGCTTGCAGTCCTTCATGCTTCAACACAAAACAGGACTTGCCCTGAGAAGCCCAGATGAGAAATATCCACACGTTTTACTGAGTTAATTTCAAAGTCTGATCTCAAAGTTGGCAAACCGTTGGTTCTGGCCACCTAAAGGTCAATTTCAGAACTAATGCCAAGGAAGAAGTCTCATGTGCTTCTTTCCCAAATACTGTCTTATTCAAACTTCCTTTGAACTGAATAAAGTTTTTTCCTTATTGTTTGGCACGCCATTTCTCCTTGTACCACCAATGGCAACATACATCAGGGATATAAACTCAAACCTATGCTGTGGTCAACGTAACCCCAACATGGGGGCCACCTGAAGGCCAAGGATGGACTTGAGCATGCTTTGTAGGTGGGTGATGTCCTTATCCACTCCTCCAAGGAGCCTTGGTGCTGGCTAAGCTGTCCTCACGCTTAGGGATGCAAGTCTTTGCCTTCCTCATGAGTTTTCCCAGCTCATCCTTGCTTGTAAAACAATTTGCTGTAAGAAATTAGGAGAACATTTCCCTAACTGAGTGCAAAGCATGGAGCTATTCCAAAAGCCACGTATTCTCAATTAGGAGACAGCATAGTCTTAGGTATGCTTAAGTGCCCCACTGTATACTGTCATTTATCTGTAGCTGCTTATTTTAGTCTAAAATAGCTAAAATTAATACAGTTGCAGGAATCTTTCCCCCACAAACCCTTAGCAGCAGCAATAATGACTGTGTTAAATCAGACCTCATTGCAATGTAATGAAGCCTGACTGACATATTGCAGGTATGATACTAAGTAATTTCATAAATTATTAAACTGTAATTGAAAGTAATAGTGCAGATTACTTTTCGACACGCTTAAAAAAAGACCTTGGCATGAAAATAAGGACTGTAGCATGACTGATTGGAAATAATGATCAATACCTTAATGTTAAGAATGGCCACAAGTTCCAAGCTTAAAATTAGAACAGAAAAAAAATCTGAATTTTCTACCACTCAAGGTACTCTGGCACTTTGACTTCTGTTTAACTTTTAAGTAGAGGACAAATGGAGATGCATTTTACCTCACAGAATGGAATTTGGGATCAGAAATGCAGAAATGTTGATGGAAAACTGAAAATTTAGAGAAAAAAAATTCATAGACAATTTTTAATTTTTCAAAACTGAATTTTCTCTCTGTGATCAACCTCAAAGGACCCAGTTGCCCAAAAAATCTTGATATTATATAAACTATATTATCTTATGCCTTCAGACATTTTGTGCTTCCCATCTCACCCTGGTAAAAGTTTATTTACCACTATATGTGTTTATTTGTGCACATGCCTTATGAAACCAGCCATACCCTTGCACCTCTGCTCACTAAATTATATTTACTCCGCATCCAGTGGCTTGATACTTTTAGGCAGAGATTTGAAAACAAGGTCAACAAACCTTTGGGTGTATTTTTAGATTGTTTAGCTTGGGATATTGTGGGCATGAACTGCATGAGAATAAAGGTATTTATTAGATTAACCTGATGATTGTTAGTACATTTCATGTGGTACTCGCAGGGATTTTTCTGACAGAGGATTTGGTGGTTAAAAATCAAATGTTCTAAAGGAAAAAATCAGCTTCAGCAACACTTTTATTGACATGCAGAAATTTCAGGGACGGCGTGTGAGAGGAGTAAAGGAGAGAGGGGCACTGCAGCCCCATGGTGAGGACACCTGGGCAGATACAGGACGCCACAGGTTAAGCCCCCACTCCCACTGACATGAATTTTTGCCATCAGGAGATTTCAGTAGCACACAGTGAGCTGAAACCACTGTTCTCATAATTGCATGGAGACCTACGGTATAAAATACTCAAGTCATCCCACCGAAGACACTAAAAATATTGCCTATTTTAATGCAATCATGCTTCACAGTTTCTTGCTCACTTTATTGGGTTTCCTAAAGTGAAGCACTTTCAGTTCAAGGACATCTTCATCTTTAGCTCTTGTTTATTTTTCTTGTCACTGGTCTATTGCTCTCTAGAGGAACATTAAACATCTCAATGGCATGGCTCACACGTGAAATATACAGTTGGTTCAGCACAGAGGGCTTCATTTTAGGGCTCATATTAGTGGGTCTCTTGTGAGTTGATATTATGCCATTTTTGTCCTTAGATCTTCTGGGGAAAGCTATCATCCAGTAAATTGCCTTAGTCAGATAAACATTACCAGATAGATCTCTTCCTGCCTCTCTCAGCAATGGGCTCTGCAGAAGGAAAGGTCATTGTTCATTCTCTTTCGCTTTATCCTGCTCAATTGTTTCTCGTATCAAGACAGAGTCGGTTAGTTTCTACCAAGGTGAACTTAGGAAATAACAGTAACATAAACACACAGCTTAAGTGAACCAAAATATCCCACGGTTCAGGGAGAGTGCATTGACTCTTCCAGGAACTTTCTTCATTCGCTTTAATTCTGCCCTGTGTTCACCTGCACGTAAACCTTTTCCCGCCTCTTGGTTTCCTACCTTTGCTCATCAAAGGCTGTAGAACGCTGCTGTAACCTTCCCGTGATTTGGAAACAACTTCACTCCGTGTCTTCCAAGGGGTAAATCCCGTTTAATTGTCTTTCAGAGTGAGAAAAAGCGTAAAGGGTTTCACAAGACAAAGCAAATAGAGTTATCACCAATTTTTAACTGGACTCTGGGGCTAGTTTGTCTGTCCATAGCTGCAGTAATAACCACTAGAATTGGAAATATCATGGCTTGATGTCTACCAGCCAGGAACGGGTGGAAGGGGAGCCAGGGTCATTGTTCCTCTCTGCACTGCTGTCACCTCCTCGTGATGATTCTGCCGTTTACTGCCACCCCTGCCAGGCAGGTTTAGGCACTGTCCCTTTCTGTGACAGTCCAGCTGGCCAGTCTGAAATGCTTCCTGCCCATCTTGTTGCCTAAATCAAGATTCTTCAAGATGGTGCAGTGCTTAGAAAGTTCAGGCTATTGCTGTCTCTTGAGTTCTGGTGGTGTAAGTCTCCTGCACTTCAACCCGCTCAAAATTCAGAATATCTTTTTCATTAAATTCCCTAGATATGTATCTTGGTGTGACATTTGAGGTGAAATCAGCATCAACCAGGGCCTTGTTAAAGAAGCTAGCAAGAGCAGTTTGCTTTTATGGTAGGTGCTATTTCAATTTTATTCATTTGTAGCACAGCCAAAAGCTGTGCATCTGAAACTGTTTAACTGTAATTTGAAGTGGATCAATTTAACCCAGAGACCACGCAGGGTAGACTGATGTTTTCATACAGTCAGTCTGTCATGTAAGGAATGCACCCACCCCTAAATATCTCACATAAAGCTTGAGATTGCAGTGTTTATCGTAGTAATAGATGATGTGAGTAAGGTGCAGCCACTAAGCTCTTACCCAAATGAGATAGATCATACCT
Organism: Gallinago jamesoni; assembly: GCA_025769975.1. Classification (NCBI taxonomy): domain Eukaryota; kingdom Metazoa; phylum Chordata; class Aves; order Charadriiformes; family Scolopacidae; genus Gallinago; species Gallinago jamesoni. The sequence goes on from JAOQGH010000032.1 coordinate 54,629,924, forward strand.
CGGTAGGGTTTGTAAGTGCTAATGGGGAGTAATTGAAGGCACAGCCTCGGACCAGCCCTTGAGTATTTGCTGAAGACTACTTTCCAGGATTTCAGGATCTTTCAGGAAGTAGTGTTTTTGAAGAGAGTGAGAGCTTCTAAATTGCAGGTTTCCTAGTGATCTCTCTTTTTGCTCAACCCCTTCCTCTTGCTTTGGACATGATGATGCATAGGGAATACCATAGCCACAAAGTTCAGGTTCAGTCCCAGGGCTGGATATCCCTTCTCATCCTGGGAAGCTCCCTAGAGTTCCCTCCACAGACAAAGCTTGATTTTCTGATTCTAAAATGGAGAAAACAAAAGGACAGCACTTGGCATTTCTGGTTTTGCATTTAGCTGAGCATGACTTGTAGAAGTAGTCTAGAAATTTTACTTGGGAAAGCCTTCTTTCTTTTTCTTATCCTTTCCATTAGCACAAACTGCTCGGACTTTTAGGTTGATAGTTTGTTCGACCTGCGTTTTCCTCAGACTTGCTACTTCTGGGTTTAGAAATCCAAGCCCTTCAGAAAGTGCTTGCTGCACGTTTTCAGATCTTTTGCACACATGCAAGAGCTCCAAATGATCTAGGATGCTGCAAAGACCCTTCTCACAGGCAAATTGATCTCTCTGGGCTGGAAATCCTCTCTTCAACCATTTAAAAAATAGAAGAAGTTCAGCTGTTTCACTGGCAAATATCAGGCAGTCACCGATAAGCCAGACTGGCTGTGGGAATTGACCTCTAGCAAACCTGGTTTACTTTGTGCTCTAGCAACTAAAGCTACCTACCCTTTCTGAGGAGATTTTTCTTGCTTCTAAGAGTCAGAGGAAAGCTAAGTAACAAAAAGCCCTATGCAAACTCAGCTCCAGCCAACATATGCTGCACACTGTGTGCCTGACAGCAGTGCTCTTAATCCGTAGGAGAGGGTATGCTGCGTAAGTTGCCTGCAGAACTGCTCCCATATTTGCAAACAGGTCAGTCAGTGTTCCGCTTTGCAGTTCTTTTTCGAGCCCCTGTAGCAGGGTACCTGCAGAGCAAGGTGTTGCTAACCATCACCAACGCTCCTATGAGCCTGCCTGCCCTGCGGCATGTCTCTAATGCAGGAGAGATGCTACACCCAATCCGAGGATTTAATAGCCGAGGATTTAATAGCCCAATATTCTGACACTGGCTGAAACCAGTTGCTCTGGAAGATGTTGGAAAATATAACTGTGCAATAACCGAGAAGTTAGATAGGTTAGAAGAAGTTAGATAGGTTGGGGATGGCTTCTGTATCCCTCTGTTCTGCTTTTTCTCACAAAATGCCACCTTCCATTTATAGGAAGAAAACAGATTTTTTTTTTCTTCCCAACATCAGGTTGGAAAGTTATCATTTATGTCTAGAGTTCAAGGTGGATATTATTCATCTCTTCCCTCTCTGGATGACTCAGAGTTTCCCGCAGACATCATTCCTGGAAAAAAAAAAGAAGGTATTGGAACACTTGTCATCTGGGTCCAGAGCTGAAATGAAATTTCCTCTCATCACAATACCACAAGGTAATTGCCTTGCATGCATTTGTGTGGTCTCCCTTGCAAAAGGTCAGCCTGGTTCTCATGCATCTCCTTCAGCTGTATCTTGCCAAGCCTGTGACAAACAGTTGTGGGACGCCTCTCTCCTTACAGCGCTCAGCTCCTGTTCCAAAGCTGACAAAATATACCTGCACTGCGCTGAGTCTTGTAGCCTGCAAATTTCTATTGCTCTTCTATCTGCTGTCCTTAAATAGCACCTCTGTTTGTGCTTGCCTTGCTTCTTCCGTTGAGAAGGATCTTGGCATTACTCATTTCACTGCTTCGGCATCAAAATCCCACAGAATTTTTTGGATGTGATGACCATTGTTCCTGTCCTCACTTACCGTCACTGTAGCAACACAGAGGAATGGCAATAGCAAAAGAAGACACAATTTTGTCTTCTAAAAGGATGCGTTTAGGTGTCAGGTAGGAGGAGCATTGCAGAGTGCGTTCAGAGTTCTGTCACAGCTCTGCTGCTGGCCACAGGTCCCCAAAAGCTGTCACACGGGGGTCACACTGCCATGAGCTCAGCCCAGAGCATGCCAAGTGGGCTGTTTAGTATGTGACTTTTGAGGCTTCTGACCGTAGATGCCCAAGTGCTTCTGAGGGAAAGTCATTACCACAAATCTCTGTGGTTTAGGATCTTTTCTCAATTCAGATAGGCAAGCAGCAGGACAGGAAAGCTGCCTAGAGAGGCTGTGCAGTCTCCATCTGAGATTTTTGAGATCCAGAAGGATTAGGCCCTGAGCAACTTGGTCTCATCTCCCAGCTTATCCTGCTTTGAGCAAGAGGTTGGGCTTCAGACCTCCTGAGGTCTCTTCCAGCCTGAGTTGTCTTGTCATTCCATTAAGCTGTACATATTGATATGAGGGTGTCACAGGAAGGTGTGGGAAGCAGGTAAGAAGCGGGAGTGAAAGAAGTGCTTTGGTACAGAACGAGAAATGCGACAGGGAGGAAGAGGGGTGATGAGATCTGTCCTGAGGCATCAGCTGTCCTGCACTCCAGAAGGGCTGCCTGCATCAGCCAGGCTGACACTGCAGATTGCTATTGCTGGCATTTTGAGATGGCAAATCACATCCTCCAGGAGGTGATGGAATGAGGTGGCACGTCCCAGATTCCAGCACGTCTCTGCCAAGAGCAAGGAATTGCTTCTATCCATGTAACGCCACGCAGAACCTGCAAACACCAGATTGCACTCGGCATGGCCAGAGTCCCCGAGAAGGCTCTCGGGCACAGACACTGCAATGTCACTACCAAGCTGATAGACCTCGGTGGTGGCAGCAATGGTTTGTGTTACTCTGATGCCAAACGGGGACAGTCATGAAGGCCATCGTGACCTATTCACAGATCCAAAGGTGCACATGGAACTTGTTCTGAAGATCCTGTAGGCTCAGATGGAAAACTTACAACTCTTAGGAATAAACAGTTGTGTAACTCTTTGATAGACATTCATGTTGGTATTGTTTCCTTTTTTTTTTTTAAACCTTTTGTTCTCATGTCCAGCTAATGATAGCATAGACATTAATGTCTGATGGTATGTTCAGGTGTTTCTTGGCCAAAAAAATGAGCTAGCTCTGTAATATGCGATGCAGGAGTCTGAAGGCAAAGTTTATCTATAGCTGACAAGAGGTTTCTGTTAAAATATCTTGCAGGAACCAGATGTGTTTTCAACCCCTTTTTAATTTTGACTGAAGTATATTTCCTGGAAAAGACAATTTTGTTTTCACAGAAGCAAAGCTTTTGTCATGAAGAGGTTTTTAACAGTAGAGATGTGGGAATTATAATTTCATTTATAAGAAATAAGTAAATTTTTTTTTAAAATGATTGAAATGTGTGATTTAAAGTCATTATTGTGGCAATTATTCCTCACAAGAATTTTCACTGAATATGTTTCAAGTTTTCACACAGAAACTTTATTTACTATTAAGCTCCAATTGCTTCATATATATGCTGCATATATATACAGTTCAAAATTTCTGTACCTTGGCCTGTTACATGAAAATCTCTAGAAGTCAGTGGGCAAAAGACACCACCATACAATTGTGATATCCTAAATTATTTTTTTGCATTCGTTGCTGACATTCCACATTTTTTAGTTTGTGGTTTGCAGTTGCATTTCTGAACTTGCTCTCTGAGTTTTCTCCATCTCCCTGAAGCTCAGCATTCAGGCTTGTTTTGAAGCACATCTATTCATCTTTACTATTTTCCAAATTGTACCGGAGCCTGATATTTCTTGCCAATGTTTCTGACCTCTCCAGGTCATTTAGAAACGCTCCTTTGGCCTCCTCCCTTTCATCAGCGGTGTTAATCATTAATATTTAGCAAGAGCAGCTCCCCAGAGGGCAGCCTACCCCCCTGCAAACCCAGATGAGGGAATTCAAACCTCCTGCTGGGATAGAGTCCTTCACCTACTCAACCCATGGCCAACAGGGGTGGAGTCCTTCACCCACTCAATCCATGGCCAACTTTGAGCTCAATTTTGCCTCCAATTCCCAGTGGAGCATCCCCAGGGCGTGCAGCCCCCAGCAGAGGCAGGGGCACAGCCTGTCGCTCAGTGAACACCTTCCTTCAGGAGAAGGTAGAAGGTGCATCTTCCACTGAAGGGTGAGTGCGCCCACAAGCCATCAGCTTTGTCATCTCTGTGCTCACAGCTCCAGAAGGAGCTGGCGCAGCATGTGGCTGCTTACCTACCAAAACACTGCTCAGTATCTGCATGGCCAGTCTAGGAAATAGTCAATTTATACTGTTTTTCATCAGTAGATGTATAAGAAAAGTGATAAAAAGACAATTTTGTGCAGTTTTATCATTTACTTTATTCCCCTTGCCATAAGCCATTGATTTTAGTACCTTTTTTACTTAAATCAAAGGAGGAAAACCAAGCAAGATCCCTCAAAATGCAGTCCAGTCTAATTTTTGGAAGAAATTTAAGAGTTGGCATTTTTGAGAAAAGCGGGAATAAGTGTCAGGCATTTTTTTTTATTTGACTGTTGCTAGAATGAAAACTGGGTACACTGGGAGATCACGCAGGCACAATTAGCTGGCAGAGCTCACCTGCGGCGGTAAGGGATGTCTATTAAATTGCTGAAACTTCGTGTACAATCTCACCCCTGTTTTGTGTGCACAGAGCACGTCCGTAAGGGTACGTGCGTCAGTCTCCGTGGGCACCGACAGGCACGAGGTGGAGAAGTTTGAAAGAGAGATAAAACACACAGCCTTTTGAAATTTATCTGCTAAGAGCACAAGGTAATACATAAAAGGAAAATTCATTTTCTGTGTTTACAGTTTATGTTAAATGCCATTGTAGATAGAATCTCAGTTACAAAGGCAGACGGTTTAGTTCAGGGTGATTCGATTACTAGCTTTTTTTAATGGAAATGTCACTATTTCAAAGCAGCAATGCTGAGTATTAACTTCAGGCATGTCATGTGGCAACAAGCTGGACTAATCTGTCACAACCGTTTCGCTTCCTCTTTTTTTTTTCATTTCAGGTTTAAATGAGGCTAATAAAAAATGAGGCACAAACAGCAGCGGATGAGGCATGAAGGCTGTCCCATCCTGTATCCCCCCACCCCGACTCCAGCTCAGTGACAACAGGACTATCACACAGGTGACAGAAGTGCACTGACACTGTATTGACAGACCATCGGTGCCGTTCCACCAAAGGTTTTGTAAATCCCTGGTGATGGGCTTAGGACAGGCAACTGGCAAACACTTGAGAACTTGCTACACTTCAGTCACTTGAAAGTTTAGAGGCACACAGGAGAAAGGAGCTGAATTGATGTAAATAGTGAATATTAGGCCTGAGAAGAAGCTGAGATGCTTACAGTCCACATTTCAGTTCCGAACATACTGTTAAAGCCTAAAAACCCCAAAGTTATGACAGAAATAAAAGACATTGTTTATGTGAATATTCACTCCTCTGGAAAAACTCCTGGAAGGGAATTTTAAAGTGCCCTTTTCCTTATGGGTTATAAATAATAGAATATCTGCCATTGGTGACTGTGCAGTTTATTTTCATTAGACGATGGGAGGTTTTATTGAGTTTCCTTTAGGGTTTGCGCAGGCCTGTCGTGATGCTGGCTCAGTCACAAGGTGAGGCAGCAAGGAAGGAGCTCCTGGGCTCAGATGCTCTACCTGACCTTTGAGATCTTACTTTGCCCAGATATTATATCCCAGGAACATTCCTTTGTCCCTTGAAATGTAATCTCTGCTCAAAAAAAAAAAATTACCATAAGGGACCGGGCTGTTGTTGCTCTAAACACATTCTAAAAGCCCTTTTGTACAGATATTTTGCAACTCTTATCTATAAATCCCTTCAATGAAATATCAGGGAGTTATTCAGCTGTGAAATCACGTAGAGGGGACATTTTCCTTATCCTGGGTCAGCATTTTCTGGCTTTCTGTAAACACTCTCTCACATGATGCTTGTTAATAGGCTTCCTCATGCAGAAAATTCTTGGCAGCCACTGGAAAAGTTCTCCAAAAGACCGATTACTTTCCCTTCGCCTGAGGCCAGCTGCTGATCATGGCCCTTATGTAGCATGACAAACAGAGTTAATATCAGAACACACAGACAGGACTGAAACACTCAGTCATGCACCAGTTGAAGCCCGGCCTGCCAACACCCCAGGAGGTCTATTAATATGCTACAACCTGTTGGTACTAGTTTCCAAGAGTTTTAAAGGAGGTGGAGGGTACGGAGGATGGAGAGAGCGAAGGATGAATTTAGCTGGAGTTCACCCAAGCGCACGCTGCCATGGGCCTGAGGGCAATAATGGGATGGACTGTCCCTGCCAGCCTCTCCTGGGGTGTCCCCAACCCTGCTTCTGCTCCAGGACCCCACTTCAGCCCAGCTGATCCCCACCTGCAGGCTGACATCCTAGCCTGGCCTCCACCCCGTCCCCAGGGAGGTGCCTGATGCCCTGGGCCCGGGGTGCCCTTGGCTGCTCCCCAGCTGCCCTGGTCCCTGCTGAGGCGATGGGATGGGATCCAGCTGCCCTCCCCTGCAACCCCCCTGGAGCCCTGACACCATTTCTATTTAAGAAGTTCTTGGGCTGACTTCCCAGACTGCATCACTTTTTTTTTTTTCTTTTTCTTTCCCCTGACCTAAGAGCACAATAGCACGCTTGGATCATGATGAATTATGCCATCTAATTTCCTGAAGACGAGCTCTAGACAAAATAAATACAGGTATTTCTGGGAGGATGCAGAAAGTTATTAACTATCAGTGGTAGCAATGATCCTACACGTATACCACGCTAAGCAGATGGATCCCTAAGCACTTTTTGTACATCCTGCTGCTCATGTTAACATAACAGAGAGCTCAGCAAAGCTGCAGAGAAAGATGAAACGCAGCAATTGTAACAGCAGGCAGTGGTACTACAATAACTCAGGACAAACAAAATGTGAAGCGATGTGGGACAGGACAGAGGGAGGAAGGTGTTTAGAAAAGCCCAGTGGAATTTAGCTAAGACAGCTATATTGGGTAAAAAAAAATAATGTTTTTCAACGGCTGTTGCAAAGTAATTCTCTTTGCATGAGCTGTCACCATTTAAACTCTGTCACAAAGCTATCTGGTGGAATTTTATAGTGAAAATACTTCATCCGGAGTCAAAACGTAGGGAAAATAAGTATACGTGCAACAGTGGAAAATCAACCTCCATTACACCCTACCCGGGTCTTTTGGGTTTGATATTTAATGGATATGAGCAAAAAAAAAAAAAAAAAATCTAAGTGGTAATATCCTTGCAGACAACACCTAAAATTAGGACCAGAAACTAGATCATGTTTTCAAACAGAATTGTATCATGGGATAGGTCTGCATTACTGTGATCAGCAAAGTTTGTGAGTTCCCACAAACTTATAAAACTATATGTGATAATGTCTCTTCTCAAAACTCGGAATAAACAAGATCAAGATCTCTCTTCTGTGTCTTGCCAGGAGAGTTTCCCTAGTGATCTTCTGGCCTTTGTCGTGGCTGCAAAAAATTCCAATTTATAATGGTGCAATAAACACTTCCTCTAATCTCAATAAAAAAGACTATCAAATTTTACAAGGAGAGCAGTGGCATAGGCTAGATATGTCCAGAGGAAACTTCATTGTAAGGAACTTAAGCCCTTAATTTTTTTTTTTCCCCTCATTTTGATTTCCAGACCTCAGATGAGACTTCCATGTGCACATGCAGATGCTGAATTTCACCTTCTCGTTTATAAAATGACTGAACTAGTTACAGTTCAGATTCCCCAAAAGAGGTGAGTTACTGATGGCTGGAAGACAGAAAAGTCTTCCACCTTCCTTGTTGTAGATCCCTGTCCAGATTTTTTTCCTGTAACCCCATGTCTCATTTTTGCTCACAGTGATGTTTCAGCAGGACACTTCATTTTGGAGAGGTCCTACTGAATGGAGCAATGTAGATACCAACTCCTGTGTGCAGGCTTCAGTGTGTTAAGCTCCTAGAAGCTACCAAAATGTTGCTAAGAACGGAACATAACTGAAAAGACAGATCTGAATGAAAATGGGGCTTTGCACAACCTGGAGAGAGGGTGAAATTAAATGCAAGTCACAGCAAAGTGATGCACGAAGGAAAGACATCACCCTAGTTTCTTTTGTAAAATGAGGGGTTCTGATCTAACCTTTACCAGTTTGGAGAGAGACTTTGGGGATACAATCGATAGTTCCATGAAAATGCTCAGCACTGAACAATGACAACAACAAAATTGCAAACATTAGGAAGTATCGGTAAAGCGATAGAGAACAAAACAGAGTTCATCATTATGCCTTTATATAAATGCATGGCGCGTCTGTGTCTTTGTACTGTTCTGTTCTTTTCATCTCAGAAAGAATTTAGTAGAACTGGAAAAAGGTTCAATTGTCCTTGATTGTCAAGGGCTATCAATATATGGGACGTGCGCTGTGCGAGGAATAACTAAGTAAGCTGAGATTCTTCTTTCCAGAAAAGAGACAAATTACAGGGGACATGCTAGAGGGTTATAAAATCAGGAGTGAGGTGGAGAGGATGGATGGGGCTGATGGTTCACCGTCTCTTCCACTATAAGTACTAGGGATCATCAAAGTAAGATAGGAGGAACAAGCTTCAAAACAAACAGAAGTAGGTTATTCTTCATGCAGCAGGTAATACGTCAGTGATACTGCCTGCCAAAGGATGGAGTGAATACTAAAGGTGTAGCAGGGAGTATGGAGAGACTGGACAGGTTAATGGAAGAGAAATACATTGGGGAATACCAACTACACAGGAGCCAGACTTAACCCAGGAAGTCCCTGAGCTGAAAATAGGTGATGCTGGGGAAGTGTCATGGAGGGATATAGTCTATTCTTGCCTTTTGCTTAGTTCTCCCTAGTTTGCCCCCTTATAGCAGCTGTAACCTCAAACCCTGTCTCCTGTCAACCTTCCTTCTCACCAGTTTGGCTATTCTTACGTTCATTGAGTAGCAATGCCCTAGTGAAGGGAGGATTCTTGGCCTTTCTCTTTTTTTTTTTTTTTTTTTACATTAATGCAGTTGCTAGACTGCATTTAATTCCTATCGACCTATGGACTAACTAATGTGTCTTTATGTATCAGGCCAATAAAGTTCCAATTCTGGAGGTGTTCTTGTGTCCGTCACTATAAATATGCCCTTTATGTTCACAGTCCAATTCTTCTCTTTTGTCTTTTTTTCTGTCTGCTTTTCACGCCTGTGCTATGTCATTTCTATTGCAAAACAAAGGAAAGGCCTTTGTAATACACAAGGAAATCTAATTTGCTTTTCACAATGGACCTAAAACCAGTGATTGATGTGTTTCAGTAATTAAATTCTGCTACCAGCAAGTTGCTGAATGTAAGATTTAAGAAGGCAGGGGGGAATGGGTGAAAATGGAAAATATATTAGAAACTTTGTGTCTGGTGCTATAGTGTTCAATATTCCACCCATTTATGTTTGAACAGGTGAACAACTTTCAAATACATGAAGATAACCCTGTACATTGGGGAGGAAAAGACTGATAATTATCCTGCCCATTGAGAGAGGAATGATTGAGCACAGAATGTCAGTATACATTGTCTCAGGAGAATAAGAAACCAAAATTGTGGATATTGGGCAAGTGAGAAGTTATAAGGAAGACAGAATTCTTTGGTATGTAGTATATTTTAACTCCAAATAGCTGATAGATCTCATGCTGTTCTCAGAGTTTACACAGCACAGGGCCTCACCATACAGAATCACAGAATCACAGAATCTTAGTGGTTGGAAGGGACCTTTGAGATCATCGAGTCCAACCACATAAAAA
>JAOQGH010000032.1:54648721-54659298 GCA_025769975.1 Gallinago jamesoni
CAGTTAGGTTGACGGTTGGACAAGATGATCTTTAAGGTCCCTTCCAACCTAGAAGATTCTGTGATTCTGTGATTCTGGGCCCCACAATTTCAGAAGGACTTTCAGGTCCTTGAAGGTGTCCAGAGGAGGACGACAAAGCTGGTGAAAGAGCTGGAAGGCATGTCTTAGGGAAAGCAGCTAAGGATTCTGTCCAGTTTGGGGAAAAGGAGGTGGAGGGGTGACCTCATTGCTCTCTACGGCTTCCTGAGGAGAGGCAGTGGAGAAGGAGGTGCTGATCTCTTCTCCCTGAGATCCATTGAGAGGAGGCATGGGAATGGTTCAAAGCTGCACCAAAGGAGGTTTAGACTCAATATTACGAAGGATTTCTTTACTGAGACAGTTGGTCAAACACTGGAATAGGCTTCCTAGAGAGGTGGTCCATGCACCAAGCCTGTCAGCGTTTAAGAGGCATTTGGACAATGGCCTAAAGGATGTGCTCTGAAGTGATCAGGCTCTTGGACTAGCTGATTGTTGTAAGTCCCTTCCAACTGAAAGTATTCTTTTTATGCTACGTTACGCTATGCTTTTCTATCTGTGTCATAGCAGTGTTTAGATCTTCCAGCTGAAATCCGTAGTTCTAGGCTACCAGCGATGCTCATATATCTAGAAAAGATCCTCTATCCAACTTCAAGACAAAAGACATAATTATTATTCAAAGAAGTATATTAGTCTTACTTTGTTAATAAAAACTTGAAGTATGTAGAGAGCGGAAGGACTTGTTTTTAATACCACTGTTAATGTTTTCCATTCACGTGGGTTCATCTGGGGCCAAGCCTGGTTTTGCATAAACTGAATCACTATTCCAGCACCTCATTTCACACACAATCAGCGCTGCTTACATTGAATTGCTGTTCAGTACCTGGTTATTTCCTGTTTCTTTCAGAAAAATCGCCTGCCTTTGTATGCCAGGTTACTGCCATCTGATCCTGTCACATGCAGCCCCTGCGGCAGAACTGGGAACTGAACTCAGGCTCCAACCCTGACCAATTCCTCACCCACAAGGTCGTTTTTCCCTTTGGCTGGTGACTAAGGATAATAGCATTGGCTGCCTATCGCCTGCTTTGCTTTTATCTAAGCCATAGTTCAAGTTAGCACCCTGCTATCACAATCGGTTCCTTTGTAGGGTACAGTGGAGGGCTACGAAGATAATTAGGGGCCTGGAGTATCTCCTTTATGAGGAGAGGCTGAGGGACTTGGGTCTTTTTAGTCTGGAGAAGAAAGAGGGGAGATCTAATCAATGCTTATAAATACTTAAAGGGTGAGTGTCAAGAGGATGGGGCCAGTCTTTTTTCAGTGGTGCCCAGGGATAGGACAAGAGGAAACGGGCACAAACTTGAACAGAAGAAGTTCCATCTAAACATCAGGAGGAACTTTTTTACTTCAAAGGTGGCAGAGCACTGGAACAGGCTGCCCAGAGAGGTGGTGGAGTCTCCTTCTCTGGAGACATTTAAAACCCGCCTGGACAAGTTCCTGTGCAACCTGCTCTGGGTGGACCTGCTTTGGCAGGGGGGTTGGACTAGATGATCTCTGGAGGTCCCTTCCAACCCTGTGTGATTCTGTGATTCTGTAATTAGCCAGACTCTAAGAAACATTTACACAACACTTATCCTGACGTTTTTTACTCCCCTGCCATATTAAAGGCTAAAATGCCAAAGTTTCATTTGCTTCAGCTGGAATCCAGTTGGACACCTCCTGGTTCAGTGAGCTCTTTGGCACATTTCTGGCTGAAATCCCACATGCACACGTGCTCTAGTGCAAATGCTGAGTAAGCACCATGATTTAGATGAAACACTGGGCCTGGGGCTACAGCAAACTGCATGGATTATCTAGTCGAACTGCAAATTCACTTTCAAAGGTATATCTATAGCTGCCAGCCATACAGTGGCTTCTGTTCTCTCAACTACATTTCCTCTAGTTCATGTATTAACACTTGGTTGATTACCAAACTGTACTCTTAAAGGAAAAATGTCTGTTAATGTCTCAGTGGAGTGGTGACCAGGGTAATGAAAATCGTTACTCATGAATACATTATACAAGGACTGAAAAAAAAATATTAATATAATCTATCGAATGAATGTAATTGCCAAAGAGCATTTGTTCCTTAATAAAAACAACAATAGCCACAGCAAGTGCTGCAATAATGCATTTAAATTACAAGGCATACTCACTAGGTCAGTACCCTGATGTGTTAGGTGCTGTGGAGTCTCAGGGTAAATGTAACACCTGAACCCAAGGGCATAAATATTAAAAAATAGAAGATAAAAATAAATAAACAAGGAGACAATCTGTTATTTGGAAAAGAAATAAGAAATGGCACAACAAAATAAAAGCAACCATGCAATATTCACCATTCTTTTCATTGAACTTATTTGATTGTGTAAAAAATATTAGAAATAAGCTATCTGAGAGCAAAAGATGATTAAATAAAATCAAACCTATTACTCAAATGAATAATTTAGTATATTTGAGATAGTTTCTTTCTTTTAGTTTTTCAGACCAGAAGATTTATCAGCCCTGCTGGTAAAGGAAGACCTTTCATTCAAGAGCAAGGAACCAAGTGAGTTATATATAAATTAGAAAAAAAACCCGAAATTGAGGTAAATTTCCTTCAGTGTTGTGTTGCCTACCATTGACTTTATGTCACTGACAACATCAACAATGGAAGCCAGCATTCTATATACTGAGTTGTAATTAAAATGCACAAAAAGCTCTGGGCCTATATGTCAAATACACTGAGAAATTCATGCAAATTGGGCAAAATCCAGTACTACATTCTGAAGAAGCTTATTCATACCATGATTCCTCCTACACAGGAGCTTTATTCTTAATTTTCTCTCACCAAAAGGCTGGAGAAAGGGGTTTTGTGAAAAAAGCTGAAGGTCACACTACCAAGGCAATATTAAATTAAGGGGAACATGTGTCACAGAACCCAATGCATAAGCAGTAAACCACCCTGATTCAGATGATACAGATGTAAAACTTGATCTTTTCAAGAGTGAAGCCTCTTTCATTGTTACCAGCTGTAGCCCTGCATCTCCCTGTTATAAATGCTGTATTTACTCCATTTCCCTTGGAGTGAAGAAGTTCCTGCCTGGCACAGAGCTAGAATTACTGTCCTTATGTCCCTTCTCCCATCAATGGCCTGTCTTCAGAGCGTGCTGGGACAGGGAAGAAAAATGACTCAAGTGGGGTGGGATTCTGGCTCTGGCTGTGTCGGGGGTGGTCCCTTTGCTAGTGCACCCTCAGCCTGGGTCTAGGTGGAGGAAGAAGGGTCAGGCAGCTCTGCTCCCAGCTGGGACACCCTCTGCTCCACCAACCCAGAGCACAGGGCACAGGACAAAAACTGTCCCACTTTTTAAAGGACAGGTGTAAAAATGGCTCATTGTGCTTTCATATACATATATGTGTGTGTATGCATGCTGTTTTACAACCTGTGAAACCCTACCGACTCTGGATCTGGTATCTGCAAGCCCAGTTTTATTTCACATGTGTGCAACCACTGGGACTCCTTCTGCTTCTCAACCAGAGGCAGTGTCCAGGCGAGGAAGGGCAAGAAAGAAGTGCCAGGTCTGGAGGGGGAGAACTGTGGGGAGACAAAGGGCGCCACTTTGCCTGCGAGCACTGGTCATCCCTTCAGATGTTCATACAACCCCAGCCTGATGCCCTGAGGCTTTCCTCCTCACCAACACTTCAGTGTTATCCCCTGACATTACCTCACTGCACTTTTGTCTCTGGTCTGACACCTTTGAGCCTTGTGCTAAACTTTGTCCAGAAGAATCTGCTTCACAGTGTGTAAACAGTCTCTCAGGGTGAAGTACCCAAGCCAGTTTAGTACCAAAATACCTCTTTTAACACAGACGTGTGTCTTCTAACAATTTAAGCTCAAGAATTCAAAGTAGTTCTTTATTTCTTTAAAATAAACCAAAAAAAATTTCTCGATTGCAGCTTAAATCACCCTTAATTTAATGGCTGGCAAAGTGGGAAAGTGCCAGATTTTATTACAAATCCCAACTGACTGTCCTTAATTTGTGCCAGAATATCCTAGCTATCATCCCCTCCTGAGCATTATCTGGGTTTGTTACTTTATTTGGTTATAGTTTATAAGCTATAACATTATTTTAGCTTAAAAACAGGGAGATGAAAAATGACTGTAGCAATCTGGGTATTCATGCATTCACCAGCTTCTGTGCAGAGAAGACAGGTAATACCGGCAACCCTTGGCTTCTTGTGACCACATTTTAAAGCAAAAGGTATCTACTGTAAAATGCACATATCTTTATGTCGAAGTGTGGTTTTGAGGGAACAGAGAAGGTCAGATATAATGCGATGACATATTATGCCATGTGTTGACTTAAGAGGTGCAAATCACTTAATAAGATTACTGCAAGATGTACAAGAGCAGGATATTTCACCATGAAAAGACTGCAGGAAGCTTCAGAAATGCATTACGGAAGTAAATACCGATGCACATTTAAAATGCTTTTTGAAGAAATTTGCTCTAAGTATTAGCTAATGCAAAGATGTAGCGATTTGCACAGGAAAGCACCATTAAAAATCGTTTGATGTCACAGACAGATCTAGTTAGGAGAAACTTTCATTTCATTTTCTTTTTTTTTTTTCTTCTCTTTTTCTGTTAAATCGAAACAACTATGACCTAAGACTCTAAAGCAAGTACCTATGAGACATCTAAATCATAGTTAAGTCTTGTAGATAGCTGGAACAGGAACTCTGCTTACTCAGCAGCACCAAAAGCTGGATGCTGGACAGGGTGCCATGAGCTCAGCTGCCTATGGAACTTGAGGGATGTGACAGCTGACCTTCAGAATACATTTATTTAAAGTATTTTGGGAAGGGCTGATGATGTATGAGGGCTGTTTTACTCTCCAGCCTTGTAGGTGCCCACATGCAAGAAGACGTGAGCCGTGGTGGTGGTGGAGAAGCCGGGAGGAATAGATTGCAAGGTCTCTTGTGGAAACGGTTCTGATCCATGCTGGGCCCAGGGGACAGAAATGTTCTTCAGATCACAGCCTCTGTGAACGTGTGTCTTTATTTATGCATGCTCTACACATGCATATTTTTATTCTGAATCAGGCAGAATCCAACCTTTCTGGATAGGAAGAATCATTTCATGGCAGTTCCTGTAAGACACACATCACAAATTATTATGTTTGAGGGAATATGTTGGTGACTTTTTGTGGGTTTGTTTAGTTTGTTTTTTTTTTCTTGTCAGAGTTAGGTTGATGGTTGGACTAGATGATCTTAAAGGTCCCTTCCAACCTAGACAATTCTGTGATTCTGTGTTTTGCTAATAGATATGTTCCCTAACAGTATCCAGCTTTGATTTGAAGATACATGTAGGGGGATAATATATGAGTTTGCACAGCAGTTTATTAGATATTTTTTTTCTTTAAAAAAGCAAAAAAACCCCTGAATTTTCTCACTTCAGCCTTTCACCACAGGTCTTGATGTTTTTTTCTGCATTGAAGAACACTTTAGCATCAGTTATTTCCTCTGCATTCATACAGCATAGTCAAAGCTGAGTTTTTGATCATCATCTCCAGTGGAGTGGGGCTGGGTTTGAGGTATGAGGCATTCTTAGGTGACATCAGTAGCTTTTAACTTGCTGGGTTAAGAGGTCACCTAGTTAAGTGGCCTGGTATTTAATACATACTCTCCATATTCTGAAAATGACCTGCATGGAAGATCAGACTGAACTCATGATGAGTGCTACAGTCACTGCAAGAAGCTGAGCTGCTGAGGGAAATGAGATTAGTAAAAAGACACATTTCATAACCGGAGTGTGAACCTAATTTTTTATAATGAGTTTTCCTTTCCCTGGCCTACCTTCAATCTCTTCTTAAGAAAATAACCAGCATTTGGTGACTGACACAGCAGATTGGCATCTCTTAAAGCTCTCTTTATCCAAGCACTGACCTGTCTTCTAATAGTAGGAGGCAGGCGGGTTTTTTGAGGTCCTGCTTATTGCTTGGCTCATGGGAACAAAAACATTGCAGACACTGCTGTCCATGCAGGGTTTTGTGTCACTCTCTGAAGTGTAAGTACGGTTAAAAAACAGGTCCGTGTAATTTGAACAAGGTTTAAAATATATTTTGAAATGCAGCATTTGGCTTGCCTGTTTTCTTTTTTTTTTTTTTTTTTTGCCAGCCATAATGTGTGAAGAGCAATAGCAGTGAAACTACTCTCTTTGTACACACTGAATAGTGGGTAACTTATTGTAGAAACATGTCTTTGCAAAACAGACTTGCTTAGCTGAGTTTTCATCATAAGTGCTTGATGAAGGTTTGCTGATATTTAAAATATTCTTCAGAGACGTGTGATACTTTTGGGGCTGTAGCTGCTACCACCACCTTTGATTACAAGGGGCAGTGGTTTTAAACTGAAAGAGGAGAGATTTAGATTAGGTATTAGGAAGAAATTATTTACTGTGAGGGTGGTGAGGAACAGGTGAGGAACTGGAACAGGTTGCCCAGGGAGGCTGTGGATGCCCCATCCCTGAAGGTGTTCAAGGCCAGGCTGGATGGGGTTTTGAGCAACCTGGTCTGGTGGGAGGTGTCTCTGCCCATGGCAGGGGGGTTGGAACTCGATGATGTCTATGGTCCCTAAGTCATTCTGTGTTTCCATGGTTCTATGATTCCAGAGCCTAATTGCAGCTGTTCATATCTCTTGTATCAAGTCAAACCTGAGCAATTCCCACTCAGGACCCCTGGGCTATTACAGGTGAGCAGAGACATAGAATAGAATAGAATCATAGAATCATCTGGGCCGGAAGGGACCTTCAAAGGTCATCTAGTCCAACCCCGCTGCAGTCACAGGGACACCTCCAACTAGACGAGGTTGCCCAGAGCCTTGTCGAGCCTCACCTTGAATGTCTCCAGGGAAGGGGCCTCAACCACCTCCCTGGGCAACCTGTTCCAGTGCTCCACCACCCTCATTGTAAAGAACGTATTCCTAATGTCTAATCTAAATCTGCTCTTCTCCAGTTTAAACCGATTAGCCCTTGTTCTGTCGTGTCCGGCCTTTGTGAACAGGCTCTCCCCAGCCTTCCTATAGGCCCCTCTCAGGTACTGGAAGGCTGCTATTAGGTCTCCCCGGAGCCTCCTCGTCTCCAGGCTGAACAACCCCAGCTCCCTCAGCCTGTCCTCAGAGCAGAGGTGCTCCAACCCCCTCCACATCCCCAGCCCCACTTTCCCATGACATCAAATGCAGGCTAAAGCAGCAGCTGAAATTGCCTACTGTGTTGCTTGGCAATCCTAGACCTCGCTTTATGCCACAGAGAGCTTACCTTCATAGGAAGATATTTTGAAAAAATAGATATTTCAAGACAATCTCCACATCTCCACTCAGCGCTTAGTTTCTAGTCCCTTTCATTGCCTGTATAATGTGCCATTTGCATGAGTTTGTGTATAGCAGTCATAAAGCTAGAAAGGGAGAAGGTTTGTAGGTGGCCTGAAGTTTCTACCATCTGTGCAACACACACACATTTTAATGTATACCAATATAGATTTGTATATAAATTTTTATATATTCATATATGTATTTATACATGTGTTAATTTGAAGATCCATCCTTAAATTCTTAGACTAATTCTAGGCACATTTGTTATGATGATGATGGATAAATAAGGAAAAATATTTTTCAAGCTTTCTATTGCTGACTGATTGCAGTGTTTAGTGTCCAGTCCTGAGAGAAAAAATCCTGTCCAACACAGGGCCAGCTGCCCTGCTTCTGCTTGGATCACTTGTTACAGGACCCGCATTTTCACAAGGTGGTCTGTTTCCAGAACTGATTGCTAAACTGCAAGCTAAGATTTCAGCCTATAGACTTTGATGGATACCTATGCATCAATTAAGAATCAATTAATATCTATGCTATATCATTAAGAATGTAAAAAGATCCCTAACTCTAACATAAAGGCCCCACATTTCCCCCCCTGCTTTTCCTGAAAGGTTCACTGAGAGTGTGCTATCACCAGGAATTATTGGGCCTGTGACATGTTTGCTGTGAAGATGACTTGCACCTGGACATCTGTCTGAGGCATCCTTGGCACTGATTTTTTTCTGCTGCAAAGTGTGTCCATATGTATGCTCACTGACCCAGGATTTTCAGATACAGAGAAGTGGCTCTGACGTGGCTGCTAGACATCTGGAAATCTTGGACACCTGACCAGACTTCGAATTCAACCTGGCTAAAATATCCAGGGAAAAAGGAAAGCTTGTCAGAGAAACCTGGATGTAAAACACCTGCCTTGGTATAGCTTTACCATAAGAAATCAAAGAACAAAACAGATATGCGTAAACAAGAATACAGAAAAACATATTTTTTTTCAACATGTGAAAAATATTCCTCCTATGAGAAAGCTTATCCTCCTGAAGAAACTGGCATAAACTCTACTGTGACTCCCCAAGGAGCCTGCTGATATCAGCAAATCCACCCAAAAGCAGTCACTTAAGGAGTTCCTAGACATTTTCCAGAGTCATTTGAGCTTCTGGAATTTTCAGTCTGAAATCCCGTTTCCAGACATCTAAACCCTGGATAGTGTATAACCCCTGAAAATATTTATTTTGAACTCTGAGGCTCTCTTTACTGAGGCTGAGTACTGAGTTTACTTTACTGAGGCTACTTCTATACAACAACAGTAATCAACGTTTCTCTCAGAGTGGGATCAAACACTGCCCAATTAGTCTGGTGCAAGGCAGCGTTTGTATATGGATTATAACTAACGCCAAATTGAAAGGGAATTGTTCCGTTCCCAGGTTAAGCGCTGCTGGTGAAATTAGCAAATGTGATTCCTTTTTTTCCCTCAAGGCATGAAGCTGGAGAAAAAAAGCAAGAAGAGAAGGAAGCAGCTTCTGCATTTTTCTTCTGATCAGCCGTGCGTATTAACGTATAAGGCAAGACAGGAAGGTAATACGAGAATCAGGCAAGCAGCCAGCTGACATTGTGTAAGGCATCTTTGTATAACTGCCAGCTAGTGTCTTATAATATTGAACACTGAAGTTTCTATTTAGCAGTGTTGATTGAATGGTGGAAAAAAAAAAATCCAGGCAAGGATAATGTCTGTAATCAGCACTGCACGATTGCTATTGTCTATGCTTGGTATACTTAATGGAGAAGCTAATTACCATGTGTTCATTTTTTATTACGTTTACTACATTGCATGGAGAAGTAATATGATTTTTTTTTTTTCCCCTCCATGGGTTTACAGAAAACAAACAATACAAACAAAAACACGATGGATCCCCTCCTCTCCACCCCCAGCCCTAATTAATTCTCATTAGGGCCACCGTTTTTATTTCCAAGAGGAAGTCAGGAGGCGAGGATAGCATGCCTGATGAGCTGGCTAACCTAGCCCAGTGTGTGTGCTTGGACTGGGCTGCCGATGCGTCTGAATGTGACAGGAAGGAAACTGCACAAACCCCGTGCACAGTCATTCCATTTAACTTCTCTGAGACACATTCTTCTACCTACCACTTCCCATGCAGCTCCGTGAAAACAAAAGAGCAGAGCACTCCTGAAAAGTGGCGGACTGACAGCTTCTTTCTGCACGGTTGGAGAGTAGCAATGCCGTGGAAGGACACCCCCAGAACGATATGACAGTGGCCCAAAAGTTTTTGACCCAGTCCTAGAGTAGCTAGGTGTGAGATCCTCAGGCCATCCTCTGTTCCAGCTGAGTTTACACTCCTTCTGACCACTGCTGTGGGGCATCTGCCACCACCAGTTTAGGCAGAGGTCCCTGCAGGACACTGCTTCCTCATAACCGGTGGCCTCATGGTTAGAGTCGGCTTTTGGGTCAAAGCCTTCTTCTCCTGGAAGGAAATGGATGCCCATGTCCTCAGCGGACATCCCAGCCTCCCAGGCGTCCAGGCTCAGACAAGAATGAAGAGGATCTCAGTCTTCCTTGTTAAGGGTGTTCTCCTTTGTTTAAAATACTTGAACAGCTACTGGAAAGAGCATTGGAACTTTGTCCTGAAGGTCACTCTCCTGGTCACTTACCTACTGACTGCTCTCCTTGACAATTTATAATTATTCCATGAAAAGTGAGCGTGTCAGGCCTGCTGTGAGCCAGGTCACAGAATCACAGAGTGATATGGGACCTCTTGAGATCATCTGGTCCAACCCCCCTCCCAAAGCAGGTCCACCTAGAGCAGGCTGGAATTTTAGCCCTCAAGTAATGTCAATGTATGGCTTTCAATTAGAACCATGTCCCAAGGACCTGATTTTCCTAGTGTTTGGGAACTGTAAGATGCAGATGGTGATACTGGGTGGGATCTCTTTGACGTGCCTTTGTGTTCCCAAATCCCATTGGGGAGCAGCTCCATCTAACTCTGAGAAATTATCTGCTTTGCATTGACTGTGCTTAGAGGGTTAACACAGGCATTAGCATAACCACTGCCAAACTAGTGTAACCCTGTTGAGCCACCAAGCTGGTGAGGTGTCTACAGAACAAGTCATATGAGGAGAGGCTGAGGGAACTGGGCATGTTTAGTTTGGAGAAGAGGAGGCTGAGGGGAGACCTC
>JAOQGH010000032.1:54659398-54675434 GCA_025769975.1 Gallinago jamesoni
CACCATCCCTGGAGGTATTTAAGAAACGTGTAGATGTGGCACTTCAGGGCATGCTCTAGTGCCTGAGATTGTTGGGTTGGGTTTTTTTGTGTGTGTGTGTGTGTATGGTTGGACTCGATGATCTCAAAGGTCCCTTCCAACCATAAAATTCTGTGATTCTGTGAATTTCTGGGAGAAGTCAGGATCCTACGCAGGTCCCCTTACTTTTCCTGGAAGGACCGATTTCCACATTCACTCTGTTTAGAGCACACAGGAGATACAGTGTCCCCAGAGACCTGAGTAGCAATCGTCAGATGTCGGTTAGATCAATATTAATACCGAGGCATAGCTAAAAAAGTGTCAGTCAAACTGAACTCAGTACTGATTTTAACAAGCAGGTTCACAAAGTCTGGTCCTCCCACGCTGAAGTAAATAGGAAGATGTTACAGTATTTATAGACTGGATTTCAAAAAGCAGAAGCAGCTAATGCACTCTCTTTATTAGGCACACTCCCTAGTGCCTGCAAATTGCTGTATATTTCAAGCCTTATTTAATTTTTAATACACCAATCCGTTACGTAATCAGATATATTTTGAGGGAAAGGTATTACTGCGTCTTGCAGTCTGACTGGTTTCCCTCTAAGAGTTCGGCAAGCCATTGCCTGTGGTTTTTATGGGCAGGAACTCCTTTTCTACCGTTGAAGCTGAGATTAGACCATTGTTCTCCACGCACATGGTGTATTAAGCAGGAAGAAGCAGTGTCTGGCAGGGCGGTGGGTAAGGGGACAGATTATTACCCTACCACACAGAGAGGGAGTGAAGAATTCCTGTTCTGATGAGGAAGATTTTGGTGTAAAAATTTGTGGTTCTCTATTGCTACACACTTTAGTGAGCTAAGTAGGAAAGACCTGATGAAGGCAAAGCATTTCAGTGCCTATGAGACATGGGTAGAAGGTCCCCTGGTTGCTCCTAGGTTCATAAATCTTCTTAAGAACATGAAAATGAGATATGTCAGACAGACCTGGCTCAGGATTCTGCATTCCTGCTCTGCCCTCTTATGCTGTGGGAGATCGGGGACGTTGGAAGGATGTAATCGACACTGGAGGTGCAACTTCATTTACATACATTATAAGCAACATTTCCTCAGAAAAATGGAAGTTAAATATTTGACAGAAACTTACAGTAGGCTTCTGTCTCTGAATCAGTGTGTGGTGCCAAACAGGGAATAAACTTTACCTGAGCTCAACCTCTCCCTCCCAGAGAGGGGATGAACAGGAAATGCAAGCTTCAGAAGAGGGAGGTAAATCTTTATGATTGCAGGACACCTTCCCTGGGATGGTGGGTGCTGTAAGGGAGCAAACCCTCCTGCTTTTCCTTGGACTTCCATCAGACTTTTGTATCTCTTTTAAGGAAGCACGAAGGTTTTATCTGAGCTCTTTTAGATGCATGATTTAAAGGCTGCTTACTAATTTTCTTGCTTTAAACCCTCTGCCAGTGTCAGTGTCTACAATCAGGACACAGTCTTAGCCTTAGGTCTGGCCCCATTTTATAGTCTGGATGTAATCTTCTACTTCCTAAATACCTTACATGATAAAAACAATCAATTGAGATATATTTCCTGCAGATGGGACTTCAAGTTCTTGAAATAACAGATATTTTCACATACAAAAGGTCTGCTTTTACTGAAAAAGAGATTTCTTCCAAGAAAAAAAATAAAAGAGGAAAAAAATCTCAGCATTCTATAATTCTCTGTAACAGAAAATCAGCAACTTTGGGTGTTTGGACTTGCAGAGATAACAAAGGACATGTTGAAGAAAACAGCAACGGAATTTATAGAAGCCGATTTTCTTGGGCCTCTTGTGCAGGAATAAGCTTTCTGCTTGCCCCTATAACCACCTTCCTGTGTTGTCAGAGAGATGCTCACAGCATCTCTGAGTTCTTCTGCAAAGTGTAGGAGGTAAACAAGTGAAGCAAATATCTAATGAAACATCCTACACAGCCAACTCGGGCATGGTAGTAGGGGAATTTGGCCTGAACCATGTTGGCTGGACTGCTTGCCATATTCCAGATAAGATTAGAGCTAGCTTGGTTCTTCTTCAGTATTTCACAGTATGCAATGCATAAACACCAATTCAGTATAGACTCTTCATTGAATTTATCTCTGTGGCTTTTCTTATCCTCACCAATTTTAGACAGTGTTTTCATCCAAGCGTTTCACCTTGGCATAGCCAAAGCTTGGAGTACCACCCTAGATACTGGTATATATTTCACATTTAAAAAAACCTATAACTTTCTCTACCCTATTTCCCTTTATGAGACAGTTCATAACGTAGTTTGATATGCAGAAAAATACTGAAATAGCAAGAAGGTATTTAGTGATTTATTGTGACACACCTGGGAGGGAATCTGGAGAGCACAGATCTCCATTTGAGTTTCCATTCAGTTCATCGGACCGGCAACAGACTAGAGCATCGTAGCTCGAGTAAGGGCTCGAATGAATAATGAATTTGCCCTGTTTTTTTTCCATCACCTTTGCCCCTCATTAACTCTGGTAACTCTTCACAGGTAGGTTCTTAGCTCACAGCACATGTTTCTTAAATGCTCTTTCACTAAGAGCTAAGCTTGATCTGGCACTTGGCAAGAGCTAAAAGAACAGAACAAGCTGCACTGACACAATCATCTATTAAGGTGTGGTGGTATTTTGGACTGAAGATCACTCATCATCATCATTTCTGGTATGTGAAGCCCAGCACAGACACACTCAGAAGGATGGCTTCTTCTTTGTTACCCACAGACAGGAAGGCTTGGCTCTAAAAAGGTATTAAAGGGACAGCAGGCTCTTATACAGAGAGAAAAAACATATCTTTCCTCAATAAGAAGAAAAAAATTACTCCAATTATAGATGATCTGGCCATTTGAAGTCTCTTATGGCCCACACTACATTTGATTTCCCTCTCTCTAAGGTCTTGCTAATGCTGCAAGACATGTTTTTAATCAGATTCCAAAATAAATACAGTTTATGACAGAGCTGATACCTTGGAAAGGATTAGTTCTGCTCTGCCACTTGTGTATCTATTAAATTTTATTCAGACATCATACATCCAAGAATACTGTATCTTATGGATATATTTTAAGGAAATAAATTAAAGTGGTACACACTAGTGGTCCCATTAGTGGAAAGTGTTGAATCCAGTGCATTTCTAAGTACTCCACTCTAATCTTCCTACGTCTATACTGTATAGAAGACATTAATGTGTTGTTTTAATTTGAGTCTCAGACACTCAAAAAGCTCTCATCAAGAACAATTTCCAGGCCTTGCAAGATAGAGGAGATAAAATAAAGCACTAAAAATAAATAATTCAAGACAAATTTTATTCATTATGCTGTGTTTTCTATGGGCAATGGTTTGTGTAATTTCTCCTACAGTGCCAAACTGAGCAACATCTCTTTGTGAAGGAGAAGCTTTTTGCTTCACACAAAATGTTTGATTTATGTACTTGCACCCTTTTATCAAGGCAAGTTTAAATCTGTTTGACTGTCTGTCCTTGTTTTTAACACCTTAAAAGATGTGGAAAACGCTACCCCCTACCATGTATACACAATTTCTCAAGCCCCTCATAAGAAAGGAATACTCCATTTCTTTGCTGTTTAATCAAACGTATTTGATTAATGCTGTTTGTATTGCTTACAATGAACCTGGAAAAACAGCATCATTGACATTGTGAAATACTGAGTTTCTTTGAAATTGTAAACTTCTGGCCTAGTCTGATGTTCTTTTCACATGAAATTTACCTTGCATCGATCTTGCGCACCCTCCTTTGGGTAGAGAAATTACACGCACTTTAAAACATGTTGGCTAGCACAGTTTTGATTTTTATAAGTTAATATGAATTCTGATCATAGTAAAACATAAATTGTTAATGTATGGCATTGAAGTAAGCCTATCTTCTCTAAGCGGGGTTCTAGGTAGCCCAAATACTTTTCAATGTTCAGAGTTTCTCATTTTCTTCTACCTTCTTCTGGCTTCCTTCTTGCCTTCCTCAAATATTGCTGTCAGGTAGGCAAGTCTCTGGCACTAAATGCCGTCAGAAGCTTGTTCAGATATGGAGAAGTTACTACAGGGTAAGCCTTTGGCCAACAGATAAAGACAGACCTCATTAAACCTAGTAGGTTTTCTAAGCATATTTCTTACCATCTCAATAGAGAAAAGTGACTGTCCACAAAGACAGAACTGGAAATACTTAGAGTTAATAGCAAGTGTAAAACATATGGGTTAGGGCTTGTCACAGCCAGAGCAATACATGGTGCAGGAGGCTGGGCACTGTTTAAGTCAGAAAAAACAGAATCAAATGACTGAACAGCAGGAAACAATGATGAACATAGCCTCGGTTGAAGCCAGCAAACAAAGTTTCTTTAGGGCCTTCTGGTGGATGATGGGCCCTGGATTTCTGCCCAAGATTGTGGCTCTGGCTGTTGAATTCCAATATGCTCTGAGAAACAGGACATTGGGAGGGCTTGAGTATTAATTACATAGACCAAAAAGAAGAAATAATAGCAAAGAAATGGAGCTTTGTCTTAACAAGGCAAAGAATAGGATGAAAGGGATAAAACATTGCTTTGTGGCCAATGCCACAGTAATGAGTTTGCTGCAGAATAAAAGGAGAGTGAGAATCTATAGCTTCTACTCAATAAAAGACTCTCAAAAGACAATTCTGTCCTCATTACAGTTTCAACAAAACAGTAACTTTTACTGCCTGTCCAGATAGAGAAAATCCACCACTTCTAAAAGGCTTGTCTGTAGCATCTAACCAGATCCTGGGATCACACTTTGGAAGAAATTAAAGTATTTCAGCTAAAAGCTCATGACCTGCATCAGAGTGGATAGATATGGTGGAAAACCAGTATCTTCCTTGTATCTGCTTCCCGCAGAGCAGATCCAGGGAAGAATCCTGACTTCTGGGTCATGACAGAAACAGGCCAGAGGTGGTCCCATTGCATCCACCTTCCCAATAGTATTTTTTCTGTGTGCACTCTTCATTTTTGAGAAAATGTTATGCTGTTGGATTTTTTATAAGGGCTGAAACACAAGAACAGCCTCAAGATAGTTCGTTTTTTTGTCTTAATTTCTAACTCAACCTCTTCAACTCAAGCCAATACCTTGAGGAGGACTGATCCCTTGGTATTCTGAGTGAAACTGCATGAGCACCATCTGACAGTCTCTCTTCATGCACCAGCGGTTAGTCTGTAAATAAGCTCAGTTACCTTAAGAAAAATCCTGTTATTCTGCCTCAGTTTCCCATTCCAGTGGAGAAGACAGATGCATATCCAGCACTTTGCATACAAAACCTTCTCTCTCAGATGACTAGAAGAGGGTTGGCAAATTACCAGCTTTTGGATATCCCAGCTCTTGTTGACCATGAATGCTCACTGTGTGCCTGCCTTCATATATGGCCCTTAAAGGCATGAATGTTCACCTTCTTGGTGACACTGGTCATGTTCTGAGAGCTACCAATATTGACTTTACAAGCCACATGTTCATCATTGGATGAAATCTGATGCCCTTGATGATCAAGAGTCCAGTATCCTTGCCTTTTGTTGAACAAGTCAAAGAATGGTAACAGAAAGAGCTTTTCCTAAAATCCTACAAAACTGAGTTTCTCCCATGACATTTTGAGAATTACTGTAATTTGCACAAAGACTCTAAGCCTAATAAAGAACTAATTTGGGTTTCCCAACGGGCTTGAAAATAGACCTGCTGGGTGCTTTATTCTAGGATTAAACTGAAAGACATCTCTTAAGACAGAGATTGGGAAAACAGTCTGGAAAAGCAACATTTACATATTGGACATTGTAATTATGACATTGTAAGTGTGTCATACAGGAGGCAGAGGAGACATCTATTCTCTTCTGTTTGTCCTGAGAAATCGTTGGCTGGAATAATGTGTCCATTTAAAAAAAAATAAAAATGTACTGTTGATACAAAGCCCAGAAAGGAACAATAAAATAATCAGAGAATCAATCAACATGGCCTGTGAATGCATTCAATTAATTGGTTTTATACAGATCAGAAAAAGCAGGATAATTGTAGGGACAAGATAGCAGTCTTTGAATAAGTAAAAAGTTACTGCAAAGAGAGAACAACTGCCTGCTACACCTGTTGAGTAATTTGGCAGCAAAGAAGATTTAAACTGAATACGAGAAATAAAATTGAAGAGGCTGCTAAGAGAATGGCCTTCAGCGGGAGGATGTAAAAGCAGGCCACGCACACTTTGTTTAGTCTGGTCAAAGTGTAACCTTAAGCCTGTTTCTGAGGAGGGAGTAGGTGGCCACTTGAGGTCCCTTCTTGCTGGCAGGTTTATGAGTCATAGTGGCAGCTGGAGAACAGAATTAACGGGCACCTGCCAAAATTACCTCCGGGAAGTGCCTTTCTTATCAATCATCTAGAAATATTGGTGGTGGTGTGTCACAGCAGAGTGGTGTTTTCTTTCTGTCACTGACTCAAACTCCATGATTGCTTTTAGAAGAGTGGATTCTCAGAGGACAATTATGTTATAATTTCAGAAATCCAAAGGAAAGTCCTGTTTTAAGTTCCGTAAGTGCTTATAACTTGTTTAAATCCAGCTTTTGAACCAGCTGAGAAAGGCCTCTTACAGGGGTTATTCCTCCCTCTTTCAGAAGAGAAAGCACAAGAAGAACAGGACTAATTGGTGTTCAACAATAAAAAGCAAACCAACAAATATTTATTACCATCAGTGTAGGAGGAGGCAGTGTCCCAGGCCCAGATCTGGCAGACTAACGTTTTGCTTTCACAAGTAGGTGGTTCTGATGAGAAATCTGTAGTGTAATTAGGAATATGGAGTCTCGTGGTCTGCATCCAGACAAGTTCTCAACATGTGTGTAGCACTGATCACCACAATAATAAGCCATAACTGATTACAGTGATGCATCTACACCAACAGGTAATTTCTTACCAATAGCTCCCATTGCAAATCTCTGCGAAACTTTATAAAGAAAATAGCATTTTGCAGGCTTTCTAAGCCTTCCATACCTATCTCTGTACACCCATATACCTTTCTGTAACCACTGCTGCCTATATGAGGAATGCTAGGCAATGTATATAAGAAGAGGTAAGATTTTATTAGGCCAGCCATTATAATTTGTAGAAATTCTCCTCATAAGCAGTAAATTCTTTCAGGCTCACAAGCCCTCAGCTGGTTCTGAGGAATTAGGACTTTTTGCTTCAGGTATGACACAGAAAATCAGAAGTATCTTTAGGCCTATTAACTTAGTCACCGTTTTGCAAGGCCATGTCAAGGCAGTATTTTAAAGGCATTATTTTTTGCTTTCCCAGCTAGTGGTTTATTTTATCTGAAGGTTATTCAGACTGATAATGTATGCTCGACCTTTGGTTTGGGAAGGGAGAAAATAGGCCCAATACTTCCATCTGTATTTGCCTCCCCATTAGCATTTCCTTTCTTTATAAATCACCCACAGGTCTAATGCTGCCCTAACTGTTGAGAAAAGACAGGCTGGAGAAATCAGCGGGTGATCAAGGAAGCACTTAGAGGTGATGGGCTGCTGCTTCAGAAAGCACTTGCATAAATAAATCTGTAGCACAGGGCAGAAGGGAAATCAAGCTAGAAATCTGGCTGCCTGCCTGCAGTCCCCAGGCCCAGGACAGCCTGCTGCTAAGTGAGAACAGGCAGAGACAACTGTATGAGTCCATTCAATAGGAAACTGGTGAACACTGGCAGCAAGAGTCACTCCCTTCCCCCAGAAGATCCCAAATGCTGCAAGCTCAGGCTAAAGATGTTGGATGAGCTCCCGCCTTCCCCTTTTTCCTCCCGGAAAGTCGCTGCTCGGCCTCTGGCATGTAAAGCACTTTGGAAGTGTTGGAAGATTGTTCCAACATTTTCTATTCCCTACAAAGCTGGGTGGTTCAGGCACCAGGACAACACGTTGAGGCCCCCATGAAGGCATCAACCCTTCCCAGCAGGCAGAAGGGACACAGTGAGGCAAGGGCTCTTGGAACCGCTACATTCGGAGAGAAAAACTCTCAAGGAGATGCAGATGGTACTGGGGAATAAGACATGATCAGGGGCAATTTAAGTATATACGTCAACAAAGCTATTATTAGAAAAAAAGCTGGCTGAAGGGAGATGATTAATAATGACTACGGTGTGTGGGAGAGCAGTAGGAGGTGCAAAGGATCGTGGAAAACAGATTAGGATAGCACCATGCTGGAAGAAAATGGGTACACTATAGGCAGCAAGAGCGATTGAAGTAAAAGCAATAAGCAAAAAATTTTCAGAAAGTCTGGACTGGAAGAAAGCAAGTCTGATTTAGAGACCACCAGGCATCACCAAATTAATTAAACAGGTGAGGGAGCAGCTGTAAGTGTGCCATCGATTAGAGGTGGCATTGATATCACACAGAACACAATCACAGGGCAGGATTTCAGCTCTCTAACTTCCTAAAATACTTCCTTCAGGCTGTACATGATGCTGTATTTAGAGAAGAAAAAAGAGCAGGTTTTCTTTCTTTCATTTTTTTTTTTCTTTCCTGAGCTTTGAAGTAAGGTAAAATCACTTCATTTAGTTTCTCTCCCATGACTCCTTTCTGGATGGCTTTTACAAGATACTTTCAAAAGTACTGAGATTTAATGATCTGACACTGCTCCCACTGAAGTCGCTGTTGAAATTCCTGTTGACTTCAGGTTCTAAACAAGCTAATGAACAGGGTGAAAAATAAGTACAAGGTAAGTGAAAGTAAAAGTATAACCAATGGGGATTTTCACTTTGGTTCCAGTAGAACAAAGTTTTAAATAAAAATAGAAATCAGGATTCCCATTTCCTAAATGAATGACTGGAGGCTCAGACTCCTGGTCATTCTGGATATCAGCGTTGTGACTTATTTGCTCTCTGCCAATCAAGGAAATAGAGAAGAAAATGTCTTGATTTCAGTTCAGGAGAGAATGGGACATTTTTGCGATAACAAAAAATCACCATGATGAGCAAACCACCTTCACTAGTTCATACTTTATACTTTTGTCACTTTTTTCTTGTCCTGGCAGAGATAGGCACACCTTTGTGGGGCAGAACACACATTGTCTAAGGCCTCTAGTTGAAATAACACCTTTTCCCTCAGCACCTTTTGTAGGGACTGGTAAGTCTTCTTCCCTGCTGTCATCGTGCATATGATCTACACAACACTGATAGCAATAAACGTGAGATATGTTAAAAAGAAAAAAAAAGAAAAATGCAGTCAAAATCTGGAAAATTTCTAAAAGCTCTGGATTTCTAATTTTCAAAGTGAGGCATCTCACTCCAGGAACAGAGGAAACAGGCACATTTGATATTACCTTGTTTCTCAGTCCATGTTGAAGCCTCTTTATCCGTGCCCTTTCTTTCAGTCAGATGTCTAATTTAAGAGTTCTCATGGCAAATTGTGCAGCCAGCTTTTGTAGATGTGATGAGACACCTACCCCCACTTTCCAAATGAGTTTTCTCTAATTACCCATACGCAGGGAGCAAGTTTAGGGCTTATATGGGCCATTGCATATGGATATTTAAAGATACTAGATAAAAGTAATTACCTCTAAGTAATGATTAATACCTTTCAAATGCTTAATGACATAAGTTAGATTCTGCATCTCTTCTCTTTTAGCTGCTCGGGTCAACCTGACTAAGAAAATAACACATTATTCTTCATTAAAAAATTCATCTGTCTGCTGTGAACCATGAATTAAAGAAGACAAAGAGAGCCTTCCTCTGCCATGGAAGGCTGGTGTGTCAAGGAAAGAAAATGCCTGAAAACATGAAAAAGCATGAAACTAAACAAGACTGGATGAATTCTTTTAAATACATGCAATGTACCATAGTGAGTCAATAATGAATAGGCTTAATGAATTCTTGCATGCAGAATTCACACCATTTTCTTATTAAGGTATCTGTTGGTACTTACCAGCTCACAATGGCTATATTAATGCAAACTGTGTGATTTCTTTCCATTTTACTTTCCCAAATAATAGACATTGCTCTTAAAAGGAATTTCACCGAAATGAAAAGCCAGTGGTAAGTGGAGATTTTAGTCTATGGTGCTAAATCAGTGTCAACGCCAATTTAAATGTGTTTCTATTTAAAAATTAATGAATATGGACAGACACTGGAAAGCAACATAAATGCTGTGCTGGTCAAGCAATGTCCAGTTTTCTTAATTGGCTTCAGGCCTGATTCAAATTCTCTCCAATTTACTGGGAGTCCTTCCATTCACTTCACTGTACGCTACCTCTGGTCCTCAATGCTCCAGTGGTATGTGCCTAGGAAATAGATTAGATTAGTGATAAAAGTTGTCATGTATCCAAGGGGTCATTTACTTCTCTCTCATGTAAAGAGAGTGATTTTCTGAACATGAATAGACTGGCCTTGTGATTATTAAAAATGACCATTATACACTCCATAATTTATCACTCAAATTGCAACTTCAGCTATATTGGGTATGCTCAAGTATCCTAGAAGGCTGTGTGATTAAGTACTCAGTAAGTTAACTAAGAGCCTGGCTTCTCATTTCCTCCCATCTAGAGGGATCATTTACATTTGTCAGATTGATTACTTATTTCTATAATATTTGCAATGTCATAGCACCTAGGAGTCTGAAGTTATGTACCTGGACCTAAGCTACTTCGTAGTCCATAGACACAGAACAAAAAAATGGATACCTACCTCAAGAACCTTATAGTCCAAGAAGAAGAAGTGATCCCATGGTTGGGTACAGCAGGTTCAGGAGTGTGTCACTGGCTGGTATAACAGGCAGGAGCCTCAGCACTCCAGCAATCTATCCATTTGCCAAATTGCTGGTTTGTTTTAAAGTTGCTGACACCTGGGCAAAGGTGCTTTTCAAGGAGGGTTTGAAGGAGAGCAACAAATTAGATTTAGGGTGGTGTGCAGGGAACACCTCCCACATCTGAGAATGACAGCTCTGGTTGGAAAGCCCACCAAGTAGTGGATTGTAGGGTGGCAGCTGGGGTGATAAGAGAGGGGAGCAAGCCTTCCAGCACTGAATGAGTGATGATAGGTTAAATTGTTTGTAAACTATTCGAGATCCTCAGGTGAATGACACCATAAGGACTACAAGCCATCCTGAGAAAGCAAATGCTGAATATGAAGCTGGTAATGGTGCTTCTGGAGGAGGCACGTACCACAGCTCCCACCGATCCAGGTCTGGTCAGCTTGTTTGTCCCATGCAAGTGTTTCCTTTCCTGTCCTACTTCTTGTTATCTTTAAAAATTAGAAAATGAAATGGACATAATACACTGACTAAATTATTTTTATAATAAAATTTACTTTCTCCTGAACTGTGATGACAGTTACTGCATTTTTTTTCATTTGAACCTGTCTTGATTTTATTTCTCTGATGCTAATTTGATCATTAAAATGTAGGCTAGTGGGAATGTGAAGTAAAACCAGTAAAGTAACTTGAATTTAAATATATCTTTTGTTTTTAACAACAGGTTTTATTTGTGACCATGGGAAAAAGGCAACTTAGAAGTCCCAGTATGTGCCTCATCCTGCACCAGGTGTGTGAAAAGCACCGATTCTGTATTTCAGAAGTTTCTGTGCAATACTTGCCAATTTTGACCTCTGTAATCCTCAGGAAACCACACTTTACATAACTGTACACCACACATACTCTCAGGACCAAATTGTTCCAGGTGATCCCACTCCCAATCCCAGTAAACTTTGCACTGTACCTTCTCTGTACCTTAGGCCAAACCTAAAACAAATTGCTCTGAGCCTTTTGGGAAATAAAGCTTACTCACGGTTATTCACTCTATAAATGGCCCATTAACTCCAAGGAAGGGTCTAACATAGATGTATGCAGTCATTATTATGCTTGTGGGATCATAATTAATGCACCTGTTATGTAAGCAAATGTGCAGAAAAATGTGCGGGCATATTTGCAGAAACCCTGGCCCTTCATAAACGAATGGGAATCTTACTGAAGATTTTAATAAAAATAGGTCTCTCATTATTCCTTAAGCTGGTCACCACCAGTCATACTGGTGACAGCTTGCCACCCTGCTAGTTTCTCTGGAAAAGCAACATTGATAGATTGTCCCTCCGTTACCAACAACATCACACTTCTGGTGTGGCTTTAAATGGACTTTTAGCCATAATTTCCTTCTCCTAGCAAGATCCTGGGTGCGAGATAAAAGGAATTAAGTGTTTGATGAGGTTAGGAGAACAATGCACTTGGCAGAACTTCAAGTATCAAGCTTTGAGCTGCGCACAGAGGGCCTAGTCCTGAGAGACAATATATACTTGTAATTTGCTAATGACTTAGTGGAAACGGTGGGTGCTTGACTTCTTCCATGGCCTCCTCTTGGAGCTGTCCCTTGGAAAGCACCAGCCTGGCAGGGCTGAGAGAGCAAGTAGTTTGTGTAAACGATTGCCTACGCAAACTTGTTATTTTGCCTGACAATAAGAGGCAGTGGGAAGAAAATAATTAGACTAACCATGCTGAGTGTCCTCATCAAAGAGGAAAAAAAAAAAAAAAATCAAACCTAGAGATGTGAAAGTTTTTTTTTTGTTTTTGTTTTTTTTTTTTTTTAAGTTGTAACCTTCAGACTAATAGAAAGAGAGGCAATGCAAAAGCAGAGATTTGTGTCAGACTGGAAGTCCTCATTATCAACCCTCTACCTTGAGATGGAAAGAAACCGTCCCCTCAGCCCGATTCTTCACAGTAAAGTCTGATTGCTAATTATTTGCTAAATTTCCTGCTGGTGTTCCCTGAGTGAAGTCACACTTGATGAAAGTTTCTGATGCTTGTCTTGTCAGCAGGAGAACAGAAAAAACGGGCCAGCTGAGTTCAGAAAGGACACTCACTGCTTATCACTTACGTTTCCACTGAACATGCATCGACACTCGTCTGCCACCAGCTCACAGCATCACATCCACCTTCTTTCTTCGTGGTCATTTGAAATACAGCTGCTCAGCTTCTCCAGAAATGCATAGCGATAAAAAACTCCAAGGAAAACCAAAATTGCTATCGTGTTTATTATCATACTATCATATTATCAAACTGATAGTTTAAGTATGTATTCTACAGTCTCGAGAAGAGAGGAGAACTCTCCTTTTGGAAAACCATCGTGACGGCTATTCACACAATGACTTTCACGTGCCTATCACCACTCCTCGCACTCATAAGCCAAATTAAAAATAGTAAATTAACCCTGTCCAGTGTTATTTCATCTTTGGTATTCACGTATTTCCCAGCACAGTGTTACCTGAGGAACTGCCAGGGCTCTATATCCAATATTTCTGTAAAAGTATGAGATACTTACATAGAGAGAAGCCTGTGATATCAGAAGGAGCCCAGTTTTTCAATACCATTGAGTAATAACTACAAAATTACACAGGAGGAAATTTGCAGAGGAGGACCAGGGACGGGAAACTGGGTTCTTTGGGCCACAGGGACAGCTCTTATAGTCTAAGTACAGAATTAATCACACCTGGTCTCCTTTTCCCACCTGATGAATATTATTCCATGTCATGTGGAAGGGTTTTCACAGGAGGAAATCAGAGGACACTTCTTGTCCTCTTCTCATTTTATGTCAACTACTGTAATTAGGCAATAGTCTTATGGTTATCCCTTCTTGGGAAAAAGAAGAATTACTATCAGTATCTCAAAACCCTGTAGATGTTTTAAATGCAGATGAAAGGGAGGTACCTCCTGCTACTCTGGTCATATTTTAGAGAAAAGACTTTTCTCCCTGCATTATTGGTTTAACCATCTGGCACTGCAGCAGTTAGCACCACAACAGCTGAGGTGGAGTTCTGGTCATAAGTTTTTGCCCAAGGTTATAAGTAGCGGAGCTGATAACTGGACAAAGATGGTGTAAGTCCCACTGAGGCATGTAATGGAAGATAAAGATTTATCCCCAAGTCTGGAATTTGTCTATAGTTTATTTCAGAATTACAGCTGAGAGGAGATTTCTGCTCCCAAGCAGCAATGCTCGTGGTTACCATTGAGAAGGTACAAATCAGAAAAGCCTTAGGGTGTTTGATCTGTTTCCTTCTTGCCTCACTTTTGGGACCAAGCAAGTTATCCAACAACCCAGACAATGAATGTGTGATGCAATCGAATGCCCATTCCAGAGTCACTCACTACTAAGAGTAATCCAGTGACCTGCAGCCTAGGGCTGAATGAAACCCGCCATCTTTCCAACCCAAATAATATTGCATTTTCATTGTATCTGAGCAACAGTCAGATATTTAGTTATATTATCTAGATACATTTGAAAAGCATACAGAAAATATGTGAAAGGAAGTTTGGCATCTGATCCAAGATCAGATTTTTTTTTTTTTTAAACAGACAAACTGATTACTTGTGAGTTTGCAAGGAACTCCTTATAGATATCTGACAGCTTCCAAAAATCTTATTCCACCCTTGTAGTTTTTTATGCCAATAAGACTAACCAAGACAGATAAAACAAACAACAGAAATTTATGCTACCCAGAAAGTGTTGAACTACTGAGAAGTGATGACGCAGTGAATTAATAACTTAGTTTATTATGCTTTTTCCTTATGACTTTTCATTAGAGGGTCTTGCTGTATAGATCCAATTTATTCTGATCACATAATGTTCAGCGCATTAGGTTTAATGGACCTACTTCAAATGAGATTAAAAGAAGTCATATTTACAAAAAATAAAGTATGCTGGAATGATTAAAAATACCTAACTTACTTTTATTATCCTTAAATTTGTCTAGATTTTCTTCTGGTATGAGAATAGAAGAGCGGAGGTTTTTTCCCTAGTTAAATTAAATTTGTGTAATGCTTTGCTTTCTTTAAAAAAAATAATCATGTATTTTGGCCCTTCTGAAGTACTCTGAATTCACCTCTTTTGAATGCCAGTGCTTACTTCTGGAGTATTAGATTAGCTCCAAGTACCATATCATGAAGTAAAAATGTGTAACCCTGTTCTCTATATAAACATTAGGGGCAAGAGAATTGGGAGTGCAGGTAAACAAATAAATAATGAAAACTTCCTAACAAAACTGTCTTATAATGGCCTGTTCCTGTGATGTGTGAAACTGTAACCTCTTGGCAAACTCAGATTTCTTCAGTTCTGTGTGCATTTTATTTATCTGTTTCAGAGGCCATATTTAAAACTAACATAGTTTTCATGGCCCTGGAAGTTACATGGATGATTTCCAATGTTTAGCTCTGCATGAGGCAGATGACACCCAAATTTATGATTAAAGACCTTTCCTCTGGAAAGATTTCCTTGAAAACTTGAAACGAGAAAGTGCTGCAACTTTGAGGAGGAGAGGAAAGAAGAGAGAAAATCAGTTATATTAGGAGTTTGCTTAAAAAATGCAGGCTTTCACTGTCACATGAATAAACCCCAAACACTGAAACTCAGTGACAGGTTTTGTCTTTAAGCTGCTTTCTGCAGCAGATGCTCTAAGCCATGACAGAAGTCTTTGGCAAAGAAAGAGCATTATTGTGATCTCACTGGGTATCAGGTATTGCATTCTTGAAGATCACAACTGCGAATTGGTGTAAAATGCTGTAGATGAGCAGTCAGGCTCAATGTTTACTGGGGCATTTTGGAAATCCCATTAAAGCCACTGCTTGAAAAAGCCCATTTGCAAGATCACATTCTATAGTGCAACTGTATCTAAAGATTTGCATCATGGCACCTGGGATAATCACGTACGCTTGAGAGACTGTTAGTAGTTTTTCAGATCCTCAAAACACACGGATTTTTTAGTTAAGATCAAGAAAAACAATACCACGTTACCTCTTCCCATCAAAAACTACTCCTACCCTTATGTGCTTTGTTGGTCATTCCAGTAGAGAAAACCTTTTTCTCTCATATGCACCAAAGCCAAAATGATGAGTGTGTCTCCCTCCACAGGGGAAAGCATTGAAAGGAGAATAAATATTGAACTCACTTTTCCTTCCTTCCATCCATCCATCCATCCATCCATCCATCCATCCATCCATCCCTCCCTCCCTCCCTCCCT
This sequence comes from Gallinago jamesoni, assembly GCA_025769975.1. Classification (NCBI taxonomy): domain Eukaryota; kingdom Metazoa; phylum Chordata; class Aves; order Charadriiformes; family Scolopacidae; genus Gallinago; species Gallinago jamesoni. Next base: position 54,675,411 of record JAOQGH010000032.1, read on the forward strand.
CCCTCCCTTCCTTTGAGGTCCTGT
>JAOQGH010000032.1:54675534-54754775 GCA_025769975.1 Gallinago jamesoni
GCCCAGAGAGGTGGTGGAGTCTCCTTCTCTGGAGACATTCCAAACCCGCCTGGACACGTTCCTGTGGGACCTGCTCTAGGTAGACCTGCTCTGGCAGGGGGGTTGGACTAGAAGATCTCCTGAGGTCCTTTCCAACCCCATATGATTCTATGATCTGGGTTTCCAGGTGGAGCAAAAGATCCATTCAATGTCAAGGAAAGGTCCCATTACCTGGATACTGACTGGTAGTTCTTATCACGTGCAGCCAGGTCTTCTGCAGTGATTTGTGGATGGATTCAGACAGTTTTACCTGCATGCCCGGACAATGGTATATCATACATCTGCCTCAAGGCCACTGCACTACTGGCTGAAAGTTTCAACACCTGCAGAAGGGAATTAAACCTTAAAATCTGCTGAGGAACAGCTACGTATGGTAAATTATGCAAGCTAGTGCCCTGCCACTTTGAAAAGGTTTGTGGAGAATGCCGTGGAGATAATGCTTGTAGTTTTCTTATGGAAAAGAAATGCAGTGAAATGACCTAAATGGGAAAAGGAAGAAAGATGAATTTTACATGACACTTCAGGTTACTGCTCCAGTGTCACACAGCAAGGTGTACTTTATCATGTTTGCTTAAAATGTGAGGTTAATGACCCCGTGGTAGCATCGGATGTTCCTCCCCTGTAATTTGTGATCCTGTAATGGTTGTCTCTGGGTCTTTTTTTCCTTGGACTTTTTTATTTTCTGTGAACTTTGGAACTTGCAGAAACCCTCACAAAAAGCAGTGATTCTTCCCCACCCTGCTGTGTAACAGTCCTCAAAGGATGGTAAGAGATTGTACTGGCTGTAGCGATGGGAGGGATGATGAGCACCTCCAGCTCAATACTTTCACAGCTCCCAGCTCTGAGGTGGGAGGAACTGGTGTGCGGCATCTTTAGAGATATTCATTTACAGTTGAGATAATCACAGTCCAAATAGCTGATCTTTACTGGGTTTTTTTTGGATTATCTTCACCAGTGCTCTTTCAGTGTTGGGAAGGAGCTTGCCTTTGACCTGTCTACTTTCTTCTCAGCTCAGTGTAAGGTGTGAATTTTAGAGAGAAGAGGGCAGAGGCAGTAAATTTTGCCACTCTGTCCTATCTGCTGAATTGTGGTTCTTCATTAGCTAGTTATCTGGCATGTCCAAGTTCTACCTTCTGAGTGGAGGATCTGGTGTCTGAGCTGGTGAGGAGATAGAAGAGGGGAGGTGTGACTGCCGTCATAGTGCCTGTTCCTCAGCTCCTTAGAAATTGCTTTCAAAATAACTTTTTAGATGAAGAAAGCAAGAAGGGCTGCAATTACAGGAAGGGGGGCAACACTATTTCATCTGTTCTTCTGGAGGCTCCTTAAAGTTGAGAACATCTCCGGGCAAACACTGGCACAGCGGGAGGCTTAGGCTGGGGTCACCTTTTCCCACCAGCCAGCTGCTCTGGCTGGCCATAGGGTGCAGAGTCCATGGTCCTCTCTGGGGTGGTGGGAGATGGCACACGGGTCCCTGCTCCATGTGCACCAGGAGCTGCGGCATTTCTGAGGTGTGTTTGGCAGAGATCACGCTGGAGTTACGGTTCTCAGCATAGCTTGGATGGTGACAAGCTGTGTGCGTAGGGGGGAAAGAAAAACAACAAGAAAGGCTGCAGGAGGAGAAAAAAAGCTCCATTCTCTCATATCACTTACAAAATAATTGCCTGGATCTCAACACGACTTGCTTTCAAATCCAAACTTAAAATAAAACCTAGGTTTGTCTTTTTCTATTGCTATTTCTGCCGCCTCCATGATTTGTAGGAGGCACTTAAAAAAGGCTCACATTAGTGCTCTCGTATTACTTTTTTACCCCCTGTTGTGACAATTCCTCAAAATAATGACTTGTCTGTGACGTTCAGAGTGACTTCTTTGAGGTTTGCACAAAAATGTTTTATCGGTGTGGAAGGTGAGTTCAGCGTCTGGAATAATTTAATCAGGGAAGTTCTCTCTAGTTCAGAGACTGAATTAAATTTTACCTAGCCTTGGGCTATCTCTTTTCAGTGGCTCTGAGGCCACCGTAGCAAGAGGCTGGTTTAGTCCAAGGCAGTTGAAGAGATGAGCATTTGAGCCAGGAACTTTGACAAGGAGCTGCCAACCCCAAGTGCATTCTCCAGATCTGCTTGAGAAGCAGAAAAGACCTGGCACCCGAAACAGAGAAACAAAAACCCTTGTGAGAATCCAACATGAAATGAAATAAAACCACCCCCAGGTCAGTACTGTATGCAAAGAGGGGAGGCTTCATGTGAAAGTCAAGGGCCTTTGTGTTGGTGCACCACAGGAGAGATGTTGACCTGCAAGCTGCTGATGATCAGAAGGTTGCCTTCAGTCCTCAAGAGTCTCTGTAAAAGCTGTGTGCCTTTTCCATCTGCTTTGTGCTCGATTCATAAAAAGCCTGGTAGATAGGATACATTATTTTTATGGCTTCTCTGTATTCCTATGACTCTTCATAAGTAGACAGAATGAAAAAGGGTCATTGCAGGATATGTTTCCTCTGGCTCCGTATGGTGTTAACCATTGCTGCCTGAACTGTAGTAACTTGGAGGGTAGACCAAGGGCTGTGATGTGTAATGGGTTTTGCAAGATCCATTGAATCTTAAGAAGCAGCAAACCATTAAGATTTTATCAAAAAAAAAATAAGCTATTTCCCCAGTCACAAGTGACTGATTGGTGGCTGTCAAGGAACTTGCAGGTGACTTTCCAAGGACAGTCTGACTTACTGGATTTTGCCAATTAAGGGATTTCTGTATCGGAGCTGGAGTCTACCAATAGTAAGTCACTTTCCAGAGTATCTTAATTAGCTGTAATTCCTAACAGCTTTATTACATATAAGGATCTGTCGTGGCTTGAGTTAGCCGCTTGTGAAATGGAGTTGATTCTCACGGGGATTACCAGGAGTTGGAATCCACTTTGTTTCTTGGCACAGTGGGGGTGAGATGTGAAGTGCTAACTGTGTGATGGTGTAATTAAAGCTCTCCATCAGGGGTGGCTGACTACTAAGTGATCAGAAGTAAGCAAAACCAAATCTATTTTTTATCATTATGAGCTTATAGCACTTAAAAGGCCATTTACTTTTCAAAAGTAGATGAGTAAATGTCTTGAAAACACTTTGTGGTTTCTTTGATTCCAAATATAAAAATACTTAGAAGATAACAACAATTTCCATGACATGCACGACCAGGTGATTTTTTTTCAAGGAGAACTGGTTCTTTTTGTCACACTTTATCACATTTTCTTTTGAATATATGTTGAGTTTTGTCAGGCTTTCTATTACTATCTTCAGAGGTCAGAGCTCTCATAATTCACAGGAGAGAAATATTTCAAAAGATTTCTTACCTTTTGGTGGAAAGGATGGCTTTAAAGCAAAGGCAGTGGATCGATGCTTAAGTGACAAGGGATCTATCTCTGCTTGCAGAATGTCAGATTAACATGGTGTGCACAGGGACACAGTATTTCATTACTTACAAAGTAAGGCTAGTTCGTATTTTCATTTTCTGTCATTTCTTTTTGAGGTAAGCATTTTTTGAGCAGTTATTTTCTCTTTGTGTTTCTGTAACTGCTGCTGCAATGTGTTGATCCCGTCTATTGCTTGTGGTTCTGCTGCAGTTCCAGGATTGAATTAAGGAGCCCAAGATTTGCACGCTCTGATTAAACCTGATGGGAAGCTTTTCCAGTTTTATCCAGACAAGGAATGATATGAGGTTGGAAGGGACCTCTGGAGATCATCCAGTCCGACCCCCTGCCAAAGCAGGGCCACCCAGAGCAGGTCCCACAGGAACATGTCCCAGTGGGGTTTGAATGTCTCCAGAGAAGGAGACTCCACCACCTCTCTGGGCAGCCTGTGCCAGGGCTCTGCCACCCTCACAGGAATGAAGTTCTTATGTTCCAGTTTGTGCCCGTTTCCTCTTGTCCTTTCTCTGGGCACCACTGAAAAAAGACTGGCCCCATCCTCCTGACACCCACCCTCTCAGTATTTATAGGCATTGATCAGATCCCTCCTCAGTCTTCTCTTCTCCAGATTAAAAAGACCCAAGTCCCTCAGCCTTTCCTCCTACGAGAGATGTTCCAGGCCCCTCATCATCTTTGTAGCCCTCTGCTGTCCCCTCTCCAGCAGTTCCCTGTCCCTCTTGAACTGGGGAGACGAGTTAAAGGTTTCTAATTTTTTAATCGGCTTCATATATGGACACAAACTTCTTAAAATACAGCTACTGATGGAGAAAAGGCAAAAGCTGCATAATACTTTTTGCCAAAAGGACTCCTTTTGATCTCTGTATGCCAAATGGATCTCTTAAAATTTCACTGCTTATAGCTATTAATAATAAATTAATGAGTAATTAAAACTGTTAAGAGGAAAAAACCATGGAGTTTTAGCCTTTGGAAGATGTAGTGCTCGTTTTGCTTTCTGCTGGAGTGGAAGGGTCCGATTCCCTTCATTGCGTCTCTGCTAACCCAGTGTCATTCCTTTGATGGCAAATTTAGGGGTAGATGTAAAATTAGCATGACAAAGTGGATAAAATGGCCAGTAAATTTCAATGTATTTATATTAGTTTTGTAGCTTGTTTGCTGCAGATGAAAGAATCGTAGGACTGGCTGTGTGATCTCTGTAATTGTTTTCTTGAACTTTCCATTGTAAGAATGCTTTGGAAACCCTTACTGAGACAGTGAAACCACTTCTTTCTTTCTGAAGGAGCTTTTGTAGTTTGGGAGAAGGCACTTGAGGTTATAAAGTGTCTTGTCTTTGCCGTATAGGAAATTCCACTGAAATTTGCTTGAGTGATAAACTGCTGAATTTGTTTCTTCCCATATTTTTCATACCCGTTGCCCCTTCTTAGAGACATTTTGGCAAGTAAATGGCTTTGCAATCAGGCGTGCTCTAAGGTATTCACCTGTACAGATGTCTTAGGAAAATATGAGGTTTGTAGGAAGAAAAACCTCTTTTAAATTTGTCTTGTGACTTCTAGGCTTTTAGGGTTGACCTTTTCCAGATACTTTGAAAAATTAAAGCTAGAAACTCACAGTATAGAAAAGAAAGATTTTTACTTGTTCATACAGCTCCAAGGTTGGGTTTTTTTAAGAATACCAAATATTGTAAAAGCTGCAATTAAATCTCAGTTACTAACTCTGCTATTTATCCGCTCGCTCCATAACCCCCTGAACGCTCCAAAATAGAGAGCAGCATTTTTATTGTCAAATATTTACAATACTTTTGCTCACAACTCTCATGTTTTCCTTGATTGCCTCTTAATAAGACCTAAAGACCGCGTTTCCACTAGACAGGAAAAAAAAAACCCCACGTTGTCTGGAGAACGTGCCAGATGTGAAGTATCAATCGAGGGGAGGTGAAATGCTCAGCGGTGTTCTGTGATGGGAGAAACGCATCCTTTCAGTTCATTTAATGATCAGTGCTTTATCTTTTAATTTACCATAAACAAATCTGAGTTTAATAAGCTCTTCTCGTGGTATGCGGTGCTCTTTAATAGATAGATACATATGTATCTGTAGAGAGGCATCAGCATAACTTATAGATGGATAAGGATATATAAGGATACATAAGGATACATATATACATGCATACATATATGTGTATATATATGTGTGTACATGCATTTTTCTTAATTTGTGCGTAACAAATAAATCACGGGTCATGCAACGTGGTAATACAAATATTTGTTCAAATTGCAAAATCAATTACTACTGGAATCCGTTTCCTTCAAAAGGCTGAAATGCAAAGTGACTCTTCCAGCATGGATTTCCCCAAATCCTCACAAGTAACAAACTCTTAACAGGTAATACTGAATGTATTCTTAAATGCCAGCTTGATTACAAGCACATGTATAATTGCGTTGACTAGCTTTGATAGTTTTATTCATCTGGTTGAGAATATGCCATAATTTGTTGAATTGAAACCTCTACATCTTGGTTTTGGTAAGGTGACTTCCACCTTCTCTTCCGCTGTAATTGAATATAAAGGGTGTCAGCACATTTCTGCATGTCTTCTAATCAGGTGAACAGTAATGAAGGACAGGGAAAGAGGCAGGCAAAATTCCAGATTATATTTTGCTGCTTTTATTCAGAATCAGTAGAACCTATTTCAAGAGAGGTTATTTTGGAAAGCATTTCCCATGCATGCCTGCTGTCACCAACAGGGCCTGCTTCTCCCTGAGTTATAATCAAGAACAAATTTACTTGGCTTGAATGAACACCAGTCTTTGGGTTCTACTTTACAAATGACCGTCTTGAGTATGTGACTTTTTAACTAATTTAGTTAGTAATTACTAACTTTGCAGGGACCTTTTAGGGAAGTAAGTGCTCAAACTGGTAGAGTTGAGGTATTAAAAACCAAACCACACATTCTAAAGCATAGAATTTTCTTACAAGTCTCTTTGAACTTAAAAAATACCCTCTTTCCCTTTTAAGTAAAAGTGACAAAAAGGAAAATTCAGTGTCTTTGTTTGCATAGGTCCTGTTTCCAGAGCTCTCCTGTGCTTGATGATGATTTTGCCTGATTTCTGTATGATCTTGTCACAAAACGCAGTGTTCCGAGCAGCTGATCTGACATACGTTTAATCGTTGTATATGAGGTTATCTTGGAAAGGAAACAAACGACTTTATAATGAGGAGGAACTTCTTCACTTTGAGGGTGGCAGAGCCCTGGCAGAGGCTGCCCAGGGAGGTGGTGGAGTCTCCTTCTCTGGAGACGTTCCAAACCCACCTGGACGTGTTCCTGTGCAACCTGCTCTGGGTGGACCTGCGTTGTCAGGGGGTTGGACTAGATGACCTCCAGAGGTCCCTTCCAACCCCATGTGATTCTGTGAAAAATGAGAAGCCAAATATTGGCTCCTGAGAGGGATTTTGATTTTTGTGCTACTTAGCGTTCACATCCTGCTGATTATTTTTAATGGAGGACTAAGCTTGTGTGCCGCAGTCTAGAATATTTATTAGTAGAAATTAAACCGTATGGGGGAAATTAACTGGGGGATTTGAGGGAGGAAAAAAAAACCGCAGTCAAATGAAAAATGATTTATACTGAATTTTTTTTTAGTTATAGAAACAGGAATGAATTTATTGGTTAATGCCTTTTTATGTGAGTGAAGAATATACTACTGTGACTTTTTTTTTAAAGCAGTCTTCAAGTTAAATCTGATCGCTGGAATTCTGCTCGGGACTTACTTCGGTGTCTAAATTAGTGTGTGTAAATTATGCATGCACGAGCACAAGAAATAATTTTGTGTTCATAACAGCCCATTGTACACCCAGACAAATGTTTGCATGCACAGTCACCCGTTTGGAATCGGGCCCAAACTAAATTAGAATTATTACCAGGGGCTGGTTCCAGGATTTAGCTCTCGAGTGTATTTGTAATGATGTGATGTACGTTACAATCGCCCGCCTCCGCAGAGGTTGTTGTCGCCGCAGCAGTCGCGGGCCATCAGGTAAACCCGTGTGTTGGATTGTCACGTGAAGAAACAATGACAAGAGACGACGGGTAGGGCTTCCCCAAGCACCTCTATTTTTTTTATTTTTTTATTTTTTTTTTTTCTTCAAGCTCCTCCACTCCGTGCTGCTTGAGCAGTGGCTGTGCAAACGAGGAGATGAACTGTTTCCAGGAGACAGCCGCTTCGCTTCAGACACCCTGAGATGAGAGCATGCACTTCAAGAGTAATAATAGCTGCCAGCCATGCCGGGGGACGGGGGACGGGATCTTGACGTGCTGCTTGACATCCAACCAGCACGCCTCATGTTTGGGGTCAAGTTGGATGGCCAGGCTTGAAGTTCACTGCTGAAGGGAGAAGGGGCAACCTCCCGCCCTCCCTCCCTTCCTTTGAGGTCCTGTGTGCTCCTGTAAGTCCCCTACTTTGGCAGTGACCACAGTCAGTCTTGGACTACCCTCTGGAACACCTGGAGGGCCATTTTACTGTCTGACACCTCACCCAGCACACCCACCCACTCCAACTTCTTGACCATAAGGTGTGACACACCTCATCAGGCAATCTGTGTCAACCTGTGTGCCCAAGTGTGTGGCTCAATCTGCCCCAAAGTTGTGATGTTTAGTTCTATCAGGGTAAGTATCCATCTCGCCCACCGCATAAAGATTTTGTAGTCAAGCTTGCAAAGAATTTGGTAGGAAACTCATTATTTCACTACCACCACAGCCCTTTAGTTTATTTTCTTTGCTGCCTGGAGATGGCTTTGTTCCAAGCTAAGAAAGACCTCAGATTCCATTATTTTTTCCCTGAGTTTTCCCCTCAGGGTTGATCAAAAGTTCAGTGCTTAAGATCAGGAAAGCTGCAGGGGTCTTGGCAAAACTGGCACAGAAATGTCACTGCACAAGAGCAAAGGGAGAGGCACGTGCTTGCTGATTGCTCGGCTCGTTGCATACCGAGTCATGCCACATAGCAACTAGAAAACTACTGCTGTATCTAAGAGCAGAGAGGAATGACTTCTTAATTTAAAAATGACTTTTCTGTGTTAGGGATTTGACAGGGAGGATGAAGGACTGAAGGAGATAAAGTGTCGCTCTCCTGAAAAAAAAAAATATCATTTTGTAAACATGAAATATTGATCTGGCATGTATTGTGTGAGTGCTTGCTGTATGTGTATATCGAGTTCCAAATGTTGCACATTCAGAAAAACTAAGTTAGAAAAATCACTCACACACATAAAGACAGAGGTCCGCAATCTGTGCTGTCTGGAAAAGCATGACATGTTTACCTAGGCAGGAAGAAAACTCTTTCTCATATTGCCCAATAAGTTTTTTTGTGACCATTAGCTTTTTGTGAGGAGGATTTAATGTTATCTAAAGTATCCTTAATCTGCATTTTTATGGTTAATTAATAGAGCTGATCTGAGAAGTGCTTTCATTGGAATCTGTCTTCTACTCTTCTCTGTTTCTTTTTTGCTTGAATTCAATAGAAATTTCTTTTGCAGCCCTGAAAATGAGGACATTTATACCCATGTCTTTTTATATCTCCGTAATTTATGTGTACTGGCTCTAATTATCGTTACTCCCTGGCCCCTTTGCAACATCTTCAAGACTTCCCTATATTACCAGACTGACATAAAATGGTCATAGTCTAAATGCACATCAAACTCAGAACAGCTTAATTATGGAGGTGCCATTAAGAGTACATTGATTTTCACTTAAGGGGATTAATTCTTTGCTTTTTATAAATAATGTGGTGCAACGGCTCAAATTTACAGCTCTACCTGCATCTCTCACCATTACTGTAAGAATGGCCAAATAATAAGATTTAAAAAAAAATATTTAAAGTGTCTCTCTTCCTGCCTTTTGAGGCTCTAGAGCTTGTGCTGTCATGATAAGAACATCATGATAAGATACAGATAAGAACATTTCAGAGTCTGAAGGAATTAAAATAACTCAAGAGCTGATAATTTGAGAAAAGAAAACAAGTGTTGCAAGACTTATGAAGAAACACAGAGAGCCAGCAGCATACAGGTTGAGTGCAATGAGCATATTCAGGTAAAACTTTTAATTCATTGAACAATAAGGATTTTCTAACAGTCACTATGAATTTTTCATGATGAGGGTACAGTTTTGTCACCATTATACAAAGACTGATATATGTTAACATGTCAGTTATGTATTTTTTTTTTTTTGCAAATAATACAAGTCAACAATACGGCCAGAATGACACCAGAATCACTAAATTATAAAAATTTTGAAAGTGTCTTTATTATCTCCCTTAAAAAAACTTTGCTACTTTCTTATAGGTGGATACGAAGCTGGAATGATTAATGCAATTAAGACAGAACTATGGATCTTATCCAGGCACAAGAAGATGCTTCATGCTCACTCCCCTGGGAAGGCCAGGTGGAATATGACCCTAAGATACTTCCTCCCCCCTATTTTACAATTAAAGTGAAGATCTGGAGTGGAGAGGCGGCAGCCAAATTACTAATTAGCACTCTGATGACTACATCTGCATTTTTAAGATTTCATTTTGATTTGCATGGGCCTGCACAGTCAGCTGTTAAGTTGCAATTCAGCTGAGTTAAGTGTTTACTTGTTGTTGTTTTTCAGAAGAGGGAGAGAAAAGATCTAACAGAATTAGGTCTTTACCATTAGACCTCGAAAGACATATGAGCCAGGAGGCTTCATTCATTAGTGAAGTGCTGGGGCCAAGAATACCAAAATTAAGGAAAAATCTTTTATGGGTAGGAAAGAGGTAAACAAAGGCTCTTCAGGAGTAACACACAAATGAATGATGGACACGGACATTTCACACGTTCTCATTAAGGAGGAAACTGGGCCTGAGGTGCATTTCTTGGTTACTCTTTGGCTCTCACCGAACACAATGCCTAACTAATACATGCTCTTAGTTCACCATAGATTCACCGAGGAAATGGCATTTCTGATTGGGGCTTAAAAGTCCTACTGGAACCAGAAAGTATGCTGCACACTTTGAGGATGTTTATTACTGTAGTTGAAATACATAAGGGGTTTTTACCGAATAAGTATACTTTGATACCTTCTCTTTCCAAAGCACTGCCTGTGTTTCCAGATCGCCTCCCTCCCCCTCCCGATCCTTCTGGACAGAAAGCACTAGGTGATGCCTGGAAGCCCCATTCTGAAGGTTAACTCCTCCTACCAATGTTGTTTAACCTGTGACTGACCACCCTGCCCATTTTTTGTCTTGCTATAGACTCTTTATATTCCTGGATATATTCTTCCTAGTCTGGAATGTGAAAACTTTTGGAAATCCCAAAATTTTACAAAAAGGGAAATCATCTCATGCCAGACTATAGTTATGAGCATAACAGTATTAATTACTGTAAAATGCTCAAATGCTGTGGAAACAAAAATTTCTAATAATAAAGACTGGTTTGAAACTGCTCCATGAATAAATTCTTTCATTAAAATAAAACTCTTACAAAGTTGTGAGTATGAGTACTGCAACAGCGACCTGCATGGACCAATTACATCCTCATACTTACATGCAGTATCAGGTTGCTCATTTACATCAAAATTAATCAGACTTACTCACAAATCCTTACCTTCAGAGCTGATTTCTAACAATACATCATTTATACCCTTGATTTTTCCATACTGAACTGAGTTCAGACATTCAAATCTTCACATACTTGAATATACAATTCATATATGTACATCACTTTTGATGAACATCATTAAAATGCTTGTTCTTTTTAATCAATTGCTCAAAAATCAGAGTGCTCTTGAGCTATAACACGCTATTTCCCCTTGCTTAGGCAGATAAAACTACATGGGACAGAGAGTATGTAATTATTTACATGCTTATCCCAGAAATAATTTTCTAAAGAGGTTACTGTGTTATGAGAGTATTTAATGAAGTACTTTCAGCTTTTGTGCAATTAATGCAAATTTATGTGATGATCTACTATTTTAACAATCAATGTCTGTGTGTATTTTAATTAGCTATCATTTCTTTTTTACTGAAAAAAAAGTTGTTTGCATTATACTCTCAACTGAGTTTAAATACAGCTGCTTTGAAATTTGCAGTTTGTGTTCTGTGGGAGGACCTACAATTCCAACATAACAAAAAAGAAATTCAGAATGAAAGGGAGAACATCTCCCAGTTTCCTGTAGAAAGGAATCCTGGATGGGGAGCACTGGCTGGGATCTCTGCCTTTAGTTGACAGGATGGCAGGGCCACCTCAGACCACAGGTATTTGTTCCAACATCTTCCTTCCTTCCTTCCTTCCTTCCTTCCTTGACTATAAGTCTGTAGTCAACATGACACAGCCTCTACTCTGCATTAATGGAGATAAAACGTCTTTCTGGATTCTCAATATTTGCATCTTGCTTACTGCAACATGTTTTTCTCTTGTTTTATCAGTTCAGAAAAGTGAAGCAAAGAAAATTTTCTCTACTGGTAACTCAGTCACTCCTTTTCCAGACCTTTCCCTGAGGTGTGAAAGCAAGGCTCTTCTCTCACCTGACATCCTCCCATCACTTGTGCTTCTAATCATATCAACTTACCACTGCCCATCTCCAACTATCCACTTACCTGCACCACTGATATGTTTCTCAACCACCTCACATTATTTTTTCTCCCCTGTTGCCCCTTACACCAGGATATCAGCACAGTGACACTCTGGGACTCTTTCAGATCTGTCCTGAGAAGATCACCCTTCGTTATAGGGCTTACACCACTTCTCACCGGTCTGGCCAGCAGCAGGCTGAGGTCACTGGCTATTATCCAGGACAGAAATATCTAATCTTTTTTTCTACATTTCCCTTTGGTTTTCTATTCTTTATTTCATCTTTTGTAATTAAAGTGCAAACTTATCAGGGTGGGAGGGTTTTTTGTTCTCTGTTTGTGCAGCATTTAGTACAAGGCATTTGGGACATGTGAACTCCTAGACCCTGCGGTAATAAAAGAATAAACACTAACAGATAGGGCAAAATACGATAGGGAAGGTAAAATTATCTCTCAAACATTATAGATGCCAGAAACTGAGGTCTACCCTCGACTTCAGAAAAATGCAGTAATATTAAGACACCAAACAATGTCTGTTTGCATAACCTTAGCCCTGGTGTGACACTGTGTCATAACAATATGATTACGGCATTATAGGGATTTAAGTTGTCATTGGATCAAACTCATTCACAGATGATTCGTTTTCTTTCTCTCCCCTGAGAACTGTCGGAGCAAGAGCAGAGGTGGGTGGCAGCCGGGGAGGAGAGGAGCTCTTCCGAGCAACACTTTTCCCTTCTCTCACTGATACATTCGAAACTCCCAGCTCTGATGAATAGCAGCAAAAAGGGACATAATTCCTAAAATAATTACTTTGAAAATGTCCTGTGGAAAAGCTTCAAAGAATTCTGATGATATATGAGTAATGAAGGGTCTGTATTTTATAACAGAATTCATTACGGATAAATAAAAGTCTGACAGAAGGTACAAAAGGACCTATTTTCAATTAACTCTAACTCAAACTAATTAATGGATTTACTTGCAAAATGTCAGAAAATGCATTACATAGTCAGTAAGTACTGTAATTTTAGGAATAATACAGTATATTTTGTGCATAGCAAAGTGACTGGATCCCTCCTTTAAGTACAAACTTCATCCTCAACTTTGGAGCAGAGCCTGGCACCTTCATAATTTTTCTTCTTCACTCCATCCACAGTGTGAAAAAGGAAGATGGATATACAGCAAACCTACGAGGAAACCTGCTATATCATCAGGGAAAAAACTTGACATGTAAAGAGTGTTTCATGAATCATGAAAATACATTTTAATAACTCAGCTAGAAGGAAAAAACCCACCAAACTTGATTGGCCAATTATAAAATTATAAATGGCTGCATTTTTGAGAATGCTCCCCCATCAGTGTGGGTTTTTAACTAAGCCTGATGAAATCCTGTCCTTCTTGTGATGGCATGTCTCAGCACAGATTTTCTGTGCTGTTTGATGCTGCTCTCATACTGCTGTTGAAAAAATTTGCATTAAAAACTCTTCTGGAAATGCACGTGGTTTAATTAAACAAAATGAAGAAACAAATTGAAAAACGCCATGCATGGCAATCCTTCAGATTTCTTCCCCACTTCATCTCCTTTTCAGGAGAGTCTTTTAAGAACATTTTCATCAGGAACAGGAAGAAATCATGTGTAAGCATAAAACTGGGTATCTTGCCGTTTTAGTATACCTCTAGATTCTCAACAGATTCTGCATATTCTAAGCATTTATTTAATCTTTCTAACTACAAACAGTATAAGTCAAAATGTTTTTTCACTATTGCACATCTATTATATTTTATGGTATGTGCTTAACAACATGAACGGATGTATGATAGACTACAGATATAGATTTAAAAGATTCAATCAAAGACTATGCTGGGCATGTAGCAGAGGACAGTGTTTCTGTAGGAATCATAATGTTATCATTTCCTGCTCTTTCAAGTGTGTAGCCATAATATTTCATTAGCGTATGGCCTGGGTGAGCTTTTTCATCATTTTAGCCTGGCTTCCTAGGACGACGTGTCAAACCTCTGTTCTTGTGCTGTGGGTCTGCTCATCTGTTCTTCTCCCTTCCCTCAGGAACTCCCATCAGGAGTTCCCATCAGGAAAAGGCCGGTTGGATGCACCCCATTTGGTGGTGCCCATGTTAATGCCGTGTGGGCATCGGACACGGGCAGCTGCTTGCAGCCCCCACGTGGGTGTCCTCTGCACCGGGCATACCACAGGGGACATGAAGGGATAGAGTGGGAGGGCAAGACTGGTGGGAAAAGCTTTTCCTTTGGGGGAAACAGCCTTCCAATTATAACTGCCTTCCAATACCTAAAAGGGGGCTGAAAGAGGTTGCCCAGAGAAGTTGTGGACATCCCATCCCTGGAGGTGTTCAAGGCCAGGCTGGATGGGGCTTTAAGGAACCTGGCCTGGTGGGAGGTGTCCCTGCCCATGGCAGGGGGGTTGGAACTAGATGATCTTTGAGGTCCCTTCCAACACAAACCATTCCATGACTGTATGATTCTGTGAAACCACATATCATCAGTTCTTTTGCCTACTAAGTGACCTGTTGAGTTTTGGTGTGTCAGTTCCACAGTGACGGTGGAATCCTTCAGCTTGTCCCAAAAGCATCAAAGGTCCCCATGAGATCTCCCACCCAAGGAGCTGCTAGATCCCAAGCTGCACAGCTTCCGAGATCAGAGGATACCAAGGGTATGAAATCCAGCATGGCTGCGGGCTACTTTCTGCACTTAATAAAGGTAAAATATGCTTATGATTTGGAGCTGTACTTTTTCTTGATTATGAAAGGGTTAAAAAGAAACACGTTTGCAGCACTGATGCAGAACGACCTTGCGGGGAGCGTTCTGGCCTGTGCCAGCAGTTCTTTCTTCCTCTGCACACAGCTTCTAATGGAAAAGTACTGCCTGCCCTCTGTAAATTATTAATTTCTTCATGTTATCAGATACCGTTGATAAAAAGACAAGTGGCCCCTGTACTGACTGTCTGGGGTAAAATGAATACTCGCTGATGCCCTTTAAACTCTGTATAGGTTTTCATCTACTTTCTCCCGAGCTGGGCTTTGCACGGTGCAATGGGCTGTTACACACTTTTAGCTGCTCACAAGTAACTCCCTATGGAATAAACCATTCCCGCTTTCATTTTAGGTGCTGACTGAGATGAATGACTTTAAATTACTTACAACCTTCAGCTGATCTAAGATGTCAAACAAACTTTAAACCAGTATATGTTCAAGGATGTGTGAACCTGAAAACAAGAAAAGGTGTGGGGGGGGTTTTCATTAGCGGCGGGAGAGAAGGTCACCCCCTGGAGCGGCTGGGCAGGGGGGCAGCAGACACCAGCGCTCCCAGTCCCTGCTCTTAGCCATTATTAATACAAACAACTCAAAACAGCACCTCCGATAAAAAGCCCGATAAAAGCTACCGGGATTCAGGATCATGCTAACGAGCGGCGGTGGCATAAATTATCGAGTGGAACAGCTCCAAAGTATAGCATACAGGGACCCATTTAAGAGGGTTTATACGTCAGGTTCGAAAGGAATGAGGAATTGGCGAGAATGCAAGCACAATACCACATCCAACAAGTGGTACCTTTTCCTGGACTGCTGTGTCTCAGAAAGCTATATTTAACTTTTCAGGGTAGGCGGTGGAAAGGAATCTGCAGCGGGCATGACAATAAGGGCGAGCAGCTGTCTAAAAAGCTGTAATGTACTGAAAATGGCACTTAACGCATAGTCATCAGGGGCAGCAGAGTTTTCTCCGCTGCAGCTAAGTGCATTAGGACTAGCAGCAGACAGCCAGGCTACCGAGGATTGTCTCCGTAGCATCCACTTTGGCTCCTCAGCATCCCTTCAGAGGTTACTGCCTCATATTTGTCATGCTGTTGCTGAAAGGTAGGGACCGTTTCCAGACCAGATTAACCTCGTCTTCCTCTGAAGAAGACAAACGACAGGTAGCTAGGTTGCACTCATGTCTTCCAAAGGGGACTTGCAAAACGAATGGCAGATCAACAGCGCGGAGTGAATTAAGCTTCTGCTTGGGTTTCTCTGCACATCTGCATAAAAGATGAAGGACTAGGACCATCCCTATCCTATGAAGGCTTGCGGTGCTATTTATAATTCTCTCGTTCTCCCTGTGAAGCATGGTAGGTTTCTGTGGAGCAGCATCTTGCATGCCTTATTCACTTGTGTCAGCCTTACCCCAGCCATTAGTTCCCGCTGATTTTCCGCAGCACTTGGCAGAACTGGATGCTCTGCTTTTCTGGAACCACTTCAAACTGTGAGAAAAATGAGCCTTTTGAATATCACCGTGGAGGAGAAAATCCCTCAGACATAGTCCTCAGAAAAAGGAGCATCAGATCTGACTGAAATTTTATAACATTAACTTACCCACTTTACTAATCAGACACATCTCCCAGCAAATAAAGTGTGCTTGCCAACAACTTGTATTCATGGGAAACTTAGAGCTAAAATGAGGTTTTCTGTGGACGGGCCGGTGTTATTTTGGTGGAACTATGGGGAACAGCTTGTAGAATTCTCACAATGTCTGGTTCTGCATCATACCATTAATGCCTGTAGTTAAAGAATGAATTAATTATACTTATCCTCAAAATAGTGTCGTGGTTGAGCTCAAACTATCAGACCCTAATAAAGAGACAAGTTTCTTTATACTACAACCTTCAAAGCCGGTCACAACCTTGAATGTCAGTAATTTAATGGAGTATTGCTTTGGGTATGGGTGGAAGGAGGCAGAAAAGCAGAAAGCAGAAGCAGGCTCGGGAACGTGGTGTGCTGGAGAGGGCATCAGTTGTGGTCTTTTGGTTGAGTGTTGCTGAATTTGACTTTGAGCAAAACCTCTTCAGGTTGCTTGGCTCCAAATATGTTCAGAGAAACAAGGTTTTATGTGTTTTTCTTTTAAGTAATAGCCATAACGTGAAAGACATCTGAATTTAATTCTTGAGTACTTAGAGGTAGCCCAAAAGCTTTAATTTTTCACCAGAAATTAGCTGAGAAGAAAAAGGAGATAATGATAACACATAGCAGTGTTGTAAGTGTATCCTTCTTTGCAGGGTGGTCCAAAAATTAAATGGATGTGAAAAATGACTTAACTTTTCAGTATTGTAGTTAGTATTGTACATTGAGGGAAATTCAGACTGTGCTGTTGCACTGGTTCAACAGCTAAATGGAAGTTTTCTATACCTAATATTGGACTTTCTCATAAACACTAAAATACTTTACCTGGTTATTTGTCAGCCTGGGATGATAATTTTGTAAGTGGAAAATATGTGGACTAACCTCTAGCAAACTGTTTTGGTGTCTACTGCAGGGAGCAAACATTACAGTTAAGGTCAGCTATGCAAAAGCAGACTATACTGTCACCTTAATAAAACCCAGAAAAATCCTAACCTGTCTCTGAGGAGGATTCCTGAGAATCAAGAAGATGAGAAGCTGAAGAAGCTAGTGGATATATCGTGTAACAGATGGGTTGTTACCTACAAACCTTCTCCATTGCTTGTCTGCACTAATCACAGGGCCAATTAGCGATGAGATGATCAAGCCAGATGCTGCCACTGGTATCCGCTAGATTCCTTACCCCTTGATTTGAAAAAATGTAAGACAAATTAGAAAGCAAAGGAGGCCCTATTGGATTGCAGCATCACTGTCATAAGACATTATTCTTAAATTGTTTGCGGAGTGCAGAAAGAGGAAAATATTTGACAGGAAGGAATAAATGCTGCCAACATTGATTGTTTCACATTTCAAGGGCAAATTTGAAACTGTACTTTCACAGTGAGTGAGCATAGATCATTGGAGAGGTGTTCTCATAAACACCTGTGAGAGATACAAAAGCCTGGCTGCTGGCATAATACATTAATAACCTAGAGATGCCTACATGGCACATGTGGGAGGATGTAGCATACAGAAAGGAAGAGAAAGAAAAGGAAAATGGGCAAGAAGGAGCACAGAGGATTAATAAGCCAGCAGAGAAAATAAAACTTTTTGTAGCAGTCTCCAGAATTTCCTTTTGGAAGGAGGATTGGCAAGAGGGAGCTTCCTGGAGGAGAACTTCTGGTTTATAACCCAGGGGTGTATTTCTGGAGTCCCAGAGACGAAGATGGCCCCCTTGTCCAAACATGAGCCCTTCCCAGCTCTGCCCTTGCCATATTGCTTCAGGTGCATCCCAGCTCCCAGTCGGTGGAGCTGCTTTCTTGTCCACGTGAATGACTTTTTTTGCCTCAACACAGAAGAGGCAGCAGAATCGATCTGCTTTGCCATTTTCTGTTCCTCTTGTCAGCTGCATTCCTAACTCCAAACTCAGAGGCAGTGGTGTTCCTCGGCGCTGCTTGCCCTGCCACACGGCTGCCACCATCCACAGCCCTTCTGGCCATCTTTGCCCAAATACCCAGACAAAACAGAGGTTTCCGTCTGTGAACAATGCCATGTATTCAAGGCAAACCCAACAGTAATAAAGGGTATCAGAACACTGAAAAGAAAAATAAAAGATTAGGGGAGAGGAAGGAAATAAAAGCTAGGTTTAGCATTTTCTCTCTGAAAAGAGAGAACAATTACCGAAAAAAAAATAAAGAGAGAAAAACATAAAGCGTTCATACATAAAAAGTTGACAAATTATTCCCTGTGGATTTTATGTCATCTTTACTGCAAATACTTCTTATTATAGCACACGTGTTTCCATGATTGCTGTCTTTTTTTTTTCTGTTTGTCTTTATTCAAATCTACTTAAAAACTCCTCTTCAAATGTTCTTCATATTCTTCAAATACGAAGTTTGCTATGGAAGCTTTCCTAGCTCAACACACCTCGCCTGCCAGCACTTGCACAGTCAGCCTTTGTGAGTTAATCCAGGTGGTTTAATTCTTCATGACAAATAATAGAAAGGTAGAAAAACACCTATTATTTTTGTAACCCCTACAGAAACTGAGCACTTGGGTCCATTAACTCTTGTGTGGCTTTTTGGAGACTGTACACACTTGCATCCTCTGAAGTGATCTAGTTTACAGCCCAACAGATGGACTGAGACAATCCTTACTCTGAAACCAACAGCAAAAAACTATCTCTGATGTTCTTGCTCGGCTAAAGGTCCTCCAGTGGCTCAGTCCTGCAGTCTAGGGTTAGCTTGGTCAGATTCCCACCATAAATAGTGAATGGCTCCCACCTAAGCATCATGTTGTGGCCAGCAATTCTTTGACTGTGCAGCCTGGAGGGAACAGGGATCATCATTCTCCCAGGGGCTTTGCAGCAGAGCCAGCCCAGATTTTTGTCACAGATGAGATAACACCTACTGAAGCTCTGCTGCTCCAAAGGAGGAGGAGAACACAGCTATTGGTGGAGGTGCTTGCTTCATCAGTCTTATACCTGAGTATGTTACTAGTGACTTCAATACTGCTATGAGGTAGAGAAGGATGATCCTATCTTACACATGAGATTCAAAGGCACAGTGGCTGTTCATAACATGTATTTGGGTGCTTAACTTCTGAGAGTATAAAAAAATGAAATCCTTAGGTATTTCTGCACATTTGGATCTAATCAGACTGGTGATCCTTTCGTTTCTCCCTCACATTTTCTCTAGGCATAATTTTGTATTTGACCATCTAAAAAGGTCAGAAAAATTGTCGCTCATCAGTCCATAATTGATCACAGCCAGTTTGCAAACAACCATTTGTTTGCTCTGATACTTTTATTACTTTACTGCCCACTTTAATGATTCTGTTTTTAATGTAGGCAGTTTATACTTGGATTAATAACAGTTAAAAAAATTAAATGAGACAGTACTGCAATGTTCCAAAATAAAGTTGACATCACAAGTTGACAACGCTTGAAATTCTCAAGATGAAATGTTATGAAGTTAGTTTGGCAAAAACATTTGTTTGTAATTGTGCTCTGCATGATTGCTTATTAAAAAAAAAATGTTACTTGAGTTTGTGAGCTGAGAGGACCCGATGTACTTAGTGCTATTATATTAGGCAGGAAAAGTTGCTGTGCTTCAGATCTGAGAACTGTTCTGGGATATTTCTGCCTGTGCCTTATTTTCATGTTGCAACTAGAAGACATACCTGCTGTGACAAAAATTATTTTTCTGTTCCTTTTTACACTGAATGTCACTGTTTTATTTGGGTGGATTTTTGTGTTAGGTTTTTTCTTTTTTTTTTTTTAGCAAATATCTGTCAATATAAAAGCCCGTGCTTGTACCCAGGGGTGCAAGCTTGGAGGTATGACTGAATCCTGTGTTGTCACCCAGTGACACTCCCTGCTCACATGTTGTGTCCTTCCCAGTAAGGATTACAAGCTGAAGGAACACATCTCCATTGACACATCCTCCTCAAGAGTTTGCTGCAGTCACCTGGGAGGTCCTGCTGAAGACCATCCTCTCCAGCTCAGTCTCTTTTTTTTTTCTGCAGGATGAAAAGAGTCAACATTACTTGGAAATGGGAAGCCAGATGATACCATAACTAAGAAAATATCATTATATACTCACTTTGAATAATGTGTGAGTTCAAGATACAGAAGAAATTGAAGGAGGCTTAGAAAGAGGCAATGAAAATTATTATTTATGAGAGGCATTTAATGAGAATGAGATGGAGTAATTTAGCAGAGACCTCAATAAGCAGCAGCATGATGGAGGTGTACAAAGCAATGAACGGCAAAGAGTGGGCAAAAAATGTGTGTAGCCTCCCCTCAAAATATGAAAACTATGGGACATTCAATGAAACTGAAGGCAACCCATTTAAAGCTGATAAAGGGAAATATTTTGTTGTAATAAATAATCTAGTGCTGGAATTTACTCCTATAAAAGTATTTCCTATAAAATATTAGTGACAAAGTATTTCTGAATCCAAAAGTTTGGCAGAACTGAAGAAGGATAGGAACTTGAAATGCCAAGGGTATGGATGTCTCCTGGCCCAAGATCTGCAATAAACACTGACCGAGGGAGATAAAATCCCCTGACCTGTAATTCTATAGTCCCTATTAAAAGATTTCTTTTTCTTGATTTTGAACCAGCTGATACTAGCCAATATCAGACACAGGTCAGTATATTAGATGGTCTGCTGGTCTTTCATGATATCTAATTCTTCTGTTTCTTATTTCAGTCTGGTTCAGTGCAGCCAGAATCATCCATCATTTATCTTCATCTCTGTGGAAGACTTGTAATACATGGTGATTCAGGGCAGCTACTGAAATGACACTTTTGTCTATGCATGACACTGGTGCTGTAATGTCTTCCTTAGAACATGGAGAACAACTCCAAAGACGATAGAATTACACCGGTGCATAATAGTGAGTGACTTACTTAAAAAGGAAACATTTAGGATAACCATTTTTAACCCCTCTCACCATGGAAGTCTATAAAACAGTCAGTAGGTGAATTTTGGGTAGGCCAGACCATTTTTTCTGCCACCAAAATTCCCATACAAATTTTGCAAATGCAGCAAGAGCTTAGGGCTGAGCTAGGCTGAATTGGAGGGCTCGTAAGTTGTAGGGTGAGCCTTATGCAGGGCCAGAACAGAAAGGCAGACATGTTTTTGAAGATGAGAGGTATTTCTAGGCAACTGAGGAACTTATAAGAAGTCTCAAATTTTTGGCTAAACTTTTGCTGGAAACTATTTCATTCCCCACTGAGCACAGAAAGTGAAGAGCACAGCGGTAAGGAAAAGAAATCCTTGCTTCTCTCTAGGGCTTCTATTTCTGAGGAAGACAGAACAGAAACTATCTATCTCAAATCCATGCTAAATTTCCCTTCCAGGTGATTTACAGCATTGTGTTGAATCTGACCAAATGTAAATATACTTACATCAAAGCTATTTCTCTAGATTCCTTTAATAAGTCAGTGGAGACAAGAACTTTTGGGGTGTGATTCATGTCATCCTAAAGTTTGTATCTGACTAGGCCAGATGAATCACACCTTGAAAATGCCTATCTCTTTTATTCCAATACAAAGGTAGGTCATGGTGATGTGTTGAGATGTAAACATCTGGAGTATAGACCTGTAAAGTCAGATGGCATGACTCCCACCCATAGTCACAGGGCTTGGGAAAAGGACGGTGCCATCCCAAAAATGGGATTGCCCCATTTTTTTGGTCAGCCCTGATCTTGCTGTGGGCCTGTGACCTGAATCACCTCTGAGATAAAAGTCCATTTTCTAGCTGTCGTTTCTGGTGACTAAAATAAGCAGTGGGGTTTTATGCTGCAACCCTATGCAAAATACCTTGCTCTTACCTAGCTACAACCCCTTTTTAATGTGCTTTGCCATAATGGCTTTTTTAGTCACCGAAATACAGCAGGCAACAGTAGAAAATCCATATATAAACCTGTTTCTGAATGCACCGCCACAGTCCTAAACCTAATTTGTTTTCTTTTCCCTTTTAATTAGGTTTTCTGCAGGCTCCAGCCATTAACTCTGTTTTGAAACAAACTGTCCAAGGCTTTTCTTTGATAATGGTTTAATTTTAGCTTTTTCTCCAACCTCCGAAAGACAATTAACGCTCGTGCCTGGTATCTTTCATCAGATTTTCCTGCATCTCCTCCCTTGGCAGCCCTCCAAGGCAGGTTCATTTAACACCCGCAAAGTTCCCACAATTGAATCCCATCTCTACGGATCTCACTTTCCCTGCACATCAGCTCGCTGCGGAGAGCCAGGGCTTCCCAATTCATTTACATCAAAGCCATCAGAGGCTGTGGGCAGCAGTGCCTGTATGCCACTGTTTAATGCAGTCCTTGCTGCTAAAGTGCCCAGCCAGGACACGGAAGGAGGCTGCTGCTGCTTATTAGAAGTGAGCAGCACCGGTGCATTGCCAGCACTGCCCCGGCAAAGAAAATGGCACGGGTATTGGCTTGGAGTTAATTACTTTCCCTTTTCCTCCCTGCATAGGCAAGAGATGATCTGGTCATGTAGGTTGCTCACCAAGTCTTGGCGCAGCCCCATTACAAGATGTTGGGGGCCGGACTAGATGACCTTTGAAGGTCCCTTCCAGCCCAGATGATTCTATGATTCTATGATTCTATGTTTTCTGCTGCTCCTTCCAGCCAGAAGTGGCCTCGGGTGGGAGCCAGCACAGCCCTACCTCCTTCGTGTGTACATCACCACCCCAGCACAGCGCTGCCTGGGAGGAAAGCAGCAGGTCCGATGGGGGCAGGAATACTCATCATTGTTCCCTGCATTCCTGGGGGAGCTTTCATCTGAAGGTTTCAAAGAATATTCGCCTTTCCAGCATCACAGAATCACAGAATCACATGGGGTTGGAAGGGGCCTCCAGAGATTATCTACTCCAACCCCCCTGCCAAAGGAGGTCCACCTAGAGCAGGTTGCACTGGGACTTGTCAAGATGGGTTTTGAATGTCTCCAGAGAAGGAGACTCCACCACCTCTCTGGGCAGCCTGTTCCAGGGCTCTGCCATCCTCAAAGTAAAAAAGTTCCTCCTCATGTTTAGGTGGAACTTGTTACGTTCAAGTTTGTGCCTGTTTCCTCTTGTCTTATCCCCAAGATAAGACTGGCCCCATCCTGTTGACATCCACCCTTTAAGTATTTATAAGCATTGATTAGATCTCCCCTCTTTCTTTTCTCTTCTCCAGGCTAAAAAGACCCAAGTCCCTCAGCCTCTCCTCATAAGAGTGATGCTCCAGGCCCCTAATTATCTTTGTAGCCCTCTGCTGTATCCTCTCCTTGCCTGTCCTCGAACTGGGGAGACCAGAACTGGACACAGTGCTCCAGATGGTGCCTCATCAGAGCAGAGGGGCAGAATAACCTCCCTTGACCTCCTGGTCACACTCTTCTTGATGCACCCCAGGATGCCATCGGCCTTCTTGGCTACAAGAGCCCATTGCTGGCTCGTGGTCATCCTATTGTCCACCAGGACTCCTAGGTCTTTCTCCTTAGAGCTGCTCTCCAGCAGGTCAGCCCCCAATCTGTACTGGTCTGTGGGGTTATTTCTCCCCAGGTGCAGCACCCTACACTTGCCTTTATTGAAGTTCATCAGGTTCCTGAAGAACCATCGCACTTCCATTTGAAGCTACCGGGTTCTTGGTACTATGGGAAACCAAGATGCTTCCTTTGAGCCTTGCAGTTCGAGGCAGCTGGGTCTGAAAATCTGGACCACTCATTATCACAGGCACAGCATCGAGTTTTGACACTGTGGAGCCAAAATGCCTTTACTGAAGAAGGTAGCACAACCTCACATAACGCACCACGGTAGAAAGCTGTGTACAAACCTTCTACACAGGGTGTACTGAGGACCCATTCATCATATTTGATCACCTACAACTCTAATTTAGGGAATCTATCACTCTAGAGCCCTGCCACAGCAGTGAAGTTTACCCCTCAAGCCTCAGACCACCCTGACATTCATCAGTGTTATTTTTGTGGGATCAGACTTCTTTCTGCTGAAAGAAGGGAAGGACCCCATGGATGTATTTCTTCTTAGGTTTTCTGAGACTCAGAAAGTTCTATTCAGTGTAGTAAGACTAATTTGCTCTCAAGAGCCACATATTATTTTGAAAAAAAATAAAAAGACAAAATTAGCAAAATAGCACTGAAGAAATGAAAGGAAGACTAGAGCAAAGTTAATCTAGGCCCTAAATGCTACAGAGAACTGTATGACAGAATTTATAAAAGCACCTTTAGAAACATAAATGGAAACCTGTCAGCATCGTTAGATGCCTGGGTATTTTTACAAATCTGCCCCTGAAGATGCTGTGGCATAAAATAATTGTTAAAACAAGGGGTTTACTTCTAAGAATGCCCTCAGCAATGGATTGTGGAGGATTAATAATATTTCTTTTTATTTTTTTTAACTTTTTAGGGAGTTGGTAGGACAATAGGTTAATCTGTTAAGCAATAGGTTAACCCCATACAGGGTTATATTCCCTGTGTGTGCTTGAGTCAGAAATTCAGGTCTCTGACAGGGTATAAAGGAGTCTGGTGCAGAGCTGCTATGTTACTGTAGGTACATATCTTCTTTTTATACCCATTTTTCCTCTGAATTTTGTGAATTTAGGTTCACATCACATGATGTGACTCTTGCCTCTAGCACAGTACTCAGAATATTCCAAGTAAAACTGATGAGGTGTTTACCCCTGTATTATCTCCTGCTCATCCATAACTTGAAAGTTGTCAATTGACAACTTTCGAATGAAATGTGTCTTTGGAAAACTATGGAACAGGGGAGTGAAAGTTGTGCTGTATGGTGGTATTGCTCCTCCATGTCGCTGCCACGAAAACTGTGTCACAGGATGAGTTGCACAGGTATCAATGGACACCAAGGTAAACCAGTCCTGTTGGAGTAGATGGCTTTATTAGAGAAATAGTTTTAATGACTCAATGTCACACGGCAATTATATTTGTGCTTGCGACTGAGAGACTGGTTGTAGATGGCAAGAGAAGGAAAGGAGAACTTGCTGTAACCACAGAGGACTTTTTGCTATAAAGCAGGAGTTAGAAGGTAGGCAAAGTGAAGAAAGCACAGGCTGTGGAGAAGAAGGTGCAGCTGACAGTGTCATAAGTAGCTGCCAGGCTTCAGAAAACGAGACTGGAGAGCTGGTGATGGAGCAAGGCATATAAAGGTCTATAAAAGCTTTGGAAAAAGTGATCTCACTGAAGTTAGAAGAGCAATAACTGAATTGGCATGCAAGTAGTTAAATGAAGAGATTAGGAAGAGAAAATGGATAGCCAGGGGTTAAGGCAGATCATAGCCAAGGATGAGGGAGGGAGATAACTCATGATGCAGAGGGGAAAATAAAAATGGGTAAAAGCAAATGGAAATGTTTTTATGAATCTGAAATGAAAAGCTTTCAGTGTTTTCCTTTCCATATTTTATTATATTTTGTTTAGATTCAGAACGAAGTAAAGATTTGAAACCACAAAATCCTTTGTGAAATGGAACATCTGTCTCCTGCACAGTCCTCATTGTAAGTCAATGAGTTCTGGTTAAAATCAGTTTCCACTTTCCATGTTTACCTGATACCAGGTTGCTAAATAACTTGAATGTTTCTGGTTGTTTAAAACCTCTACACTTTTGTATAAACTGATCGTGAAGAATTCTTAACCACTCAGTGCTAGGAGAATTCTTTTATTTATTATGATTCATTCAGTGGCCAGACACAGAGTTGTCCATGAAAACTTTCAGTTTTATGTGGGAGATTATGTTTCTAGAAAATTTAGGAACTGCTTTATTTCAGTCTCACTGCTGGAGATTTGAGTCCTTTAGTGGTGGTGCAATGCATCACTTGCCACTTGTAATCTTCAAATCTAGAAACATATAGTTTTTAAAATATGGTATAATCTCTTTTAGAAGGGCAACACACTTCACTCTTACAAACTCATCACATGTCCGAGTAGTTAGCTTCCATTTTTTTCAGGAAAAGCTTCAATTCACAGATGGCTTTAACTGGTGATCCACTAACTTTCATTGTTGTCATGACAACATCATTGAGATTTTAATGCCTATCCTTTCCATGCAGGTTTGGCTTGTATATGTACAGTTTTCTTTTAAGACTGCTCAGATGATGGTAGGAAGTTATATTAAGACAGTCTCTACTCTGGCATCTCTAAAGTTGCCGTCAAATTTCGGTAAATGCAAACTGAAGCATGCCATGTGTTTCAGCTGAGACATCCCTGAGAGAAACAAGGTCCTTTATTTGGTCTGGAGTAGAAATCAGATCATAAACTCTTACATTACTGTCCCAGGTAGAAATACAAGCCTTTCTGCAAGGAACAGATTCACGTATCTCAAAAACAAGATGCGGAAATATCTTAAAAAACTTCTGTATTGCATGTGAAGACAGATAAAGTGTGGATACTTGGTCACCTACCTTGTAAATTATGAATTTTGGTGGTGATTCATCTTTCAATTGCCACAGAGAAGGCTGATGATGGGACAATTTCATGACCGACCTGCATGGAAATTGAGGAGCAGTCAGTGGCCTTATTGTTGGCTGAAAAAGAGGAAGGAGCATGTGAGCAACAGAAGCATCTCTGCCAGTTCTTCTCAGCCAGGGACTGGTGGTGCTTCATAGCACTGCATCCCTTCACATCCCCTCTTTTGGGCAAGTGCTGCTTTGCACAACAAACAAGTCATGGCCCCTGGCTTGTCATAGCACAACCATGTCTCTTGAAGCATTCAATTTTTTATCTAACTTCTGTTCTCCTTATTCCCCAACATCTTTCAACATCTTTTTAATAGGGAAAATATATTTTCAAAAAACAAATCAATTCCAGCTGTCAAGGATCTATTGCCGAGCCACTTCTTCACATACTCTTAGTTTTCGTCTTGCTCCAGGTGGCTGGAACCAGAGACCTTTCCTCTTAACGCCTTCAAACCCAGAAGCTAATGCAGGTATGTAATTGTGGTATTTTGGGATGCATCCTTGTTGTTACTCTAATGCTACTTCATTGGAGACACAGTGAATTGGAAAAAACCCACAACCCTGCCACTTTCTTACAGCTTTGCTCCACTCCCAGTAAAGTGCCACTTCCCCTTTCTCCAGGGTTTTTGATAATCCAGCGCATTGACCTCCAATACCTGCTTGTTTCTTGGCATTTCCAAATGTTTCAAGGCATCTTTAAGTGTATGGGCTCCTTCATTCACTTGCTCCCCGTGTCAGGAAGAGCTCTCGGGGCTCTTGCTCCCCACTGGGTTCCAGTTTCTGCCAAAGCACTAACAAAGTTTCATATCTCTCCATTTCACTGGCAGCTGCAAATAAATGCTCTTATTTTCATCTGCTCTTTGGGGAGCTTCATGCAACAATTTCTATTCTGTTCAATATGCAAATGCCCTGGTTTACTTCTGTTCCCTCAGAAAGTGAATAGAGTTTATAAGGAGAGGCAACATCTTTTATTAGATTAATGGAATGAGAAGAAGAAAGCAAAGGAGCTTGAGAGCACACAAGCTTTTCTTCACCTTGCAGAGAGAGCTGCATATGCGATGCTAATGTATAACCATAATAGTTTCTTACCCATCTCACATCAAGAAATGTCTCCAGATATGAAGGAAGGGAAAACCTGCCCCTGAATGGTAGACCTGGTGGGATTGTCAGTGTAAACTCCCCAGGAGGGCCAAGGAGGGGACAAGTCCTTTCAGGGGAAAACACAGATCCTCTCAGGTATCGGAACAGCAGACGTCTTGAAATAACAAACTTCAGCAAAAATGATGCTTTATGTGAAAATTCATGGTCATGTTCCCCTGTTGTTATTCTTCTGTTTAAAAATCAAAGAGCAGAAACTTAGACAGCCAAGTCACACAACAGGAGTAATGAACATTGATAGCGGGAGTGGATGGTTTGTGAGCAGCCTATAGCTCGAATGTTACTCATCCGGATTATTCAGAAAATACCAATGAATAACAAATGCTCAGAGAAAATAAAGGACAATTTAGTGAACGGTCCCATCTGCACTTCTCAAAGCTAGTTATTCAAAGGTGGTGGCGGCGGTGGTGGAGAGTTTGACAATATTGGAGTCACTGCAATAAAATCCCATTTCAAACGCAGCGATGGCAATAAGGGTAAACTATATGGGAGTGCAGATGAGACCCAGAGGAAGGCTCTCACTCTCATTACTTATGTACAACAGTGGCTCTGCTGTTAGTTACTCACTTCAGAATAAGCTCAGAAATCAGCTGATGAGTTATTCAACACTCAGGAGTCTTTTACACAATCTATAAGCAACAGAGAAAGCTTGGTGGAGGTTTTATAAAAGGACAGAACAATAATGAGGATGTATGGTCATGAGGATGTGCACTGCAGTGAGGAAAATAAATAATAGAAAAACTAACTTAAGTAAGTTGCAGAAACAAAATCTTTGGCTGAGACTAATGAGAGACACAGAGTGCATCCTTCGCAGTGGAGTGGGATGCAGGGATCTTAAATAACTGCAAGCCTGTGAACTCTGGACCCAGAAGAAACACAGACACATCAGGGTGGTGCAGTGATTCAGTTAATTAACTGAATTAGATGGCAGCGACATGTTTATGCTGGTGTAGTTATGCCTCTAACTCCTGCTAGGTGGGCTTTAGGTGTTACATCCAAAAATGCAACCTAGAAGAAAATGTAATGGCATGAGAACTCTGGTGCCAGGTAATTAAGACGAGAAGGTCAGAGCTGCATTCTGCCAAGGAGTGGGTCCCCACACAGGGGGCAGGGGTTCAGGCAGGGCAGCAAAGCCCTGCCCCCTGGTCCTGTGGGAACAGAGGCACCTGCGAGTTTCAGTTTCAGAAAGTGGTAGGATTTATAACATATTTTGTGCAACATTTCTTTTTGTCTAGCACTAAACTGTTTCCTGCTCAGCCGGTTATCTGAATCACCAGTCTTACAAATTAATTATCTTCTGGGCTTTAGCATGAAATATATGTCTTCTATAGGGCTCCAGTTTCCCTCTGAAGAGGAGGAGCAGACTTGAGAACATCTTTGTCCTCTACTGCACTAGCCCTTTTTCACTATGTAAGGGACAAGCTATCTTCACTAATTAAGCAGATTTTTGAAATTGTTGACTGGAAGAAAATTACAAAGCAGTACATAAAGAGAAGACAAAGCACGGACAAACACCACAACGAGTGAGGAAAATCCTCACTCAGAGCCCCTGTGCATCACTCCTGCAGCATGTCCCCAGGGACCTCCCTTACTGCTCACCAGCACCGCCTGAGAGAGGAGATACGTTCTTCCCTCAGCACATGGCAGTGTTCGGCTTTGCTCATAATCTAATAAATAACATGCTCACATGAAGCCGTGTCTGTCATGTTGTCACGTCAGTATTACAAAGCAATACAGCAGAGCTTTCTCACTTCATAGGAATCAATCTCTTTGTACAACCAGAGGCAACCCAAAGCCATTTAAAAAGAAATCTGTACGTGAAGTCTCATATATTGGAGAAAAAGCTTGTAGCAAATGCCATTCAGGGTTTTCTTGTAGTTTGTGATTCCAGGATCTTGCTGAAACAACTGAATAATAGCATCCAGAAGGCAAATTGCCAAGAAGATAACATACATTATTATGTAGACATTATGTAGTCAACAGCATACAGAAAGCCCGTGGAACATTTTAAATTGTAGCCTTCATTTTGTGCTCCGAATAGTGTACCAAATATTTTGATCATAGCTTTTCATTAAAATCGTATCTTTAACTCCTCTCCCTATCTTGCTACCAGCTTCCACTAAACACGTAAGATAGATGAGTGGAAGCAGGATCCCATGCTGTTCTGAGATTAGATAAAGAGATGATGAAAGGTCTTAAACTGAATGAGGAGATAACCCAGGTGTTCTAGAGAAGCAATAATAAACATACTTGGGAAATGAATGAACTCTCATTTTTTGTGCTTGCAGTGTTTATGAAAAAGTATAAAATACTCGAATGTTCACAAATAAATTCTAAATTTTATTACTATTTATTTTCAGATACAATCCCTAGCATGGTCATCTTAAAATTATCTTGTTTACAAAAAAAATTCTTTTGAACACTCTCACAGAAATACCCATTTATCTGTCATATGAATGTTATCTGTTTCTCACTTTGTTTCCCAAATTTGCCACAGCTGCTTCATTGAAAGCACATGTGCCTTTTTTTTTTTTTTTTAAACAACCTCCTTGCTCCTATAAAAGCCATAATGTTGTCAAATTGTTAAATTAGTGACACACCCACCCCACCCTAAATTCCACATAAACCACCAAGATTGTATCATCTTAGAGAAGCACAATGCAGAAGATGGATGGCTCTTCTCTCCCATCCTGACTGTAGCAGCCCGGGTTCCCTGGGGGTGACTTCTGCCCCTGGTCCCTCAACATGGTTCCCCCTGCCACCTTGCAGGCCCTCAGCTGGAGCAACCCTCATGGACCTCCACTGCCCTTTCTGTGTCAGAGCGGACGCAAACCTTTGCATCCTGCAGAGCTCTGCTGTGTCTTTTATGGGAGATGTCCCATCAGCTCCACTAACCATGCCTGTCTCCTGCATCGAATGGTAAGGTTCTTGAGCGATCTGATGAGCTTTCATGACAAAAATTGCCTCTTCTCAAAAACTGTGACATTTGTGAGACAGGAGCCAGATAAAGTAGGCGTTGGGTATTATTTCAGTTGCCCACAAATTTATTAATGACAAAAATACTTGGCTTTCCCTCAGGCTGCCTGGCTGCAAAGCCTACCTATGTGCTTTTGGGTGTGAATGTCTTTAAAGCCAGATGGTCCAACCACTTGCTTTCTGCTGTGAGTGACCTTTCTTTAAGTGATAGCTGTGATATCAGGGGTCATTACATGCACTCTGTGACTCAAGGTACAGCAGGGGCAGCAATGACAGTCTCTGGCATGTCCTGCTGGCCCTGTCAGCTCCTTGTATGCAGAAGCCCTTATGGGATGGTGTGACTGATAGCAGGCAGATAAAATAACCTAGAGCTCTTCCTGGAAGACACCCAAAATCCTCTGCTGAAAGCAGTTGGTACTTGTTAGATAGATTGTACTTGGTCAAAGTGTGCTCACAAGCCAGATAGGTGTGTGGGAGGCAGTCTGGGGAGAACCTGGCGCCTCAGGACATCTCTACTCACTCATGCCTAATAACTACACACATGGGTGTATGTAGTTACAAGACAACGAAGGTGCTAAACACAATCTCCACCAGCTTCATGCTGAACACCTCCACGATGTGTCCCTGACACATTCATCCCCAGGCACCCCTGGCAGGCAGCCTGTGTCCCAGAGGGGGTTTGGTACCAAGTTCCAGATATTGAAAAAATACTTATGTGTTTCATTCCCCTTGAAATTAGTAGCAATCAGGCCCCTGAATATTGATAAAACACAGGATCTGGTATTTTATCCCAGCACCATTGCAATGGTGGGTACTGGAGCAGATAATTAAACTTGTGTATCTTAACTTCTGTGCTGCTGCATTAGCTACTGGACCACCGTCCCGCTCTGTGTAATGATGTGGTCTTACCCACATTACCCTCATCCATCCTACCAGCACCTCCCTGCCTGGCTGCCACCTTCCTCTCCCCTCTTCTCATCTGCGAGCAGTGGCCCGGGCCACTGGCAGGGAATGGTCTGTGCCTCCTTACTTCTTGCATGGGGTCTTCTCCCTCTGTTTAGGCTGGAGACCTAAGGTCTAAATGTGCATGTGCAGTTGGGGTTCCATGAAAACCAGGCCTAAGAGAAATCTTTGCAGGTGAAACAAATAGCAACCATTTCCTAATATCTCCCCCCCTTTACTTCTGTTTTCCTAGAAAGGAGCGGAGATTTCAGCTTGGTCCATGTTAAACTAAGGATAAGATATAACCCGTCATTTATAAGCATCTGTTTTTCTGAGTGTAATTATATAAAGCACATATCTGAGTTAGAGCAGTCACTACAGTATATGTTCCCATGCTGCCATTTTACATCTACTCTCCAGAACTCTGGGGGGAAAAGAAGTTAGTTTCTTTAAATGCCTTCTTTTGCACATCTGCTCCCATGTGAAAGGGCCTTTCTGAAGCCTCAATATCACTCCTGAGGAGTTTGGCAATAATAAGAATACACTCCTAGTTTGTATAGCCGGGATGTGGATCCATTATTTAGAAGGTATTTCAATTGTCTGATGTCATTCAAATTTTCTCTTATTCAGTGCTGGCTACCGGCATCTCTGCGGTGGGAGAAAGAAAACAACCCTTCTTCCAGGGGTAATCACACTGCAATCAAACTGTGCGATATGATTAGGTCTGCCTGAGTCCTCGGTGCATTCTCGGTGCATTGAAACAGTGGTCCCCGAGGACCCGTCCATTGCACGCTGTTCCTCTCGGTACCGGCAGCTGATAGAAGTCATAGCCTAAAGAAGTTGCACAATCTATCATCTGAAAAACAAACATACTAGCAGGGGAACGAAGTGGAAAGCCAGAGCAAAGAAAAACAGCATGAAAGAAAAGAGATGTAATTGGGAAGGGGGGAAAACAGTCTAAAGGAAAAAAATACATCCCGAGTAAACAGAAACAGTATTAAAAAAAAAACCACCACAAAACAACAAGAAAGTAAGTTGAGTCAATAAAACAGGGAAAAGCTAGAATGCTTGCTATGAAAATGAAGGAGAGGCATAGAAAGAACAAACTCTGCTTTCCTTCCAAAATCAAACCTGGAAAGAACAAAGCAACCACAGAACACAGAGCAACCCGGAGAAAATTTAAGATTAAGGAAAAGATACTTCTGAAAAAAAAATAGCACAGCTGCTGTGTGAAATCCAGAATAGTCTGCAAAGGTGAAGGTATCTTCACCCATGACATCTTAAAGGCGATACAGCCTATAATAAGTACTGCCTGCAAAGTGTGCAGGTCAGAAATACACTGTTAGTTAGCTGGGTTTCATATGTTTTTATCATTGAAGACTGAGCTGTTTTTATTGCTCACACAGGGCATATGATAGCATTTCTGTTTCTCGTTGGATAGTATTACTCTTCAAAGCAAGTTTTAGGTGCAAATAACTGATCATGACTTTCAATCTACTCTTCTCAAGCATCTGGGAATATCAAAAACGAGGCCCCGTTGACTTCCTGGAGTTGAGTTTCCACCTATGAAATTTATTCTTTTGGCAAAATTTCCTACTAACAAAAGTATTTTCTGGAATATTCATAAGAAAGAAATATAAATTGGCCAAACCCAGAGCTGAAGTTGAGGCATATGAAAAATCAAACAAGGAGCTGCATCATTTTTTACTACTGTCACTTAGAGCTACTGGAAAGTAAAAGCAATTTAAAATGTAGCTTCTCTTTGTTTGCTTTGCTTGTTCCTTTTACCAAATCAATATACTTCTTGGCTAGTGTTTTCTAACACAAAGCTAACCTCAGATAAGGCTGTATTCCAGTGTGTGTAATCTCCTGCCCCCCCATTTCCCTTGTTTCAACCAACTTCCAAGTTTAGAAGTTCAGCAAGCAGGCCACCCACTAGAAAGCTAATTTCCAGAAAAAAGTTTACAGTATTCTATGCAAGAAAACCCGCAGGGGCTTATTAGAAAAGCTTTTGAAGCATTCTATTGACAAAAAGTGTTTGAAAAGATTTCTGTTACCATTGAACTGAGGGTTTTGTGAGCTGTCACTGTGATACATTGCTGGGAGCTCTGGCTTCCATTTCTGATGCTGTACAGAAACTCCAGAAGAGTGTCGTTTCACGGTGACAAAACCACATTGTCACTTATCAAATCTCCTTTTGTAAATCAAATGAGAGTGAGTTTGAGCATTGACTTGGGGCATGACCACTTCACCAGTCCTGACTGTTTTCATTTAAGTATTCCCACAGGAGTGTTGAAGATCAGCACTCCAATATAGATACTTTTGACAGTTAAGTCTTATTTTTGTCTCATTCACAATATAAAAAAGATGTTGACAAAGTAGAGCAAGCCCAGCAGAGGACAGCCACAATGGTGAAGGCAGGAGTACTTGTCCTGCAAGGAAGGTCTGGGGGATCTGGGCTGGTTCAGCCTGCAGAAGGGACCCAACAGCAGCCCCAGATACCTACAAGGACACCATCAAAGAAATGGAGCTGGGTTCTTCATAGCAATGCATGGCTGGTAGATAAGAAACACAGACATTGAAACAAGAGAGGTTCAGAATGGACATAAGGGGAAATTTTTCCCCGTGAGAACAGTCCAGCAGTGTCACAGACTGCCCACAGAGATGGGGAGACATAAGAGAGGTGTTCTAATCCCCTAATGATCTTTGTAGCCCTTTGCTGTACCCTCTCCAGCAGTTCCCTGTCCTTCTTGAAATGGGGAGTCCAGAACTGGACACAGTGCTCCAGATGTGGCCTCACCAGGGCAAATTTGCCGTTTGCCTGACGACAAATGTGTTGCATCCACATAAACATAAAGTACCCACAAGATACTAATGATCCTCACAGACTGCTGAAGCTATTGCTCTTCAAACCCCTACCTGTTCCTTTCTGTTTCCTTCCTACCTTTGACTCCCAGTCCTGTGACTGGTGTAAGAGGAGATGAGCAAGAGCTGCTTTACAGCACAGTTAGGACCATACCCACCAGGGAGGCTGTGGGAAGTTTCCATGAGTTTTCTGTAGCCCAGGATGTCAATGCTGATGTTGACCCTCCCAAAGAGTTCGTCCTGCTTGTTTTTCCTTTAAAATCCTTGTTATGTGTATTTTTCTTTCACAATCAGCTGGCTGTTCTTTGTGAAAGCTCTGACAAAGATATTGTGCATACATCTGGTTAGCTGTCACAGGTAATCTGCTATTTTTGCTAATGGCTACAGTTCTCTGAAATTGTTTTGCATCTCTAGACTCTCTGAATAGAGGTGTTGTTTGCAGTGTGCTCATTTCCCTTTTTATTACTGATGTAATGGTTCCTTTGCAAAGATTAGCTGAGTCACAGGGCCTGTTAATATAGGCAACCTCACAGCAGAAGAAAGAAAAATTGGTATAGTTTATCCTAGACCAAAAAAAAATGCTTCAGATGTTTATTTAGTTAGTAGCAGCATGAATGACTTAAAAATATCAATGTCAAAAGAACATCAGAAAGGCTACGATGAAAAAAACCCCAGATTTCACAAGAAATCATTCTTATGATATAAACATTACACCTTTTTCTTATATTTATTTACACTTTATTTAATTTGCTGTTTGCAGACAAAAAGCCCTGTCAGAGATGTACCTGGTTAGTACAGTATTAGAGTCAAGTGTGCCTGGCCATGTAAAATGTAAAAAAGAGGAGCATTTCTGTTCCTAAGGAACCATAGGACTCCTCGATGCTCATAAGATTTCCTGATGACCAACACAATACCAGAAGAGAGACTGATTATGTATAAATCAATTAGAGCAAAATGACTGTGATGGCTCTTTTTTGCATTTGAGCGTGGTATTCACAGACTGTGCTTCACATGAGCCAGGCTGAGTTCTAAAGCAGAATGTTCTTGGATATATGCTTTTGGGTCCCCATTGACTTGGGGGCACGATCTGCTGTGTGGCGTTGACCTGCCTGCAGTTGCCCGAGATGAGGATTTCCAGAAAACCTCAGGTCTTCGGTAGGAAAAGCTGATGGGAGAACTGGATGCCCATTGCGCAGTGCTCTGTTGCTCTGCCAAAGCTGACTTTCCCCTGTCCTCTGTGAGTGCTCATCACCGAGTGAAGAGGGACACCCCATCACAGCAATCAATCCCCATCGGTAGTTTGTAGTGGTCCCATTACTCCACCAGTGGTATAGAAATAAGGTAGTGGAAGAATTCCTGGCTAAGAATATTGTGTAGTTTTGCAGCACGATGGATGACACAGCTATTTACATGGCCAGCAAGCCAGGCATCAGGAGATTTTCCTGGCAGAGACCTTGGTGCTTAGAGGATTACAAGGCAGCTGATGAGAAACTAGTGTGACACCTAAATCTTCAGACTTAGGATACTACAGCGACAATAACAGACTAAAATCTTAGTTCTTAACGCTTATTGTTATTCCGTACCACAAACTGTGCACACACACGCACAAATGTATCTGAGCTAACGTGGTTACACTGCTATATGATGTAGTTCACATGTTTTTAAGGCATTTGGATGGCTGTGCAATCTTTCTGCAAAGACTGAAAAGCAAAAACTGTGGAATTTCTCAAGAAAGGATTGGGTGCCTAATTATCTCACTAGTAGGCTTGCTAAATTGAAGTTTTGTGAAGAGACTAGAAGATCTGATCTGTCATCATTGGAGCAGGTTGCAAATTTTTCCAGATTTTCAATGATGCCTGGATTGCTGGAGCTGAACTGATCTAATCTATTATAGAGAATAGATCAGGAAAAATGTTCATCTTTATATCTAGACCCCTACTTACATCAAAGGCTGGTTAAGTTTGGACGAGAAGCTGAAAATAATATCCATGTGTAACATCAGCTGGCATATTTATGCCGAAGAACTCCACCTGCCATCAGGGGAGCTGGCTATTTTGTTCTCAGAGTTCCTGCAGCCTGTATTGCCTTCATTTGCCTGTCTTGTATATGAAGTACTACGATGAGACATCTTTATCATGTCTTCATTACATACCAGTATTTCCATATATTATGCCTTCTCTCCTGAATCTATGCCTCAGTATACAGCGAGGATGAGGCTTGTTTAGGCAGTAGTTATTCAGTACGTTTTGATCTTTGTTCTTTGCAGTGGTTTCTACTTTGTTTACAGTACATTTTTCAAACCCGCTTCTACAAAGAAGATCATTAATTTTTCATGTTTTTTTTTAGTGGAGCCTGTTTGTATAGACTTTTAGCTTTTCACAAACTTTCCTTTCTTTTCACAATGCTTTTGAGAGATAAGTAGTCTCACCTGCATTTTGCAGTTGTCAAACAAAGGTGCAGAGAGAATAAAGTAAAAGAGAGAATAATTTGGTATTATTTTTTTTATAAGTATGTAACATGATAAGGTATTTTACATGTTTGGAGTCCTGCTTCTTTTCACATCCAGTGCAGCTGTGAATCTGCAGTTTCTCACCTTCCTGCCAAATTTCAAGTGCCTTGTCTGAGGACAAGAGCTTATGAAAGGAGAGGTCGCCAGCATTTCTAACACAGACAAAACCTCGCCTCGTTCGGAGAGAGACTGTGAACGGGCAGAGGGTAAAATGCTCCACGGAACTTCAGTCTGAGGCAGTCATGGGGCACATAACATTTCAGTCTGTGTTATGAGGATTTGACAACTCACACGCGAACATGAAAGTCTCACTGCAGTTTTTCGCAACCATAGTAACAGCTGATGCTTTCAGACAAAGAGCACTCCTCTAAAAAAAAAAGTGCTGTTGAATACATGGTAACCTACGGGTTGTGTTGGCTTCTATTTCAGTCCTGAAAAGAACGACTTGTGCTGTGAATGCTTCTCTGTTCCTTACCACTACGAAAAATACTGCCTCTCAAACCTGTAACAAGACGCCTTTTTATACGAACTTTCAGTCT
The DNA here is from genome assembly GCA_025769975.1 of Gallinago jamesoni. NCBI lineage: Eukaryota > Metazoa > Chordata > Aves > Charadriiformes > Scolopacidae > Gallinago > Gallinago jamesoni. The sequence goes on from JAOQGH010000032.1 coordinate 54,713,397, forward strand.
TAGACCAAATTTGGAATTTCATTCCTTGAAGTATTTCCGAACCCGTTTCCTGAAGTTCAGATATTTCTGTGAGAAAAAACTGGACTTACATTCCTGCAAAATTTTGGCGTGAGTCTAGGCAAAATGAAATATCACTCACATTAGGTCTTTTATGTGGAGTCTTATATCTTTGCATTTTCCATACCATATTTTCCCAACATGATCTCTTTTTTTTTTTTTTCAAGCTGAAGAACGGTCTTCTAGCATTCAAGTGGAATTCAGAATATATGAATTCATTTCCCACCCCTGCTTGGAAAATACTTTGTGTGGAGGACTTGTTCTGTCTCTGGTGCATTTTCCCATCTGTCTAATGGCCACCACAGTGTAAAGGTGGCCACCTGGCAGGTTCCTAACTGGCTGACATGGCTTTATTCTTGTCTTGTCAGCTGCTGGCGAGGCAACGTCACCTGCCAGCTTTACGCCATCTAGAATGTCATGGACTCAACAACTCAACAGCCACCTGCCTGGCGGGTGACCTGTTTGTGCACCACAACTGGAACAGATCTCAAATGCAGCAGATCTACCTCTTATGCACAGAGCAAAATGTACATTCTCAGTCCAACACATCCAGAACCTCTGGAGGTGAGTGCAAGTGCCATACGTGTACTCTCCAACAATTTCTGAAGGTGTCTGGTTCTGGTTTGGTATTGGTTCTGAAGAGAGTGGAGCTCCTGATCCCAGCAGGCCTCCTTGCTTCTAATAGAAATCAAATGAATAAGAGAAAGCAATTATCATTTTCAGTCTTAAAATCCCTCACATTCTTAGAGATACATTATTGGAAGAAGGCAAAAAGATGCCTGTGTATCTACAAATACCTGCACACTCAAGATTCTCCCAGCTACTGGGCTAAATGAAATAATGATTAGGAGTTTTAGTGATATCAATGCACTTATCAAGGCAGGAACAGGAAGAATGATGTTATTAAAGAAAAAAGTGGACTGTTTTAGTGATGCTTGAATTCCAGAATCTTAATACTGATGAAAATATTTATATTAGTTACAAAACATAGAATTATTTTGCCAGTAAAAACTTATGCCCCTTAATCTTAACTCACATTCTTTTCTTTTTGCCAAAAATATCTCTTTGGCACCATTGTTGGAATGATTATAAATAAATCTATACCACTTTTATATGTACTGTACTGCTATATTACTCTAACTAATCTTGATCTAACTATCAGGAAGTGAGTTAGCTGTTCACTCTTTTGTATTTAATGGATCCCAAGCTGCATTTTTCCTAGATAATGGAAATGTGATGAGTATTCTGACAAATTGTCTTTATATGAATCTTTCTTCATTTTTACACTAGAAATAATGACAAACATTTATACAATCCTACATCTGAACTAAGTAAATTAATTCAAGGATTTCCACTCTGAATTTCTGCTTATGAAGCCATGAATATGTTTCCTGTTCGCTTTATTTCTCCAAAGGGATGCCATCCATTCTCTCACCATAAAAGCTGTAATCTAACGACTGCTGATAGCAGTGTGATTGGTAGCATAATGCTATTTTATTGGCATACGGGGTTAAGAAAGTAACATGCAAGTGAATAGATTTTGAATACGTCTGCTTGTTTGATGTCCATCACTTGGAAGAAGTAATTCTAATGTTAGCAATTATGGACTTTTTTCCCTTTTCTGTCCCACAAAGCAGGCTTGATTTTTCTTTCATTTGTCCTAGTTGTATTCTGATTTCACTTCACTGACTTCACTGAAGCTATACTGATTTCAATGTAAGTTGAGAATTAGATTCAATTTGCTTTTGCCAGAGTAAATTACTCTCAAGGGACTTGGCTAAAGTTTGGAGAAAAGGAAAGTAGAAAGATTGTCCTTTAATATGTGTTGAACCAGGCTCATTGCAAACTTTGCAATGCTGCTCCACAGCATTCTTCAGCTAGCCTTTGAGAGAGGTTTTGGTGGAGTCTGATGAGGTCTGTTGAACAGACCCGGGACCTTTGGCAGTCAGAAATCAAAAGATCTGAAGTGCCAGCCAAGAAAAGATGAGCAGCATGTACTGGGGAAGAAGAATGAGTAGATCACAGTGTTTTTATTATTAATACTATGACTAGACTGCTGGTGGTGCCCTGGGTTGAGGTTAAGCTGACCACACAGGATGTGAAGAGCTACCGGACATGGCTTAGGAAACTGCTGGATGTGACAGATGTGACCAATGTAAGAGGCTGGCAAAGGTTACGGTTGGCACACTGAGGGATGCCTGGATTTTTCAGGAGTTATGTGAGAGTGGGCTGAACTCCATGGGAAATTAGAGGGGAGTGTTGGGAGCCTTCAGAGGGTGGCATCTTGCAAGGACGACAGTGCACATCAGAAATACCATGGAAGGCTGAGATGACTGAGGAAACCAGAAAAAAACTCACCCAAATTTGTGTACTGGTATAGCAAAAGTAGGATTGTCATAAAAAAAAAGTCATAGGGAATGAGTTGTTTATTTGTGAGGGTTGGGGAAAAGGAAGTCTAAAGAGATAACTTTAAAAAGGGATAACCGAGTGAGTGAGTAACCCCAGTTTGAGTAACTGGAAAAGGAATAATATGGTGCACATTATATAATCATGGCTACCAGGCAGCTCCATGCTTGATCACTGCAGCCTAATCAGGACAGTAAATGAAACATGTTTTTTCTTACTGTATGACACACATCGAACCCGCTGCTGTGATCAGGACATGGGGGGGTCAGAATGCTTTCTCTTGTGTGCAGGGGTTCACCTAGATGAGCAGACTGAGCTGTGTCAGAGCCCATCCCATGCCCGATGGCATCTACACCTTCCTATCATTAATATTTTAATAGAGTATGTTCATGCAGTGAAATATTTATTGAAGACTTTGACCAGCATTAAGATCGCAAAGCTCGAGGTGCTGCACGCATCCAGACACTCCCATGGTCGACAAATGCCACCAACCATCTCTTGCATAAATACCACTCAAGTGCCTCTTACCTTTGCCAACCCTGGCCAAATTACAGTTCATCACTGACTGTCAGATAGTACTTAAGGAGTAACATTTATCAATTTTTCTGAACTCAGCCTACCCTGCCAGTCAATTGGGTCTAAAACTTGGCCTTTTAAAAGATGGTTGCCCAATAAGAAGTGGGCTGCTGAGTTTTAAGTATCAATATTGGAAAATCCACTGTCCTGTAGCTAAATATTTCTAGATATTTTTAAAAAATAATTCTGAAACCATGACTCCACCGTTTTTTCAGTTCCTTTGGAAGCAGCTAATCATCCAGTAGAGGGAGCACAAGCTACCTCAAAAATGACTAAAGATCAGTTGAATCATATTAGTTGAATAATTTATTGTACAATTCTTATATCTTTCAAATAAATTATTCAGAAAATATATTTTTCCATTATTCACCAGTGTCTAGTGCTCCTGGAATAATTCACAAGTATATTAATCACAAATTTTACTAAGTGAATTCAATTATTATATAAAACGTCCATGCCCAGAACCGTGCAAACCACAGAAAGTGATACTGAAGGCATATAAAGACATCATCAGCTAACTATTCAGATGACTTAAATGATAACAGAACATATGAGCCACCACATATTGATTTTAATGATGGGACAGTGTATCAAGACAAGCATAAAAATGAAAACAATTGTCAGAAATGCAAAAAATAATAGAGAATAGCATTGTGATAGCTGCTTCTAACATCGACAGCCACCAATTATCTTTATACTGTACTATAAGAGATACTCTACATATTAAGGTCAAGAGAATGGCATGGTTTTTTAGACAACACAAAATGATACTTAGAAAAAATTGACTACTAAATGATGTCAGTGCTAGGAAGGAAAAAAGCTTCATTCGGTGCAGTTAGAAATTAATAGAAATAGTAGAGGTTATGTCTCAGGCTTGGACTGCTACTGTAATTAGAGCTGGATATTAATCCCATTAGGTGAAGGAAGGAGAACTGCAAATAAAGGAAAAAGCGTACCCCTTGCTAACTTCTTCCTCAGATAGTAATGTGGCAGAAAGAGGTGCTATTTCACAATGAATGAGGCATGGAGAAAGCTGACTGAGATGTAGTCTCTTGAAAAATTTGAAAGCCTCAGCCCAAACCAAAGACCTGTTCATCTAAAATCTCTGGAAGCAAACCCTCTGCTTTGAGGATATTTAATTTCCAGTGGGAGTGCTCTCAGCAATGGGGTGAAATTAATCTTGGGGATCAAAATCTACTTCTGTAACTGATCTACATCATCAGGATACTGTAGATCATCAAAGTTGGTCTGTGCTTATTTAAATTTTGTGGTACATTGTGTCAAAGGCAATTAAAACAATAGCTGATCAACTTGTTTTAGGATTTTATAGATACTTTCAATCAATAGGCTTTGTGTCATGGATGGTACTTTTTTGTCCCCAGGGAAACAATGTCAACGGGCGGTTGCTGTTGAAGCAGAAGGTTCAGAGGAGACCATGCAGCAAAAAAAAGACAGATAGTTCCTTTGCTTTTCTGAATTTGTATGTATTAAGGCTGCATATTTGTAATATATTGTAGTTTGTCTGAGTTAAAAGGGAGTATTAACTCCTGCTAAATTCAAGTTATCAAGCATGTTCATGGTATTCTCATTGAAATCTTGAGGTTGTGTGAGGAACAGATTTTGGGCCGCACAGAGATTATTTTTTTTTTATCCTGACAAGCCTAGTCTTATCTTCCACCTCTGGCTGATAAAATCTTGCCCACTATTGTACTTAATGTGATACCTGTGCTACAGCTGTCATTAAACTCAAGATTTTTAACGGTATCGTGACCTGCTCTCCCTTTTATGCTGAATTAGGAGAAGTACTTGCTGTTGTAACCCACGCTGGTACCTTTTGTTGTAGGACACCCTTGCCCACCCCTGCACTGCACGTGCCGGAGTCGCTCTTTCTCCTGGGCATCGCTCTGGTGCTGGTCGTGCACCATCGCCTTGATGGTGCAGCCCTTCCTCCAGCTGGTATCAGTATGCAGCCTGTGAGATCAGGCTCAGAAGGCACACACGTAAGATGCTGTCCTTAAAAAGGCCTTAAAAGGGAGGGGGGGAAGACGACATGCTTGGTGCATTCCAGCTATGGTGACCTTGAGGTAGGGTTAGCATGGGCCCGATGAACCAAAGCATTGTATTTCAGGCTATTGAATGCTGCCCCCCTCCCTTACAGTTTCAAAGGGGGAGATTTGTATTCTAAATGAAACAATGACCTTTGATCTTGCTTTTTAATTAAGCACCTAGCTAGAAGGTTTCGCAGGCCGTGTTATTACCTGTGGGTTTATTATTAGATATTAAGATTAAGGATTCAGAGTATATGGTCCTGGGCCTTTTTCTTTTCTTACAATGCCTTAAAGCTTCCTCTCTGTCTGCAATTTTAAAGATTTTATGCTAGCAATAAAATCCAAATTAGAAAAATAACGGCTCATCCATATAAATAGGTTGGGCCAAATGGTATCAGCGTGACTTCTTTGACGTTAGTAAGCAGAATTTGTCCAGCGCTATCTCAAATAATTAAGCCTGTTAGGAAAGGATTGGTCATTGAAAAAAGTCAAGTTAAATGAGATACCAAAGCTGACTCTAACTTGCCAAAACCCTTCCCACACATGGAAGCTTTGAAGTGGAATGAAAAGACTAAGCAAAGCCATAATTACATCTTGTTTAACTTGGCCCTTTAAAAAGCGTAACCCTTTAACTTGCTTTTCTTTTTCACACATCTGCATACTGCAGAACTCTTCAAATTGGCATAGAGCTTAATCAACAGATGATTAAAAATCAAATCTATGCTTCTGCTTTGCTGAATATTGCACATGTACTTAAAGTTGAGCATTTGCTTAATAGTTTTAAGGAATCAGGTCTTTTCTGCTTTTTCTTCAAGATGTCTTTCTTTTCTCTTTTGAAAACGTGGTTGAAATCATGTAGTATATGCCCTTGTGGGAAAGAATTAATCTTGGACTGGAATGTATAGGGATCATTGTCCTAATAGGATTTAAGCTATTTTTTTCCCCTTGCTTTTCAGTATTCACGGTGGCTGGGAAGAAATGGGTTTGTGTGGCTATTTCCCGTATTAGTTTCTGTTAGAAAGGTGCTCTAATGGCCATTTAGCTCATGGTGATTACACAAAGTGCTGAAAATAGGATTAGTACCTTTGACTACCTTTTAAAAGATAACTGACTTTCTCTGTATTTTGGTGCTGGGTGTGCTATTTTTTCTTTTTTTTTTTCTTTTTTTAATTTTTTTTTTTAATATCCTATGCTAAATCTCTGTAAGTCTCAAAAAGAAGCAGACTGGTTACCGGAATTCCCTGACTTCTTTGGTTCCAATCACTCTGAAGGGACCCATTTGCACAGCAACTTTAGCTATCTGAATCTTGATGTATTGAAATAATGTTAGTAAGGTGCTGGGAGAGGAGAGAAAGATGAGAAATTAGCTTCCAAGAAAAACAACTTGCTAATTTTCTCAAAGCTCTGCAGAAATCTCTTTAGGGGAGAGTGGCGCAATGGATATATATTCAGGTTCAGTAAGTCTTGTCCCACTGGTGGTTGTTCTCGTCTGCTCTGGACACTTGGGTGTTGTACTGATTAGTTCTTCTCCTTTCCCAGAGTTTGTTTCTCTTCCTCAACTGAAGCATCCACAGCATGAAGTCTGCCTATAGCCTGAATACCACTGCTAGCAGTATGTCGGCTCCCAAAAGATAATGAAATTACTTTACAACATTCCAATCCTAAAGTTTCTTCTCACTGAATCAGATCTAAAAAATTCCTCTCATCACTCAGCACTCTAATCCTGCTTATTTTGAAATAAGACATTTTTTTTTTTCCAAGAAAAAAACAGGAAAAAAAGTATTGAGTGCCACGGTATCAAAAGGAGCCTCTGATACTTCAGGTTTCCTACTGGAGAGAGGCTCTGTGTTAGATACACTGCAATATGATGCAGTATGTCCAGATTACATAAACAGGAATGACCTGTATACAAAATAATTCGGAACCTCAGGAAATATATTCCTTTTCTTACCCGCTATCTCTTTGCCATCAATGTGGCTTGCAGAGGTGAGAAGAGTCAGTGAATTAATTTTACTCTGAGAGGATTTTAAAAGCGTGAGACTTTTAAAAGCCCCCTCTCATTCTGGTTCCTCCTGCTGACTTCATTAGCTTTTCACCCCAGCAAGTCACAGGTCAATCTCATATTGCTAACTTACTCTCACACTGTTAGGTAATGCCCTTGGTGAGAAACTGCAATTAATAAATAACAAACAATAATACGTGCAGGACAGTGCATATCCTGAGAGAAGAGCGCCTGAGATTTTATAAGCAGCTGAACAATATATTTCCAGATTCTAGAGGAGAAACTAAGACAGATCCCTTCCGTCCTGTGTAGCAGTATATTGCTCCACAAATTTATTGCAAGAAGTTGTTTTTTCCCCTCTGTAAACAATTCAGATAGATGTGAACAACTTCCAAATAGCAACATAAGTTTAATTCATCTGTCTCAAGTGACATAACATATGTCACTAGTGCCTGTTGCGGAAGCAGGGAAGTCTGCTACATCCTGCAGAATTATGCTTTATAGCCATGCAAGCCATGTTATTAGTACTACAGCATTTTGAAAGAGAAATCTATGTGGCAACTACAGCAATCCTTTCTGCATGCGCCTCTCTTCCACAGGCTGGTTATTTTTTGGGTTTTTTTTTTCTTTTTTTGGGGAGAGGTTTGGTAGGAAAATACAAACTCTTAGAAGGGAATTGGTTACTGCACCTTTTCTAGGTGAAAAGTTCTTTTTGAGGCCAGGAGACAATGTTTTCTTTCTCTCCCTTTTCATTTTTTTATTTGCTATGACTGTAAAATGAGATCTGAATGAGAAAAGTAAGGTAAACTCATTGATTCACTAAAATGCTGAGTCTCCTCTCTGGAAATTTAAGTAATTTTTAATATAAATTCTCACTCTTTAGTGGTCTGCATAGTACAGTTTGGTATTTGACAATGTAATAATTTAAATTATAAAATATTGAGATTTTCAAATTATAAATTATTGATAAAATAAAAATAAAAAATTATAAAATATTGATATTCAAAAGAATTGAGATTATTTTAGTCTAGTGGAGAGATTATTCAATAGTGTCAATAGGTGACACTAACCAATCTCACTTCTACTGTAAAAAATGTCATATAAACTCAGGTCCTGTAGTCACCAAAGCATAAGCTCTAGGCTGCTGTGAAACCAATGGCCAACCTAAACCGCCCCTTTTCAGAGAAACCTGAAGCCAGACAAACAGGAAGACCTTGGGCAGCTCTTAAGAGCATTCCCAGTTCCAAATCTGGGGGGTTTTTTTTGGTGTTTTTTTTGTTTGTTTTGTTGGTTTTTTTTTGTTGTTGGTTTTGTTCTTGGTTTGTTTTTTATTTTTTGTTTTTTTAAAGTTATGCCAGTACTTTTGTAATATGCTCAACCAAGAACCCAAGTCTTGAACCCCAACCAAGAACTCCAGCCCTACAAAAAGCACAGGCTTCTTAAATTTACATACAATTATTTCAGGGTCTGCCTAGGTAGATAATAATATTAACTCTTTAGAAACATCATGTTGAAAGTCCTAGGAGTAAGGTAGAGTCATGGCATGTGGTATCTACTGTCTATAAAACTGACCATAATATTTTAACATTAAAACATTTTTAAACAATTTAAAAATATTGAGACCTAAGGCTGGAAAAGAGCCTGAAGACATGATAGTTGCACTTTTAAGAGTCAAACAAGACATTGAAAAAGTAAGCTCTCCATTTAGCCACTTCTACACAGTGGGAGCCCCAAAACTATTTATCAGCTAGAGATGACAAAAAAAACTCCAAAGAATATATACAACCCTCTGCACTGAACAGATGTTTTACCACTTACATGCTACAGTCCTGAAATTTTTAGAATTACTCAGACGCTGCAGAAGCTGTGAGGCCTCTCTGTTTATTGCTCCTAGTGGATATAAAATCAAATAATGATTTGTTTGTCATTTTATTTTATGGAAAGTTTTACACTGTCCAGTCCAGAACAACTGTGTTGATCTTTCAAACGAGACATAAAACTAGAGGTTTTAACCACTTCTGTTCATTAATATCCCTTGGGGATGTGAGGGGATTTTTTTATTTTTTTTTTGGCAAGATTAGGAGTATTAGCATCCTGACTAAATTACCACTCTGGTAATTACATTCATCTTATCTACATATCCCCCTGCAGCTTCAATGGAATATGGTTTCTTCCTCTCCTGATGTGTTCTTCAGTGCTGTTATGTGTTGTTAAATGGTTTGCTTAAGTGTGCCCAAAACCTGCCACAGGCAACACATAGCCTGTATTTGCTTATTAGGCACTCACTGCCCCATCTCTTTCTCACTCTTTGGGCTGGAGTGGGGCTACAGACTTTCAAAGGGTGGGCATGTGGGGCAGTGGCCTCCTCCTCAGGGGTAAGCAGCACCCTCCCAGCGTAAAGCCTCAGGAATGAGTATGACTTTGCCATTTGTCCACAAGGAACAAATTTCATTTCTCACACCACACACCCTCCACACATTTCAGAAAGAATCTCAAGGGTGAGGGAAAGCCAAGGGCAGGAGCTGATGGGAGCACAGAGGAAAATCCTCAGCCCACTTATATTTTCTGTGCAGCATCGTCGCCGTTTGTCACAGTTTCCCTCTTTGCTAGAAAGGGACTTTCAAAACAGCCTAAAGGACTGAAGTGCAAAAATTACATTAAGTTTCAGTGAGAGTAAAGCACCTAAACCCACAGGCCCCTTGGAAATCCTAGGTATTGAATATAATAGCAGGGAGCAGAGCCAGAGGCTCCGTGCGGTCCTCTGGGAATTAGACTAATGCCAAACCTTTTTATGTGTAAAATGCTCAGATGCTGCAATGACAGGAGCAATACAATAAGGCAGATAATAAACCATTATTAAATATGAACCACAGCCTTTTCTTTCCCAAAGTAATTGGCACCCAGTTTGCTGGTTTTGAAGGATGCTCTTTGGCTTTGCTCTGTGGCAATGGAGACTGATGCTAAACTGAGCAACACAACAAGCAATGATGAGGTGGCATTGGCCAGTTTAGGGAGACTCTGCTTTAAGAGACACCTTGGCACACACAGAGAAGTCATCCCTGCTTTGTTGATGGATGATGGAGTTATGGTACAGGCAAGGAGAGGCTGTTTTGGGGTTGTTATTAAACTCATTATGACAAAGAAGGTGGCCAAGCCATTTCTACCTTCCACTTGGGGTGAAATGATCACCAAGAACAATCTCACTGCTATGTCTTAAGCCTTAAAAGCATCATGAGTTAGAAGGAACTACCAATATGTTTAAATGGTGCTTATGATTGGCTGGAGAGGTGTGTGGCTGTGACGGTGAAGTACTCTGTGTGTACATAAAACTCTTTTTTTGCAAGTTGCTCTGTTTAGATGAATTTTAATGATACAAATGTGATTAACAGATAAGCTTTGATTCCTCTATTGACAGTCTCAGTTTACTCAATAGCAATTTTCAGGGATGAATCACTTTCTCCCAGCTCATTGCGAACCTCTGAATGTATACATACATATATATAGCTGATACAACAGAGGGAAAGCAGTGTAGCTGCTGGGGACAGATGGCAACAGGTTGCCCAGGGAGTTGTGGATGCCCATTCCCTGGAGGTGTTCAAGGCCAGGCTTTGAGCAACCTGGTCTGGTGGGTGGTGTCCCTGCCCATGGCCGGGGGGTTGGAACTCGATGATCTTTAAGGTCCCTTCCAACCCAAATGATTCTATGATTCTATAGGTGGTCAGCTTTATCTTCAGAATTAAACATTTTGCAATAGCATAAGTAGTATGATTGGTCAATAAAAGCCACTTATTCTTAAAAAAAAAATGGCAGGAAAACAATTGGCTATATAGTGTTGTTTCATTTGGCTTGGACAGCTTTTGATGACATCATTAACTTATACAGTACAAGGATAAGAATGTAAGACAATATTCCTGGCAAAATAAACATTATTGTTATTGGAGTGCAAATAAAAAATGTTAAGACGGAGCCATCATTCATCTTCCCTGCAAGTAAAAGTAAAATCAAACACTTTGTGCTAGTATAGTTTGGAAGGGTTATGAGCGACCGTCTGCAAGTGAGTGATCCAGAGTTCTTTCAACTTTGTCCTGGGAATGAGGTCATAAACTCCCAGACAGTACATGGACTCTGATAACCACTGAATGGAAACAGGATTATGGGAGTCCCTGTTGAAGAATGACATGAACAGAAATTGCCAATATTTTGTCCAACAAGACCCAATTTTCTTGTTAGAAAAAGCAGGAATGTGGAGAAAGTGGAGAGCTGGTCAGGTGAGGACACCATGCCACAGGGTCTCTGCTGGGATTCTTAGTCAGTTCAAGGGGGTCCCTGGGAATTTAGACGGGCTCCTGAGAACTGTGACAGTGATTTAAAAATCTGAGAGCAAAGGATTCCAGAAGCTAATTTAGTTTAGTTTGTAAAAAACAAGGTTCCTGGCAAGCTGAACAGAATCTCTAATGGCTAGGCAGGGAAGATAATTAGCTCTTCAATTTGGGAAGCAATACTAGAACTAAAACAAAGTGCTGGAAGATAAGGCTAAGGCTAATATTGGATATTTTCTATAAAATACTCTATATTTAAATTAAATAAATTAGGACTGTTATACAGCATATGTTAAACAGAACAGCCTGGCACAGATACTCCTTTTGCCTTAATTAGGCAATTAGGAATCTCAGAAATCAACAGCAATATCCCAGCAGAATATAGTATGGCCTCGCATACATTCCCCTCGACTCCTGAGAGCCCCTAAGTATTCAAAAGGTTTCAGAGCTGGTGTTAAACTTTGGCTCTCAATACTATGTCACTGTCAGTGGACAACAACTCCTTGCTCTTACGCACGATCAATTCAGAAAGTAAATCCCACTGTTCCTGGCACTTTGGTTAATAGCCTTACGCTCTGATGCAGAAAATATGTGAGCACAGCCAGATTTACCTGTACTCACATAGGAGCCACTTTCAAATTTGTTAAGATGCAGATGATAGGAGATGAGTAGGGTGCTCAGAAGCTGGAAGCAGGTTTCCACCTGAGCACATCACTCAAAAGCGCTGTTTTGAACTTGGCCCTTGAGATAGTGGGAGCAGGCAGGCAGATAAACCTCTCTTGCTCAGACTGCTGGTTGAATTGTTTTCCCACAGAAAACATTCACAGAACAAGCACTATTGGGTATACCAGCGTATGTGCTTGGCTGGGGATTATTTTTGGAAGTATTGGCCACTTAAGAAAGGTTTGTATTTATTAACCCGCAACAGAAAATTTTTGGTGGTTCGGGAATATCTTCAAGGCTTTGCACAAAGATTCCGGCACAACAACCAACCCCAACAAGCACAGTTTTCTAGAGCAGGAATGATTTCTCAGAAGGTCAGCTAAGCAAAGTGGGAGTGATACCTTTGAGATTTTGACAGTCATTCACTACTGAGGAGCTAAAAGCATAGAGAAGTCTTCTGTGCTGAGATGGCTTTTGTGTGTTAAAAGGAAATATCAAATTCTTCTTGCAAGAGTTTGGGCCACATCGACTCTCTGCAGTAAATTAAGAACATTTTCTCAACATTACACTGAATCTATATGAGCCTCATAAATAATTCAAAATTATTTTCAATAATATCCTTATAATGAATAAATATATGGCAAGTGTGAAATGAAATCAGCTACTTACTGTACACTCCAAATACTCAAGATTTATCAGGGTGTTTTGTTTGGTGTCTGTAAAACTCGCTGGTTGTGAATTTTATGGTATCGCCTGAAGCATATGTTTTCTATCAATACAGTGGGATCAGATAATCATTGCAACAAGAGTTAGCCAGTAAAATTCAAACAGATGAGTTGCTGCATTTTAAGGACCATCTATTATGTCCCAATGGAGGGAATTACCTAGAGCCAAATCCAAAAAGGACTTTGATGCCCAACATGGGATTTAGGCAGAATTTAGGTACCTAAACAGAAAAGTGTAATCTTGAAAATCTTTTTTTAAGTTTCTGCTTAACCCAAGGGGTGTCAAAACTCCCTCAGCAGCTTGTTATTTTAGTTTTCAAGGTATCCGGTGTTGAATAATGCACTACCCAGAACTGCTGCACTAGCAAACCTCATCCACAAGTCAATTAGCACTTTGGCATGTCATTCATTCCTGCCTCCAACCGTAGTCCATAAACTGTGTTCCCTTGCCTGAAACCTTGGGGGGAACTCAAGACGGTAGAAAAGTCTGACAGGACCAGCAGTTGTGATTATCCTTTCTATTTAAATGTGAGCAAAATGAGATTGGCATCCTCCTTTTTTTCCTGCTGACTTAATGGCCACAGCAACCTTGCAGAAAGTGGCCAAGCCAGACTCTCTTAGAGGCTGAAAGCCCAGGAAGAGTTGGTGACTCAAGGCAGCCCCAGACCACCAAATGTTAGTCTTTTGGGGAGCTGACATACTCTATTCATCCTATTGTAACAGGAACACAAGACAGAATGGAATGTGGGATTGATTGGGAGACAGAAAGAGTAGGAAGAATCTAGATATTTTTTTTCTACAGGGTATGGGCATTTATTTACTTGATGCCTCTCCTCCAGAGGCATCACAGAGTCCTCAAGTACTCTAAAGAAGTGTGGATAAAGTCCCTAAATGTTAAGTATGATGCACCTAAATTTTAAATGCTTTGGTCTTTAGATCTGTCTCTCTCTCAAGCTGATATAAATCAAATTCAAGTGAATGTTCAAGGCATTCAGTTAAGGGTCCCTGATCTAGCTCTGCAACCTGGGTAAGTGTTGTAAAAGGGGTCAGCAAATGAAGGTGCAATGTTCAAGCTCCACCAACTGCTCTATTCAGATTACGAAATTTGAAGATTCCACTGTTAGGCTTCTAGCATACCTCTGGACTCTCTCATGTAATTACTACAAAATACGTTTATTTCACACAGGTATTAGTTCTCATTTTTAATAGTAAAGCCAACAATTAATAATTACTTACACTGTTCTTTACATTTTCAAAGTGCTGAACAAATATTAATTCAGTTTCCTCATAAAACCTTAGGCTCCTTGTGATACTAATAGGCTGGCTGAGTCATACCTTCATATTCATAAGCCATAGTTTCTTCCCCACTGTTTCACAATTTATACAAAGTGATTTTACACCCATTTGTTAAAAGGAACTGCAGCATCTCTGAAGCGCGGGTTTATGTTATTGTAGTTACTGTAGGAAATGAAATGTACAACATAAAACTGACAAGATATTTTTTATTTTTACATAAGGTTACAACATCTTAGAAAATTTGTTTTTAAATTTAATTTCATTAAGTGCTGAAAATGTATCTTAGCACATTTATTGAACAGACACAGAAAAATTTCAATATAAAAACTTATTGGAACCATACACAATAGACCAACCGTCTGTTAAAATGCCCAAAACCAAAAACCCACCACAACTTAAAAAACCCAGAAATCTTGTCAGCCTTTGGTTGCTACCTTTCATTTCAATGTATAACTAGAAGATTGAAAATGTGTGCTTTGGAGATGGTGAATTTCCTTGAACAAATGACTGTACAATGCGTTTATTTTTGTTCTGAAATGTGTGAAAACACTAGTGATGGTTTATAAATATGAAGCTATGACTCAGACACTCTACTAGCGTCACAAGGAGCCTGGGGTTTTGTGAAGAAATGAGACTGATTTATTTAATCCTTTTCGAGTTCAAGGCCAGCTTCAGCTCTCAGATGTGCAGCGTATCCAAATGTTGCATAACCTGAAATCTCAAATTGCTGTGCCTTTGTATGCAAGGAGGTGGTCAGATTTTCAGGCTCTATTGTAATCTATGCATTATGCTCTCGAGACTAGAATCTAGCACTTTGAAAAAAGGTGCTTTTAAAGTAAAACATGACAATTGCTTTATTGGTTTTAATGTAACACAACTGCTGGCTTTCAGAACAAGTAATACATAGCACCTATTCTGACAGGACTGAATGACTGCTCAGGAATGTTTTTATTCAAGGGAAATTCAAAGGGTATAAAATCAGCATAAGAAAATGTGCACCTCACTTGTACCCTCTTACACCTCAGAGTTGAAAGTGCTTTTCCCCCCAAGAAAGCTGTTAAATGTTCATTGTCATCAGTGGGGGGAAAGTCTGGGTTTGAATTCGGGTTTGGCACCCAAAGCTATTAATGTATTTTATCCAAGGGCTTTTTTCAAATGAAATGCATAAACATTTCTGGTACCCATCCTTCTAGGGCAGTTCATTCATCAAAGGCATGAGATAATCAAGTCCCTTGTTATTTATTTTTAATCTGATCTTATTTATCTTGCATTTGTTGTTGCCAAGGGATCCTGCTTGGTCAGGACAGATGGACAGAGGTCCCACTGGCACTGTGTCTCATTTAGCTAAGACAGTCCCATGGGAATGGGAGTAGTTCCAAGAAGGCTAGGTGAATATGCTAAATCTGCCTCACAATCCATCTGTCTCAGTGCTTTCCCCAGCATCTGTCTGTCTGGGTGAGGAATCTTTGCTTTATTTAGGTTTCAATTTCTTTAAGTTTGAAGGAGCAAACCTTTCCAACCACTGTTTTTTTCCCTCTTCCAACCATTGCTTCTTCCCTTAGTAACGCAGCTCCAGAAGGAACGGGATGAATCACAGCCTTGTGATTCCTAACCTTTAGGTGTGTGGAAGCTTAATGAGATTCACAGCTCTCAAAACGACAGCCTTAAGGCTCCAAAAGTGATGGATTGGTTAAGCACGCATCAAAAAGTTAAGCTGCTAAGAGTCAGATTGCCAAAAGGTCACACTCTGTGCAGGAGGAAAAATATGTGCCCTAAATGTAGGTCCCTGAGCCTGCATTGAGCGGAGCTGCTTCCCGCTGCTCAGGATTCACACCCCACAAGCCTGCTCCTGCTGTTGGGTGCCTAATGCCTTTCTTGCAGAAGCTGCCACCCAGTCAGCCAAC
Organism: Gallinago jamesoni; assembly: GCA_025769975.1. NCBI lineage: Eukaryota > Metazoa > Chordata > Aves > Charadriiformes > Scolopacidae > Gallinago > Gallinago jamesoni. The sequence continues at coordinate 54,729,393 of JAOQGH010000032.1, forward strand.
ACTTTGGAAGCCAGAAAAAGTAGTCCCATCGCCCTTCTTAGCCAGTAGAAATAAAAGTTACCCATTTAATTATTCATGGAAGATGAAGGAAACACGCTTTCTTCCCGAGTAAAGTGGAACCATGTCTACGAGAAAAATGTCCAAACCACACAGCTAAAGGCAATCTATGGATGGGGACATTCTCAGTCTTTTGCCTTGAAAGTGACCCAGATGGCACAGCTGCAATTAAATATCCTTTGAGACAGGTGATAGAGAAAAGCTTGAATACAAATCTGCAGCTTTCTGGCTGGGACATTCACCTTGAAGGAAGGGAGGTGGGTTTCATTTTCTGCTCCCAGATGTACACAATGTAAATTAGGGAAATTGCCCTTTGGAGTGGAGCCTAGCAGAGTTTTTCTTATCCTGGGTGAATACCTTCGCTGTTAGCCTGGATGCTGCTCTTTCCCTGTGCCTGACCAAATTAATAAGATTTTTTTACTCCCACCCTAGCAGGAAAGCTTCAAAAAGAATTTTAAGGAGTTTAACTGCAACTTCTACTTGTCAGGGTGATATTAAAAAAGCAATTAGTTGCCTTAGGAACCTCAATTCCACTAAATTTCCTAATCAGGAACTGTTTTGGGGTGGGAGTGGGGTCTTGAATTGAGGGACTGTTACCACTCCCAGGAATAAAATACAGCTTAACATGCTAGGGTTTCCAAAAGATGGGCCCTTGATGTAATGTCTTCCACTTAAGCCTCCAGGACATTGTGTGAAGGAGGAGGGATGTGTCACGGGGCATGACACAGCCAGCAGGCGCTGGGGCCCTGTAGGAGCTGGCAGGGTGTGACGACAGGCCAAGTCCGTCCCGAGTTGAGATGAAGATCCGAGAGGCGCTGTGACTCCCCGGAATCTCACGAGCAGCCCTGCCACACACTCCCTCATGGCGAGCAGAACCTGTCTGTGGAGCTACTGCCTCCCCCTTCGCTGCCCCAGGGCTCCTCAAAGAACCTCTCGGATGCGCCAGGTGTCAGGCACAGTCATAGGTGAAAGATCCACAGAACGTACAGATTTAAAAGATTGTGTAACTTGCTCAGAAAAGGCAACACAGAAAGGCGAACAAATATTAATCACACAAAATCTATAAAACATCTGGCCGTAGGTGGGTGGCCGGCGGTGGTTACAGCTGCTGTGCTTGTTACCTTTGTCAGGGCCACCTTGCTGTTACCTCTCAGGCCACTTCAGCCAGCTGCCACCTGAACCCAAAGCTCTTTGAGCCACCATTTGTCCCCTCATCCCAGGTAACACGGTGATCCACCTCAGGCCTTGGGGTGCTGCCACAGTGCACATACCCGGCACCAGTTCCACCAGACCAGTCGTTTCCAAACTGGGGATCATAACCCCTACTGGCATTGCTCACCTAATGGCAATACATGTTCGTGATGCTGTTATCTGGGGCTGCATGAAAACCATTGATCTATAGGAGAGGCAGAAGCAGAAGAAGGTTGATAATTGCAGCATTAGGCCATCTGCTCTAGAGATGTATTCTATTGACATTTTCTTTTCAACGTTCATTATTGCACGCCTTTCTTTCCTCTTCAGTATCTTAAAAAGCTTCTTTTTAACAACAGAATGCCAGAGTAGTCCAAAATCTCTTGTCTTTCACCGGTTATCAAACGATGCTTATATTAGAAGACATCTGCTCAGCCCCAGTTTTACTAAGAAAACACTTCCAGCTCCCTTTTCATGTACTCATCTTCAATATTCCTTGAAGCACGACTTTGTCTTTTTTTAACTCCTTTGCTATAGAAGCTCTTTGTTAATGCCAATATAAACAACTTAGATTAGAGAGACCCACTGCAGTGTCTAGAAAACTGGCTCTGAGAGGAATGTGCACTTGAAAATTGTCTTGAATGAATTTATTATGCAAACATATGCTAGAACTTAAAACTGCCAGTGCTGCAAAGAAAACTGTCTACAGCTTCTACTCTCATTTACAGGATCAAAAGGGATAAAATTTTATTCCAGTAAAGTGTGGCGTGTTTGCAAGTGGGAGCAGGATAGAACCAAGATATATTGAGTAAAACAGACATTTAAAGAGCAATAAAACAAATGGATGCAAAAGTGAATTTTTATCACGACGATCCATTAGTGTTTTGCAGCCAGGCAGAGCAAAACAGTGACCTGGAACAAATCAAGAAGAAAGATGCTTGACTTATGCTTCCCTCTGCAAAGTGTGACCCATATTCATAGTTTTTAATTAGAAATGTATTATCTTTATGGGATGATGAGCTAATTTCTGTCCATTTTTGTAATTCATTAAGTACCCAAATTACATTACGAATAAATGGGGAAAGAATGGGCCAGTCTTTGGACCAGTTACAAAAAAGATTCCCTATGAAAGAGAAATTGATCAGCACGTTGCTGTGTGCTGACCAGTTGCGTAAGTCACTGTTATCCTCAGGCAACCTTGACTAAATCTTACCATCAATATTTAAAATAAGTCTAGCACAACCCACGTTTCTTAAAATCCTAAGCTAGTCATCTAGAAGACTGATTTTGTCCCATAAATGACCTCTGGAAGGAAAAACACATGCACAGCACTTTCTTCCCCTAGTGGGAAGAGGTTCACCACATACAGGACTGGCAAGCAGTGCACAGGAAAGTACTTTGACTTAAAAGCACTTCAAGGGAACTTCTGAATGAACCCAGCAGCGCTGTCTGGAGGGATAGAGCCATTGGGCCAGGTCCAGAATCTCTGCTTTGAAAGAGAACCTGCCACTGCTAATTACTGTTCCTGAAACTGGACACGTACATGACCCTGCATATGCATCCCTGTTCACCGATCTGCTCAAGTGCAATGTCACAGGCAGTGAGAATGGGCTCTGCACCCTCCCTTCGGTGGGACATAACTCTCCATCATGCATGAAGTAAACCAGCTGCTACAGGACTTGCACACAACCCCTTACATTGCGTTGTTTAGATCAGAACATTGAACGCTACTTCAAAATGTGCGATGGCACCGGACTCTCCATTGCACAAGCCCCGAGTCTGGTCTTACACACAGCCTCTCTGGACACAAAGACATGGTTGCTAGGGACTGTGCTCAGAAGAGTTCATGACCGAGCAGGAAAGTACTCGGTAAGCTCAGAGCTTTTGAAATCCTGCAACAGCAGTTGCAATAATTTGTTGATTTACACCTGTGAAGTCAGAGAGGATTCTGCAATCATGTTTTCATCAATAGCTAATGTGTAAGTTTCTGTACTTTCAGTGTCAGACTCCTGCAGAGATGGCTGAAGCAAGTTGATTTATGTGAACCATTTTAGTCATGCAGATTGTTTGAAAAATGTATGACAGATAAAGATTGGATTGCTGTTCTTATTTTGGGCTGAAAGGGAACATGCTTTTTGCCAAGAATGGTGGATATCCAAGTTCCAGCAATTCCTGTCTCTAAAGGCTTGAAATATCAACTAGTCGTAGCTTAACAGCAGATGGCTGGAGCAGGTTAGTCTTGATATGGATTGAGACATTCAAGTCTTGCTCTGGACTCATGTTAGAAGCAGCACCCAGCTGTTCAATTAGCTGACGAAAGGAAGGTGGATGAGAAGTTTGCTTTCCAAGTGAGGTTGGCTGCAGAAATAACCCTTATTCATGTGAGCCTAAGGTCTTGTGTAGGGTTTGGTTGACCTTGACCCTTATGCACTGCTGTGGCTGAAAAACATTTGTTCCCTTAATTATCAGCAATGTGAATACATTACCATTTAATCATCTTTCCCTTGAAATGGCAACTTTAATTTCATGGTAGTGTTTACTGTTCTAGACTCACTAGTTGTGTCAGAAATCCAAGCTCTGGTGAGCAAACCCTCTAAGCTTGACTGGAAAAAGCTTTTGAACTCACTGCCTCTTGCTCAAGAGGATGAAAAACAAACCTTAAAGCTGCCAATATTTATGTTTTGGGGAAGCCAGTTGAAAAAGAGAAAGAGATTTTCTGAGCTCAGAACAAAAATAGACCATTAAAAAAGCTTATTTTGTTTTCTCCCTTTGAAAATTCCCTTTTCATTTTAATTAAGCTCTCACAGGATTCATGATGTTGGAGAGTTTTCAAAGAAACAGAGAACTTGCTTGCCAGTTTTTTTTTCCTTTTTCTTTTTTTTTTTCCCTACTAGCTCACACAACTCTACTTGTTGCAAGTATTTATCTGTCCTGAGAAAATCAGCTGAAGCAGAGGAACGTCTGAGAACATTCAGAAAACCTAAATACAATAATTTTATTAAAAACTTCTACATATTACATAGAGGAATGTTCATAAGAGTCTTCTATTGTAGATAAATTGATCCAAACTGGAAAAAATCTGCTCTAATTTAAACTTTGCATTACCTTACAGTTGTAAGCCAGGGTCATAGAAGCCTGATTTTTCTTCTAGGACTGGAAAGATACAGCTGTTGCAATAACACATTGATTTGCACTAAATTCTATGCAGTTTTGGCCTCCATCCTAAAAACACCAAGCTGGTCATTTCAGATATGGGTTTCCTGAGGGGCTGACAAAGACTTTATCTCCTTCCCAATAGCTCTGGCAGCTCCTCTCTTCCCAGCACAGGATCATGACTTTTTTCTACATTTGGAAACTGGGTACCAAGAGCACTCAGAGAGGATCAGCAAGGATGCTCGGGGCTTCTCCTCAGCTCTGGCCGAGCGCATTGTGTCTGTTGAGCCCTGAGCAGTCTTGCCAGGTGCCAACTCCTCCTCTGCCCCCAGGTCATGGTATGCCCAGGTCCTATAGCCTTGCTGGGCATAAATTTCCAAGTTTAAAACGTCTGAGGCCCCTGGAAGAGTGGTTTTCACACCAAAGCACAGAACAGAATTGAAATACAAAATGAAGTCCATCAGGATGCTTCAGGTTAAGTATCACTTAGATTTAAAAATCTTTTTACACAGCTTGAAAATTGATCTATCAGTTGCTGACTGTATAAATGTTCTTTCTTACATCCTATGACATTCTCTTGAATTTAACAAGAGTCATATTTGTAGATACAGGAGTAGAATTTGGCCTAATTAGATATTAGAGGTGAGGTTATACTTGACACTTACTTACACAAGGCTCCAGTCATCCTTAGATCTCAAAAAAGGCAATAGAATAGTACCGTGTCCCTCCACTGAACAGAGAAAATGGCAGAGGAAAAAGTAAGGAGATTTGTCCCAAATCACACAGGACTTGTGATTCCAATGCACTGTCAATGATACCAAAGCAGCTTCATTCCCAAATAAGGGAAAATCAATGTTACATGACTCAGTTTATGAGAATCTAGGACAAAAAAATGACTGCTGAATTTAGGAATTAGTTTTTGAAAATCACTTCTAGTGAAGTCTTGGCAAAAGAATATGTATAAAAGCTTTTTAAATTACTAATATATAGGTTTCTAAACATGATATTATATAAACAGTACTGTTTCTTTTCTTCATTCTTTCCAAAGGTCATACATGAAGATGAAGAAGTTTGATGTAACAGACAAATTCCAAATGCTTTATCTATTTGAATATACTGCGTGACTGTAAGTCCTTTTTGGGCTAAACATTGGCGTTACAACAGTGGAAAAACTTGGCCTTTAGGATGGCAATCAAGCACATGCTCAGGTCTCTCCTTCCCCACAAATACGTGCAGGCATGCACATACATCCAAGGGTACTGTCAAAGGCTTTTGTCAATTTGAATTGGTATTAATGTTTGCAATCTAAAAATAAAGCCTTTTTTTTTTTTTTGGCCAAGATTGAAAGATCTTCAGGCGCTACCGAGTAATTCACTGTGTGCTGCAGCATATAAGTAATGACTGAAGAGTGTGAAACTCCGAACAGACCTTTGCATTAAGATGAATAGACCAGCAGAGTACATTCGTTGAAGTGCTTTCTGTATGGGTGAGCACAACAGTATGTTTGAAATATATCAAAAGGAACCGTTGTGTATTTCACACTTCTCAGCGGTGAGGGCAAAATATATTGTATGCAGTACCGTTACAGGTAAGAGTTACAAGTAAAATAGCACAAGATAATCCTCCTCTGAATATTAAAACCAGGTTCAGAAAATGCAGCTATACTTTTGGCAGCTGGCTGATACGCCAGCAGCAAACAAACTGGGGAGAGGGGGCTGGAATTAGCTCCTTTCTCTGCTAATATCTTCTCTACAATGAGATCCCAGATTTTTCCCGTTTGTTTATTATTCAGCAGTTCATCTGAACAAATATCAGCGCCCACAGAGCATTCATAAATGATTACGGCCCTTTGTCTGAGCGTTTGCTGTTTGGGATCTGCTCGCTGAGCACGCTGGTTGGTCACCTAAGGACACATCTACGTTACACAATGCCGTGTCATGGGAGAGATAGCCAAGATAGCCCAGAAAGAAGGACGATATGTCTGCGTGGCATGGTGCCATGCTGCGTACTCATTTGGCTCCCAGGGGCTGTAGAAATGAGTTAGCTCTATTTAGTTGGCACAGCTCTGTGCTGCTCTGGCTGTCCTGATCCCAGGACTGGAACTGGTTTGTTTGGAGGTAGGTCAGCCTACATAGACTTTCTCTGCCTCATTTGGCTGACCTCAACTTTCCTTCTGCAATTTATTTCCAATAAATACATTATTTTCTCATTAATTTCTTCTTTTTTTTTTTGTTCTTTCGCAATTAAACCTCAATCAGTCCTAAACCTTACTTCCGGTGCACATTTCTGTAAGAAAATCTTTGTTCAGTTGACTACCTGGAAAAAGTGAAAAAAATGAGTGTAAAAATAGTTATTTAAAAGATGATTAAGAATTCAGAAGCGTTCATGTAAATACTCTGGTTTCTCTTCAGATCATATAAATCTTTCTCCTTTTACTAAAGATTCCGTGGAGAGGAACACATTTTTCAAGGCCAGGCTGGATGGGGCTCTGAGCAACCTGGTGTAGTGGGAGATGTCCCTGCCCATGGCAGGGGGGCTGGAACTTGATGATCTTTAAGGTCCCTTTCCAACCCAAATGATTCTATGATTCTATGATTATACATTTTCCCTCTGTTCACCCAACAGTAAATTTTACTCTTGGCAAAGTTTGCTTTTGCCTTTCATTAATAAAAATACTATCAGTAAACAATAGGAGATAATTCTGCAAGCTAAAAGTAATTCTCAGCCACTACTTTATACACATCTGACTTTCTTGCCTTTTCCTTTCTGGGTTACAAGCCTTTGATAATCTAATCACTGTAAACTACCCAGAATTATTTTTTTTTTACGACATAAGTGAATCTGAACAAGAAAAAGAGAGCGAACTATTTGAATGAATCATAAATCAGCCTGCTATCAAACTGTTCTGATTTCTTACAACTCCTGGTTAAATTATTTCTGTGGTTTTCCAATTATTTTTGTATTTTTTCAGATGGCATAGGTCCATTTGATAACTGTGAAAGAATGAGTCAAGGCAAACTTCATATGAACATACCATAATCTTAGTTTACATAATGGTGCAGTGAAACTGTGAATCTTGGTGGGCTTGAAGGATGTAGTGCAGTGTGGCCTTTTTCATTGCCAGAAGGAGATCCAGGTGAAATGGGAAGAGCTCAAACCCTATGCACTAATTACTAACGAGTTGGGTGTGTGAAGATGTCATCTCAAAGCCACTAGTAGCTTTCCTTGTGCCATCCATCTCTGCTGCTTCTTTAAGGGCTGTTTGCAAATGAAGCAGAAACCAACATGACAATATGACAGTGAAAAACAGTGAAAATTATGTGAAAAAAAAATATCTCAAACCACATTTTGTCTTGTCATATTCTTCTTGAAAACAATAAGCATAGGGCGAAAAATGTAAGATGAAGACGCAGCAAGAAGAGGAAGATTGTATAATATTTGAATGGGACTAGAAAGAAACATTTCACAGCAGAACTATAGGAAGAAAATTCCCCTACAATCTCCCAAGAAAACCTGACAGAGAAGCATATTTGATGCCGCACATCGCAACAGCCTTTTGCCGCAGGCTGGGAAAACATCAGTCAAATGAATGGGAGAAATTTGTCTCCAAGAAGGGAAGGTGTTTGTGTCCTCCCCACAATCTGATGCTGCAAAAGTTCATTGAAAAGCTGTTACCAGAGAGATTAACAAGGAGAGAAAAGGGGTTGTTAATGGATGGAAGCCTATTAAGAACATGCACAAACCAAAAATCAAAATGGCAAAGATAGAGAGGAAAGCCATACATGCCCCCTCCCTGCTCTGTTCCAGGAACAGAGGTGTGCATGGGGTTAAACTGGGGCTTTGAGCAACCTGTTCTAGTGGGAGGTGTCCCTGCCCATGGCAGGGGATTGGAACCTGATGATCTTTAAGGTCCCTTCCAACCCAAGCCATTCTACAATTCTATGAATGCTTCTACATGCAAGAAGTGTTGGTGTTACCCAAGATTTTGCCTGGCAGATTCATGGACCCTATAGTAATATGTAACAGCATACTACCCAGTGTATGTTTTTACCTGGTATGAGCCTGTTTTCATGTTGCTGAATAGATGAATCCCATGAAAGGGCAGGCAGAGTATTTAGCTGGCCTAGAGCACGAGCAGGATGAGTGCCCACCTACTGCAGTGTGGGCAGAGGGTGCCTCCGTACACCCTCAGGATGGATGTACCCTAAGACAGACATATTGAATGTTTACAGAAACCTGGAAATGTGTGTGTGTATGCAGAAAAAAATCAGAGAATCTCAGAAGGATATGGGGTTGGAAGGGACCTCTGGAGATCATCCAGTCCAACCCCCTGCCAGAGCAGGTCCACCCAGAGCAGGTTGCAGAGAAACTTGTCTAGGCAGGGTTTGAATGTCTCCAGACAGGAGCAGCCTGTTCCAGGGCTCTGCCACCCACAAAGTAAAGGAGGAGGAACTCCTCCTCATGTGTAGATGGAATTTCCTATGTTCAAGTTTGTGCCTGTTACCTCTTACCCTGTCACCAGGCACCACTGAAAAAAGACTGGCCCCATCTTCTTGACACCTGCCCTTTAAGTATTTATAGGCATTGATCAGATCCCCCAAACGGATTATTAATTAAAATGAATTAAAAAAATGAAACAGAAATGAATATTTCCGCTTCCCTCATCCCTAATAATTTGAAGTTTTACATCAAAATGAATGCAACACATACGCAATGGATTGAAAACATATCGTACACTAATGGGCTAATGCAAACTTCTCTGTCTAATGAGTATGTACCAAAACAGCTAAAAAGTAAAGGGTGCCAGACTCACCTCCGGGTTAGCTCCATTGCTTGCAGTTATGTTGAACTGCATTGGCAGTGAATTTACTCCTTTTACAAACACTTCAGCTGCACTGCAGTCAGTGTTTTCTCATCACGCTTGCTTTCTTCCCTACAGTAAGCCCTAAAACAAACAACAAAAAGTAGCAGTAGACATAAAACCCATCTCTTCTCAGAGAGAGCTCGCCAGGCACTGATGGCCAGGCTTCAGCTAGCAGTTCTGTTGGTTTCCATCTGCCAGCTTCCTCCCTTGTAACATCAGCCTTTCCTTTGTTCACTCTAAGATTTGTGACCTCTGAGCAAGTTTTCCAGGACCCAGACTCCAATCTAACCAGGCTTTCTCTGACTAGCAGGGGAATTGGGTTTTGTTCTGTTTTCCTAAAGACAAGCCTGCAGCGTGTTGCAGCAGCTTGTTCTATATCCTCAGGAAAGAACTGTCTGTACCATACCTTGGCTAAACAGTATTCTCAGAAAAGAAGGAAAAAAAAAAAGGAACAACAAAATAACCAACCAAACCCCAAAGGACTGACTCCTGCAACCTTGCTAGCGATGGCTGAATGACAGTTCATCTTTCGGTGTAGATTAACCTTCATTTTGATGGGCTTCAGCTCTTGCTAAGCACATCATCTTACCTGAGATACTAACTGGACTGTTTGTCAAGCATAAATACCATTGCATCCATGAGAAGCCACACAGCATGCGAGGGCAAATAAAACGTTGCTTTGCAGCTGGTGAGCAAGTATTTCAGGACAATAATAAGACCATTATTAAATGTCAGTATGACTGCACTCTATAATTCTGGATCACAAACAAAATAACACCACAGAGCAAATTCAGCATTTTGCCCATCGGAAACAGCAAGCAGTACACAACAGCTGAAAATGGTCTATTTTTACATCCCTATCAATAGAAGTCTGAGTAGCTGCTAACAATTTTGCATGCACGGATTTACAGCTGCAGTTGTTAATATAAAATTTCACCTATCACCATCTATCAGTTATAACTCTAAAAGGTCTGTCGGTGTAATACTTTGAAGATTAGGCCTTTTCTTTTTACTCACATGATGTACATACCACCCTACCCAGCTTTTCCCAGGCAGGGAATACATCTAATTCACGTATTATAGGTGAAATTGGCAGCAACGCCTGTATTTAAGTTGCTCAGTAGTACTGATTATAATGGAATTGTCATGGCCTTTCCATTCCCCTGCTATTTGTATCCAGCCTGAAATGAATGTCCCCAGGCTACAGCAGCATCTTTTCCACCTTCTGCAAAATTTTCAAAAAATATTTAAGTGGTTAAAATAGTCATCTCCTTTCTGTGTGTTGCTGACTTAGGGTAACTTCAGCAACACAAGAAAACAGTGGGCTGAACGTGTGAATATCCTGTAACTAGTTTTCAAGCCTACAGGTACTTCAGAGCCATCCTGTGTTTTAGGTCCAAGGCCAAAGCACGTTACACGAACATTCATCCCTCGAAAGACGTGTTTCTCATCACCTCTGTGTAAGGATACTTGTTGCATATTCAGTTTTCCTGCCAATGTGCATCCTCATCTGAAAGGAGATCTTTGAGCCTTTTATTTTTGATCTGGATTGTAGAGAATCTCAGTCCAAAAGTCAAGAGGTGATTTCCTTTCTGTTTAAAGTTTTTCTGTACTTTTTGGCTGCTGAAAAAGTAAAAAAAAAAGAGATATGTTTCACTCCTTACAAATCTCAGTTTCATCCAAGGAGTGACACATAATATTTAACATATTTTCCTATGGAAATTTGTCTTTTACCTATAATATTGTCTGCTCAAATAAACATGATGGGGTCTCACTCACACACAGAATTAGAAACAAAATAAATATTTATTAACCAGGTGCTGAAGCATAGCATTTTCCAACTCAGAAAGAGTCTAATAATCCCTGCTGCTTTTTATCCCTGTAGAGCTCAAAAATCATTTGTATCCTGTTTCTGTCAGCATGAGTGGAAGATCAAGATGATGTATGATAGAAAGGGAGGAAGTTTTCTCTGGTAAAAAAATGAAATGAAATAAAATGAAATGAAATAAAAACATATACTTTCCAGTACAGCCAGATATATTTTTTTTTTTCAGTATGAAGGGCAACCTGTACTTTTTTTACATATTTCTCATTACAGGTCAATATTCACAGATACTTAATCATCAAGACATTATCAGTCAGTAAAACACTGAGTGTGGCACCCGTTGCAGGGACCTAATCCCACACTGTAGTATTGCAGGTCAAGAAGAGGTAAAACCAATCCTGATAAAGGGTATAAAAAGGGTCTGGTAAATTACCCCAAGTTTCTATTCTCAGAGTGGATGTCACTCTGAGAGATGGTCTCATCAACCAAAGTAACAACTGTGCTCTTTAAATAATCGATGCTCAATTACAATGATGACACCCTTGCTGCACAGCTTTATGCTGGCCTCTTGCACAAAGAACATGAATCAATGAACACGGATGGCAAGAAAGAGGGATTTAAAAGAGGCAACCTGGTGGGCACAAAGAAGGAAGATGGACATTCCAGTGCCTCTGGAGAACAAAAAGTTCTTGTTGAAAAACAAATACTTTATTGACTGTGACGGACATGAAAAGAGATAGAGGTACCAGTGCTACTGTACCATATTTTAAGACCTTTTCTGCATTAATATCCAGAATTTTGGTGAGCCAAATACAGGAAAGATCATTTTAAACTTCAGTAGGAGAAAAAAGGGTTTCTAAGACACGGCATGTCATCCTTACAGTTCGGCTCTAGCCAAAAATGAAAAAGCCAAATGGTTGTTCAGTCTGGAAAAGAGAAGGCTCTGGGGAGACATTATAGTGTCCTTCCAATATCCGAAGGGGGACTACAGGGAAGCTGGAGAAGGAATTTTACAAGGACATATAGTGATAAGATGAGGGGTAATGGCTTCGAACTGGAAGAGGGTAGATTTAAATTAGTTATCAGGAAGAAATTTTTCAGTATGAGGGTTGTGAGACACTGGAACAGGTTGCCCATGGAAGCTGTGGATGCCCCATCCCTGGAGGTGTTCAAGGCCAGGCTGGATGGGGCTTTGGGCAACCTGGTCTCGAGGGAGGTGTCCTTGCCCATGACAGGGGGGTTGGAACCAGGTGATCTTTAAGGTCCCTTCCAACACAAACCATTCTATGAGTGCTGGATTTTGAAAAAGAGTTGATAACTGTGAGTGCACTGCAGTTCTGGACCAGTGGGAGAGGAGAACCTAATTCAAAGAATCATATAGTTGTTAATAATTGTTTCATGACGGAGCTTAATAAGTTTATGAAAAGGATGATGCAACCCAATCCTCCATGATAGCAGCTACTGGAAGATTTTGATTTGGGGACATTTGATGGTCTTCACTGGGTTTCTGCATAATGATGTTGTGTCAAAACCTTCTTCCACTTTATTTTACTCTATTAATTTTTTGGACCTTTATAGATATGAAGGGCTGAAATCTAAAATCAGATTGGCACTCTTAAGATGCACATTACATATAAACGTAGGGTAACTAAGATGTATAAGACTGAATCTCTAGAGAAAGGAATTTACTCATGGCTATGGGCTCTGGGAACCTAAGAGAAGTAGTATGTTCACTGAAATCTTTGTTCTACCTGCTTAGTACAACTAGGTGTCCATGCATGGCAACTTGGTCAGCATTATGGACAGAAAAGGGAAAAGCAATGTGTTATCTGACAGCATGGAAGTACAGGCACTACACAGCTATGCCATATGGTGTCTGTGGACTCTGACAAGAACAGACATCTACTTTGATATGTTCCTGCAACTGTTTTCCACACAGTTGACTGTTTCGAGGACATGGATGGAAATCGCAGGCAGATCTTAATTTTGCAAACAGCTCTACCAGCTGAAAATGGTACCACCCAAGTGATCTGCCATTGCTGTGCTGCTCCTGTTCACATAGGTTTGTCAGTCAAAGGGGTCTGTTAACCACATCTTATCTGGCAAAGTCAGACAGAATCTTTAACCTGCCAATGAACATGGCTGAGGTGGCTTTGGGAACATCCAAAGAAGAGGGTAGAGAGCACCTAAAGAGCCCCCAGCCAGCAGAGCTGTGGGGGCAGTAACTTCTGGCTAGAGAGGCAGGGACAGTACCATCTCCAGTCAGCAGAGATAGACCTGGGAAACATCTGCCTATGGCCTTGGCAAGCCACTTGAATTCATACACACAGCATGGCTTGCAGTGTGCCTGGCAGAAAACAACTGCTGGAAATATTTTCATTTGTATGAACATTCACAACTTGCTCTTCCTCCCCTAGAAAAGCTATGAATTTTAAACAAAAATGCCTCTGGTACTACACTGCGCACTCAACTATTGCAAGACCCCTGCTCAGTTGTTTCTGTATATCACCATATGTTCTTCTGCGTCACCATGGCAAGGGCTTATCTTCTGAACAGAGTTCAGGACTATATTCTGTTGGTTTTGAGCAGCACAACTGGCTGGTGATGCAGTTTATAAAATTAAAACATAAAACATAGGACGTGCCTAGACTTGCTCAAACATTTTTCAGCAGTCTTGGACTCGTGTTCCTGCAATAGATCTTTTTAAATCATGTTTCTCAATAAAAAGTCTGTTGGTGCCTGTCTTTCACTACCATGGTGTTTCTTTATCCCAGCAGGCTGGTTCAAAGAGATTATACAATGCAGTAGTAAAGAATCACTTTATCTAAAGCGAAATTTCAGTACTCGATATTAAAAACCATATATATTAAAAGCACACAAACACCTAATACCCAGTTAGAAGACTTTCTCTGTTTTTCGGCTTTTACAAGAGAAGACAGAAGAACAGAATTGATCTCCAATCAAATCCAATGTCCATGTAAAGACTTTTCTGATGTTCCAAAAGTGCATTTTTTTGTTACCTTTGATCAATATATATTTGACAGGGCATCTGTGCAAAAATTTCCCAGACTTTAAGTGTGAAAAAAGCTTGGGTAATACTCTTCCCCAAACTGAGTACACTAAAATAACTAACTAAGCCTTTATACACAAAACCTCCTTTTTCATTCTAAGAAATATATATGAGATCAGCCCAGCTTATTTAGTAGTACTTCAGCATTTCCTCTCTTGTCATATTTATTCACACTTCCCAATACTTCCTGGCCAACAGAACTGCAGAGTTGTTTGGCATTCCTTAGGTTTGGCAGTTCTTGAGTCTCTCCTGCTCGATGGAGTCTACACACTCGTTTTTCCTTTGTGTGGCTCATCCTGCCTCACATACATCAGATATTTACAAAGCACAGAGGTGAAACGTTTGGCTTTTATGTATCCAGTTAAAGCTGCTCTTTGCTCTGTTTCAGCATCCAGGAGGTGAGGGTGCCTGTGGTTCTGATATTTTCCTTTGCAAAAGAAGTGGCCTTAATTGCCCCGGCTGGTGGCTGGGTGCCAGGCAGGCTGGGTCTCCTCTGTTCCCCGTGCCCCACCACTGCCTAGTCAAAAAGCCCTTGTCAAAAGGACAGCAAAAAGTTCCAGTCCTGATAAACCATGTTGGATGTTGCAAAAGAGGTTTTCTTTTTAAAAAAGCCTGGTTTTTAATTTTTTTTTTTTTACATTAATTTGGCTCTTTTATTTGGCTGCTTGCCTGCTTCTGCATTGAAAGTAAGACACCAAGAGCTTTCTCTTATGACATCAAGAGCTTTTTGTGGGATGGTCACTTCTTAAATCACCAGAAGTCAAATGCCATGGCTCTTTTAGTTCCTTGATAGAGAGTTGTGAAGGAGGCAGATTCTCATCTCTGAACCAAGCCATGTTTTCAGGGACCCAGGAGCTGCCGACAAAGAAGTTCCCTCTTTTGATATTCCATTGCTGATTTTTTCAAAGCCTCAGCTGCTAGTTGGCCTGAAGGGAATAGCTCAGCTCTTTAAGCCCTAAAAGTCTCAGTTCTGACACAGAAAAGCTATCTATCTGGCTCATTGGTATCACCTTCAGAAGCTTCCGGAGAGAACTCGAGAGTGACAGGTTCACTCGCTGATGAGGGTTGTGATCTCCACCTTGTTTCTAAGGATTTTTAAAAGCCGGAGGTTCTCTGCACTTAGCTTGCACAGCTGTTTTTTTTTCTGCCCTGGCTTTACATTTTCTGATCTATGGATATGGTGCTCATACACAACTGATTAAGGCCCTTCTGAATTTCATTGCTTTCAGAAGCAGCATCCATCAAAGTCACCTACAATTAATCACATTTCACACACTGAGTGGAAACAATTGTCTTCTGTAAAAACCCTCCATAAACCGAGACAAAGCCATTAGAAAATGGCCCCAAAACCAAATCATAGAATCATAGAATGGTTTGGGTTGGAAGGGAAAGTTACTAGTGGTTGCAGTGCCCCATACTGTACATCCAGGCAAAAAGAACATCAGATTCATATTTTCTAACTTTATTTTCTCTGCAGAGAAATGCCTCCCATAGTTGCTTCAGCTTCAAAAATGTTTGAAAAGGGATACATACTGGAAAAGTCTTTTAAATTGCTATCAGCAGTCTTCTGTTCCTGATGCTGGCTGGCTGCTGGATGTTTTTTTCTCTACAGCACTCCTGTGGAGGGTCTAAGCAACAGACTATAGTTTTCAAGTTTTCAAAGCTGATATTTTTACTAGGCTCCCTAGACACAATAATGCCTTCAATTTTCAATGCAGGCCATTCAGACTTCCTCCGTTTGCTCACCCTGCTGACACTGATGTTCTGATCTGGCAGAATATAGTTTGCAAGGTGCCCTCCATAGACAGAGGAGGTTCACGGATATCAGGAGAGCTGCGTGAAGGTTCAGGCACTGCTCCTGTCACAGCTGTAAAAGTTCGCATACGTCTGGATGCATATGAATTACATGAAAGTATTTCTGAGAAAATAGTCCTTCCAAAAACTTTCTTGTACATACCTCCCAAACATATCAAACCATTTGCATGAAGTCTTGGAAGGCAGCTAAAAAAAACATATTCAAATTAGACATAGCAGTCATTCATGAGGCCAGTATCAAATATTTTGGTCCCTATATGAATTTCAACACTAAGGAATTCAGAAAAAAAATTTGCCAGAAACTTTAAACTGACAATGCCATCATAAATTAGTAAGTCCTTTCTCAAAGAAGGTTGTATTGTGTTTGTTCACTAAGCAGGAAACCTTGACCTTTCCTGCCTTCATGGAAAATGTACTTTGATGTTCTTGGCCAGCAGCTGACTGGCCCTATGAAAGAAACTTGAAGCTTTGCAGGCTGTTGCTCACTTTTATGATCACATTCAGTTCCAGAAGTACCTGGGGTTTGCAGCAGCCTTCTCCCACCAGATATGCAACACAGGTGTGTAAGATGGATGGCACTGTGAAAAGAAGCGCTCATAGCACCTACTAACTGCAGAAGTTGTGGAGACACTCAGGAGAAAGTCAGAGTTTTCATAACAGATTAGTAGGTGTCCAGGATTGCATAGCTTGCTTTTATCATGGCTCTAAATTTGCTTGCTGGCCTTGATTTTGTTACATGGAGAAACTGAACTATTTCTTACCCCAAAAGATCTTGGGGATATCAGCAAGTTCAGGTTACACCGCAGCCTCCCAGTCATGCGCACACAGATTGTGAATTTTGAGTAAACCAGTTCTTTCTTTCTAGCCCTTAAAGGTAATAAAACTAATAGCAGGAAAACATGACTGCGTGAGTACTCTTCGAAACAACTGACAATGCATCCAGGGTAGAATTAAACTAGTAGTTAAATTCACAAGGTCTGACATTACCAGCGAAAGTAGAGGACTCGTTGATATTCCAGCAGCAAACACTAGCAGATGCACGCTAGATGTCTACGGCGGGTAAATAGCAGCCTCCAAATACCCTGGGCAGGATCTCGCTTTTTCTGCTTGAGGTGGTTATCTGGCAAGAGAAGTTTTCTGGTCGAAGGAATAAAAAAATGTAAGCCTGAGGCCAGCATGGAAAACTTCTAGGTCCAAAGAAAACCTTCAGCTTGTTTTGTAACTCCTGCTGTCACAGCCACTTCTTTCATTGCTTTTTGTAGGGGATGCAGGCTTCTCTCAACATTTCTACATCCTGCTGGCTGCAATGAGCCAGCTCTTTTTGGAGGTCAAATATGTTATTTTGATTAGTTTAACACCTCCCCAGAAAAACCTGCCTTCATCCCATGCATCATAGAGTTAACAGCATCCATGTCTACTTCAGGCATGCTCCCAACATACTTTTGGCTTTTCAAAGTGTTAAAAATGTGGAAAGTAGGCTTTGGGCCTCTCCAAAACCATAATTTGCAATATATTTCTGAACTCCATGGGATTTAATTCATCAACAAAATCTCAAATTTATTGTTTTACCTTCACAGGGTCTGGAGTTAACATTCAGGTTTTGTATCCATGTCTCCATGATAAAGTGCGCACCATCGCCATTGGCATGGAGAAGCCTCACAACCAAACCAGCTTTGCTCGAAAGATCTTGGCAAAATTTGAAACATATTCTTCACTCTTAAATTTTCCAGAAATCTTACCTGTGTCTACACACTGGAATTAAGTGAGTTCATGCTAGTTTCCTACATGTGCTTAACATCTGGAAAAAAAAAAAACTAAAACACTTTCCAACGATTTTTGGATGCCTTCTATGTCTGTAACTCAAAAGTTTGTCCTTCTGCAGTGGTGTAAAATTGTGCAAAGGTCCATATTCCTTCTCTGCCCTACTTTATACGGCTTCTGCTTTATCAGCCTAAGAACACTGTAAGAAATGATCAAACAGTTATGTCTCTGAACATTATGTTTCCTCTGGTTTTTGTCAGAACTTTTTTGCACTGCTTGCAAACTCAGTTTCATAATGACCATATTCAACACTGTTTACCAGTTAAGATCTTTTTTTTTTTTGCCTCAAATATTGTTAAATCTGTTTTTTTTTAAAGAAAGATTTATGTCTTCAATATTTTTATTTTTTTAATCACAACTGATCTCTAGAGACTCATCACACAAGTTAGGGTACAATAACTTTGTAAAGGAGAAGAAGAGAGGGAAAAAATAATATTAACATGTCCCGTCCTGCAGCCGCATGTCATCTTAGGTAGAAGCATTGCTACTTTCATCTCAGTGGGTTGCAATTACCCCTTTCACCTCACAGAGGGAAAAGGTATATTATGTGGATGTGTATGCCAAAAAGTTAAATAATCTATCCATTAAGATCAATTTTGAAACTCCCTCAAAACAGTATGTTATAGGAAAGTTCAAAGAAAATTTTTTTCCCCTCTAAAATAAAAACAGAGTTGTACATAATATTCTGTGTTTCAAAAATTTACCACAGTTAAAGTTTTAAGTTTCATCTTATGGTTGTTTATTCTCTGATAAAGTGACATGTAGTATCATCAGAAAAGAAGATGGCTTGACAGAGAAAAAATGGTGTGTATTCATATTTGGAACTCTAAGATGAAATTTTCATATTCCCACAGCAGTAGCCACTCTTCCAGGATTCATTTTTGCTATAAAAGTCTCAAGAAATAACAAAAAACCCTAAACCCTAAGCTTTTGCACCCTTTCCCTTTTGTTCCCCATAACCCACGCAATGTCTGTAGCTATCTGCCAAATACCTGTACTTTTAAACAGTAGGTACACAAATTCCACCTGCACTCCAACTTAGGAATCAAAGTAAGCAAATTGAATCTTACCCAATATCTTGAAGTTGGACAGGAGATTATATCTCTCTTAGTAGTTACATATTACTTCAAAGACAAGAAGACGTTTTATTGTGATATGTTGTGATAACTGAACCACAGCTCTTCCACACCAAAGTCAAAGGGGTTTGAATCTGTGCAACAATTCTCAGACAAGGAGCAGGCAGGCAGTTTCCTCTGATCATTTTGAAAACTTTCATGACTCCCTTTGCCGAACCATCACATTTATTAAGCTACTTAGCAGAATTTTGCTTTATTCGAAATCTAAGGATTTAATTGCTGCCAGAACTCTCTACAGATATGTTAGACACTTAAAGTTTAAAGTAGATTTGTGATTTTAAAGACATAAAAGTGAGGTGCTTAGAGATATAGGAAAATAAGGTTCTTAAAGATATAGGAGAAATAATCTGTGAATATTACATGGTATCTGTCTTCAAAAGTTAATAATAATATGTTTTATTTAAGACCCATATCAGAGACAAAAAAAATGTACAAAGCCATTGCAAAATTATGGATATATATATCATTCTACATCGACTACATTTTCATGATAATTTTTATTCTATACTTCTACACTGATCATATTCTTTCCTAAATCTTTCAGCCTTGTTACGATAAACTTTTTAAACAACATTCTTGAACATTCTTTTCTGTTATATTTAGTCAATGGAAGACACTAATTATTTGTAAGTAATTTGTCTTGTCTTAAACTTTCTCAGGTCTTTCTAGGTTTTCACAAAACATTTATTATGCCTATAGCTTAAGTAAATGTTCTTTAGTTAAGCACAATTACGACACTATAAACATTACTACAGAAATAGCATTTATCAGTAACAGTCTTTTCAAAAACCTTTAACTCAAACAATCTGGATTTTCCTATTGATATTTTTGGAAATCTGGTTTGCACTGCTCTGATGACATTGGGTTGATACCTCTAGTACATCTCTTTACAGCCTTTAAAATGGATCCTATGACTAGGACACCACAAGTGAAATTGACTTATGGGGGGTTTTTTAGCCCACAATAAAAAAAAGCTATATTACCTCTGTACATAATAGTAATTTAGAAGCTGTTTAGTTTTCCTCATCATTGAGCTCATGAACCTCCCCATGAGATAGACCCTGGCAGACTGGGAAGTACCACTACACGCTTGCTCTCTACTTTTTATACTTTCTCCTGGATATTTAATGCTGGCTATGCTCAGTGACCTCTGTTTTTGTCCAGAATATCTCTTGTGCTTTCGTGTTCACTGCCTCCTTCTCCCACTTCAAAGAACAAGGATTGCGTTTGCTCCTTTACTGTCTGCAGGTGCCTCATCTGTCTTTCATGAAGTCTCAGAAATAACCAGTACTGGCTCTAAGGTTTTTTTTAGTCATGCAAGCATAACATTTATCAAACTTAGCCAATTTGAGAGCATCCTCTTTAGATATGTACTATGCATTTTCCTCTTTGTCTATTCCAGCTTGAGACAGAATCCTTTTAGTTGCCAGTGTTAATTGTGCTAGTCCTGTACCTGCAGCTGACCTTTCTAGTGAGAACCGTGTAAAAGAACCACTAAACACTTCAGGCTTCTCAGTGTCCTTCAGCATTCCTCCCTGTTGAGCAACAGAGATTATACCTTCTTGGTCTTATCTGGGCACTGATCACAGGAAGTTTTCTTGTGTTTTGTGTGTGTGTCTCAGTTTATTGAAGTCAGTGTTCCTCAAATGCAAAGTGGTTTTGTTTTGCTTCTCTCTTCCCTCTTTGCTATGCATCACCAGCTCTCCAATTTTATGGTCACCCCCACTAAGTTGTTTTTCTCTCTCATGTTCTTAATTAGTTCTGCCTTATTAGTTAGAAAAGGCTACTTTCCTGGTCTTTAATAGATAAAAAAAATGTTCACCGTGAACTCAAAACAGTTGCTGGTCACTTCTTGTCCTCTTTCTCATTAGATGACAGGATAATTGATTTGCCCCTGTATCAGTTCATGTGCTTCAGATGATCTAGGCCTCGGACAGCTGATCTTTCTGGCTAGGATGTTTAGTCCTACTATTAATTCACTTCCGAGTTCTTTTATCTTCTGAAGTAGTTCTTGAATGGTAAATTACTGGAGATGTCATTGAATGTTGTTTTGTCACACCTGATTGTTAACTCCATCCTTTTTGCAAAAGTAGACAGGCCTCCATCCTCACGTGTTGAGTGAGATTTCATTTAGAAGGCCTGAAATCGAAACACAGATATCCTAGGGCATTGTGTCTTGTGTCCATGCCTGTATCTT
Source organism: Gallinago jamesoni (assembly GCA_025769975.1). Classification (NCBI taxonomy): domain Eukaryota; kingdom Metazoa; phylum Chordata; class Aves; order Charadriiformes; family Scolopacidae; genus Gallinago; species Gallinago jamesoni. Next base: position 54,750,522 of record JAOQGH010000032.1, read on the forward strand.
TTTGTAATAGCAAAGCTGTTGGCAACATCAAAAAGACAGGGTGATAGAATACTTTTCTGAGAACAGCCATCTATGCTTTAGACAGTTCAGCTGGGAAACTTTTCTTTAAAACAGAGGTTTGATGGTTTTAACTATTGTTGTTGGCTTACAGTAACATTTCAGGAGGAATCATGGTGAATACTGTTTTTTTGAAACCTATGAAGTTTCTGAGTGTTTTTTGACACTTTAGTGGCTATCTTTGATGATTATTCTTAAGGTGGAAACCTGGTCAACATCTCACATTTTGAAATACAGAATCCTCTGCACCATGGTTCAGCTTAACTGCTTTCTTTGTTCTAGTTTTGATCATTCTGTGGAAGACTTTGTTACCGAAAGCAATTTCACGTTGTACAGTGTAAACTGAAAAATTGTTCTTGCTTAATGAAGTTTTTGCTTCAGTTGCTATGGTTCCCATCATCGTTAATTCATTACCAGAGAACAGAAAAACAGATAAATTAGAATACTGTTGTCATGGCACAGGTAACAAGAATCTAATGAGAATATAAGACTGACAGAGAAGAAGAACAAATAAAGAGCTATAATTCTTGGTCTCAGGTTACTCAAATATTTCAGAAAAAAAAGGTATCAAAATTCTTATAAAAGAAACATAAAGGAATAGTCTAAATAATGACTCAGGTAGACTATAAGAAAATTATCTCTATTAATTTATTGATTAATAGAATCAACTTTATTGGATAAATAATGTCTGAGAAAAGTAATCCTATTTTTTCCCCCAAAAAACTGCTTTGGAGAGGTTTTTGTGTTTCTCTAGTACCCCAGATTATGTATTAATAAGAAACAGAAGAGAATATAAATACCTCTTGTTTTCCTACAAAACTTTGTATATCCAAGACTGACCTTATGGCATGAATACAGTAATGGATCATAAACCAAAATAGAAAGGAGTCATATTTGCAGAATATTAATTAGCCATATCTATGCTTGCTATCTACTTGCACAAGAAGCCCTAGCTGACCCTTTGCCATTGCTGTATGATGTGTTCACACAGTACAAACTGTGTGATCGTCTCCCTAAAAGTTTTTATTTACAGACTTAAAAGCAAAAGAGGCAAAGCTTGCCTGGTGAAGGAGGGAAGAGCAGAGCAACATGATTAACTCATTACCATGTGGCTGCTGTTCTCCTTTCTCAGTCCAGTAGGAAACATTTGAAACATGAAAGACAAAATAAAACTCCACTTTAAACTTCATCTTTGGTGACAGCCTCGTTCCCACTGGCCTTTCTTTAGTGAGAGATTGATCTTAAATTTTTTTTCCCCTTGATTCTTTTGAATCAGTCAGAAACATACAAATAACCCTTAGTTGACCAACTGGCCTATGTTTGTGTCACCATGAAACACATGAACTTGTCCTTAATTCTTCTCATAAGCCTTCCCTCAATATTTAATGAAAGCATCATTTAAAACCTATGCCCATGGATGTTTTTTCCCCTTGCTCAGCTGATCCTGACATACAGAAATCTTTCATTCCCCTCTAGCCTCTCAACTTTCTCCCCACTGATGAGATATGTATTTGCTCCCAGATATCCACTTTTTGATTCAAATCAGGCACTGCCTGTAGCCTGCTCAGATTTGCTGCTTGCTAGTCTCTGCTTAGGCTCATAGTCCTCATGGGAACCTGAGAAAATCTCTTCAATCAGAGATGGTACAGACCAGAAAACAGTTCTTTAGTGCCTGGTAAACATCACAAACTTGGCTGGTAAACATCACTAGCACAGAAAGCCGTGAAAAGAAGCAACCATCTTGCTTAAGGAGGATATTTGCTGTAATTGTGATGAAGTGAAGAAAAGCTGTATTATTTCATTAAGCCTTTGAGGTATATGAAATTTTATTTATCGCCAAAAGATAACAGTCAAGAAAATTATTAACTCAATAATGGTCTTTCTGAAGGAGGAGACAAGAGCAGTAGTAGTCCCAGACATGGAGACAGAGCTAGGAGAGCTGTGGAAGTCAACTGAGGCCTCGAAACTCTGGCAGAAGACATTTGTCTGCCTTATGGGGGCCAGTGAACAATCACTCTTTTTATACTTTCTTCCCACCTCTTAGGATTTTATATACTCTAGACACCCTTTTTTTTTTTTTTTTCCAGGCTGAGGATTCCTATTCTATCTGCATCTGGCAAGAAGAAATGATGTCAAACTGTTTTAACAGGTCGGAGGGATAAGGAAGAAACCATAGAGGTCATATATCTTAGAAAGTCCTTTGATACAGTTTCACATAAAACTGTCATAAGCAAGAAGTCAAGAAAACTAAGTGAAAGTGCTACAGAGTGGAAACAAAACTGTTTTTAATGTAACATCAGAATAGAAGGATATATAAGTAGATTTCAGACAGTTTGTCCTGGGCCTAGCCAATATTTTCACTTATGACTTGGATGAAGGAATAGAATATGAGTTTATTAAATCTGCAGATGATCCAGAACTGGCCAGGCTGTAATGAGATTGAAGAACAGGATTAAAGTGCAAAATGATCTTGATAAATTGAAGAAATGTTCTGAAAAAAATGGGATTCAATTCAATAAGAACAAGTACAAAGTTCTATATTTTATCAAGAATTATGAACTGCACAAATACAGCATGGGGAACAACCTGCCAGGAAGCAGTTTGGGAGAGGAGGACCTGGTGAGAACAGTGAGTCACAAACCCAAATTGCCATATTTCCATGAAAAGCAGTATCATCGGGGTGTATAAGGTCCTCAGGGAAACAGGCTACGGAAAGAATCTTTCTATGATACTCAGCATTGATAAAGCTGTAGCTGGAATAATGTGCCAAATTTTGGGTCTTATGGTCCAAGAAAGACAGAGAAAGAGAAGAGGAAAGCATTGAGATGGAATTGAAGTATGACCAATGAGGAAGGACTTTTAGAAATGGGACTGTTAAGTCTAGAGGATACTGGAGAGAAGTGTAGTAGTGTTCAAATATGTAAAATACCTCTGCAAGGAGAGAAAAATCCCTTCCTTATATTCCTTGTGAATGGCCTATCCCAATTAAGAGAGAAATGAACTCTCTGAAAGAACCACTGAAGCAAAGAAAGTTCAGGTGAGATGTTAGGAAAAACTTTCTGACATGAAGGGTAGTTAACAACTGAGATAGTTTGACACTCCGGAATCTCTATCACTTGAGCTTTTTTGCAAACAAGTTTAATAAACCTATTTGTTAGACAGATGTCTATCAGAACGGTTTTGATATTCTTAATCCTTCCTTTCATGGGTGGATGGATTTTGTTGACTACCTGGTGTACGTCTTGTCCCCATTTTCTAGATGATTTATATACATAGGTAGAAACATCCAAGGTAGCAGGGAATGCAGAATAGAATAATGATACAAGTTGGCAAGATGTTGGCTGCATTTATCGGCTTAGACAGGATATGATAATCAAACATCTGCAACTCTGATGCTTCAACGCAAACATTATTCCATCTTGAGCAGAAAATGGATATGAAAGATGACAATCTACCCAGTAAACAAACAGGCACCTGTGCACATGCTCTCTTCAATATCTTATGCATTAAATGGATTAGATTGATAACAAATACTACAACAAGCAATGAGCTGACAGGTAACAGCACCTCCTGCTGAACGACTATTTAATACCTTAGAGAAGCAGTCTGGGTTCAAGGAGAGAGAATTACTCCTGGATTGCAAACAGTCTCTTGGATAAGACCCTGCATTAATGTTACCACAATAACCTCTTTAACTTGGTCAGCACTAAACTAAGCAGTCCTGGGAATCACACTTGTATTTAATATATTCAAAGGAAGAATGCCAACCACAGGATTTCTAGGTTTTTGAGGAATATGCACACACAGAGGCAAGAAATTGTCAGCAAACCTCTTCCCTTTCTTCAGAAGACATTCTTGCTCTGAGGGTGGATCCCTCAATTAGGTCTGGGGCATACTGCAATGTGAGTTAAGACACTGAGATTTTGTTTCTTTTCTCCATGGCAAATCACTATCACATGACCCCAAAACTTGCACATTTTCTTTGTTCCAAATTTCCTTTGAACATTTTCTAGTTGCTTATGTTGACAGAACTGGGCCTGGAGAACACTGAAGGGCCTGGAGAACAAATCGTATGAAGAGTGGTTGAAGGAGCTGGGGCTGTTTAGTTTGAGGAAGAGGTGGCTGAGGGGAGACCTCATCACTCTCTACAACTACTTGAAAGGACACTGTAGAGAGGTTGGTGCTGGTCTCTTCTCC
>JAOQGH010000032.1:54754875-54778231 GCA_025769975.1 Gallinago jamesoni
TTAGATGTGGTGTTGGGGGATATGGTGTAGGGGAGAACTTTGTAGAGTAGGGTTGATGGTTGGACTCAATGATCCCAGGGTCTTTTCCAACTGAAATGATTCTATGATTCTATGAACTACTGTCTCCTCAGTAGATGAGATGGTAAGGCCACAGCAGTGTCAGGAGGAAAGAGAGCATTCAGTGGACACTGAAGCACAAAGTAGGCTCTTCCAGATCCCAAATCAGCAGCTTTCTCAGTTGAGCTGAGAGAAAAATACCTCTACCTTTATTAGCAGTAGCCCTACTTGAAGCCTCTGAGAAAATGTTTCAATAACAAGTACACTTTGCTTTAAAGAGAAGCGAAAATCACCATCATCAATCAAATCAGCATACATAGTCTGTAGTCAATACTTGTACAAAGTACCACCTGCCTACAAACAAGCAATGAATCATACCCCTTCCCTGACACACAGAACTGCACTTAAATCTGAGTGCAGAAACCAAGGAAAAGACACGAAGGAAGAGTAAGACCTCTGTAAAAAAGAATTGAAAAGTACATTGTCCATGAGTTCTGTCCCATCAATGTAATAAATTTTAAAGGTTTTATACATTAGTTGTACAAAGTTGGAGAAAAAAACACGTTATAATTAAAACAAAACTTTGAGGCTTTGGACAGCTGTTTTCTAAACCCTCCAGGGAGCCTAGTACTCCAAAAAGCCACAAAGAAAAGGAGAACTCAGATGTAGTCAACCTATAGGGTTTAGTGTTTTTGCTTCCCGAATTTTACACAGATACCAGGATTCCAATGCTGTAATAATTTACCCCAGCTCCCTGCATAATGTAGCCTATAGGATTTTCCTGAATGAACTCCTCATTCAGACCCACTAGCAACAGATGAAATGAGGGATATCTTTTGGAGTCACTATGACACCACCACACCACACACTCCTACTGAAACGCCAACCATAACTTCTGGCAAGTTGTTCCAGTCATCGGTTCATGGTTAAACTTTCAATCTTTTTTCTAGTCTGATTCTATCTAGCTGACATCTGAGAGGTTTCATGATACTTTGTCTGATACATTGATTGACATTCTCTTTTCAAAGTTTTCTTCCCCACATGGGCTCTTGCATGCTATGATGAAATCAAACTGGTCCACCTCCATACAGAAAATCAGTCCTGTAAGAAAGCAAATACATGGGGTTTATTCTGTTTACACAGGGCAAAGTCCGTCCATTGGCACTCAGTTTGCCCCAGCTTTCAAATCTATAGATATTGCATTTTTATCCTGCTTTTCAAATTTCTGAATGTTCATCTTTAAAATTAAAAATTTTCCAAGGACACACCAGCAATGTCGAAGTTGGCAATTTATCACATCTGAGTGAAACTGACATCCTCCATCGCAGCACTCCTTTATGTCACACGCATCTTATATCCTAGGTGATCTTAAAGATCCCCTTCTGATGTTCCTTAGTGTGATCTAGTGATCTATGTTGGATACAAGCTATTACTCCATTTCATGCTTTTTGAAATTTTCTTTAGAGATATTCAAGATCCTTTACTCTTAAACGATCAGAAAGTTAGGGAGATGTGATATTTTGCCTTTCCCTTTTCCCACACCACCCTTCCCACATAAAACAGAAGTTAAAATTTTAACTATCCAGTCATTTGAAACTTGCAGAGTTTTGGTACCAGTAACTAAACTGAGTATATGCTCCTGAAGAAGTAATTAAAATTCTTCCTGATTATTGTAGAGAATCCTGATATTGATGTATAGATGTATATATATATTGAGGTGTAAAGAATGCCTTCTCATTCTATCCCTTGAAGGCTTGATTAATTTTGGGTTTGTCATCTTGATTTTGCATAAAATGAGTGCTATTTGTTCTGCTCTTGTCCTCTCTGAACCTTCAACCTTTTGGTAGTTTTATTTTTTTTGTAATCCGTCCTTTTCCCCAGGAGAAAGGTTCCTCCATACTGCAATGGACAGTGAAGAGTTTTCTTGCTTCCTTCACTATGGCATCATTGCCTTATATCTGACATCATATACATATGCAGCTATTCAACTTGAGAGTCTTCAAGGATAGGAGATCACTGTGAATTGCTTCACTAGCAGTGCCTTCCAAATGCTCCATGGGTTATCACGCACAGAAGTACCATTTGCGCTAATATGCAATTACACTACTGGGACTTCTCCTGCCAACCTCCAAATGCCTTCCCAGAATGATGTCATGAGACTTGACTCCAAGGAGACAGCACAGTTTGTTATTCTCTAGCCTCCTTTCCAGATTGTTCTTTCCATTCCTTTTAGCATAGTCGACTTGGACCGAAGGGATCTTCTTGGCCCCATCCTTCACATCTTGCAGGTGGCCCTGAAAGCCAAACTCGTGTTTCTGTTGTGCAGTTCCCAGCTCCATTTGACCAGTTGAATCTTCGGAGAGAGCCTCTGCGGTTTCCACTTGAAACTCAGCAGTATTTGGATATTTCTAAATATATTAAATTCCTCTTGGCTATCATTTCTTAGTGGTTACAATCTCTCTGCTTTCATATGCTTCACGGATATTCAGTGCCACCTATTTGACCTCCAGTACTTATGAAATTCTCCTTCTCTGTTTTGGCTTCCTCTCTTCAAATTCTTTGTTCACCTTGATTCTGGTTGACCACGAGTGTCAATAATCCTAGCCTTTCTAATGATTCCTAATGTTTCCTAATGTGTCTGACGTTTCATGGCAGAGTAGGCAACTTTTATTACATATAGGAGGAGTATTTTCTAGTCTCGGGAAGCAAAGAAAGCACACCACCAATTCTATCTCTTTTCATTGTGGTGATAAATATTTAATGCAGTGCAAAAGCTGCTCAAATATTTTCTAAAACTCTTTCTCAATACTCCTGCCTGCTGCCCTTGTGCATCCAATCAAGTCTTTACAAAGTAGCTGACAAGCACATGAAGGTTCACAGCTTAGCTCAACCTGCCATTTGATTCCAGTGATTAAGAGTTTAAAAATTTAAACCTCAGGATTGATATTATACCTGTAAGATTCAGCAATGCAATCCGCAGAGAGAAACCCTCAGAAACAGGTATGCTTTTTCCATCCTCTTTAGGATCTATGCAGCCTTCATAGATAGCAAACAACTCTTGCCATTTCACTTGAGGACTGAATATATTCCACTAGTGGGTAGATTAATTCTTTCTCATAAAAATAACAGTTAAGGACAATTTCCTCCCCCCCCCAAGATGTATGTTCACATTCCCACATGCATCATTATGTGACATAAACACTGTGAGTATGTACATAGGCAGAGGTACTGGAACCATGAATATAGAAAAGAGATGCACATAACTGCAGTATTTTTGTAGGTACAAGCAGTTATGCTGCTCTTTGAAGGTCTGCCTCATAACTCATAGTATTTAAGGCAGTTTTTTTCTCCCTCAGATTGAAAAATAGGTATAATTATCATAAGAGGCACCACTATTTCCAATGCACCTCTGTGAATAAATATCAATTAATTCACGCATCATGAAATGTTAATGAAATATTACAACTTCTTCTGTGATAACAGTGTAACTTTTCATGCCAGTTCACTTGCAATCATCCTCTCTAGATTGCTAATTATATGCCTCAAGCTGCATTTAGTAGAAAAAATTGAACCATTTGTTCTTTTGTATATTTTGTCAGAATAAGAATAAGTGTGTATGAAGTATCTTTGGACTTGTTCACACAGCAAAAAAAAAAGTCGGCATTGAGACCTACTGCATTTGTTGGCTTAACATAACCGTAAAATACCTCACTCCTCTGTGCAAAAATCACTCCTTGGAACACAGGGGTCTCCTAACCACACACGCTGGACTGTTCTGGTAAGTCTTTGGGCTGTTACGTTGCTGTTATCCCATGGCACGTGTGCCCACGCGCTGTGGCAACTCTACTAATGAGAGAGCAGCATGCCCAGATTTCGCAGGCATCCACACAATTTTTCCTGGATCAGTGTGACCAGCTCTATGGTCTCCTATCGCCCACAACATAGATTTTGAAGGATTTTTTCCTTTAAAAAAATCATGGAAGCAAAATCCTCCTCACCCCTTTACTGGTGCAGAGGATAGAGCTTATTTGTGCTATCTCTTGAACGCCGAGTAAAACCTTGTACCTCGGTAATCTTATCTTCTGCTTAGCTCCAGGCTAGTGCTGTCAGTGTCCTCACTGCAGCAGTTAAAGCTTCCAGGTCCAGTGACAAGGTTGGATGTATCAAGGTTTGACTGCGGAGATGAGGCTCTGGCTTTAGTGGTGTATCTGTCTCTATGGAGACTCCTGTAGCAATGGGGTTATAATTTGCCTTACCAGCAGTGATGGAACAAACCCGAAGCTGGACCCTGAAGTACCACCTGTCAGGGTAGATGGAGGAAGCACTGAAATGCTACGGCCCTGGTTACTCAAAAGGCAGAAGAGACAAGATCATCATTTTTACCACTAAGACTAAAACCCATAAAATCGCACCATAGTTCGTGCCATATTTAGCCAAGACCAGTTTCAGGAATATGCATGTTATTTAGCAGTTTCCTTCTATTCTGAGGGATGGATCTGGCTGCAGAGGGAAGCATTTAAATACTGCTTTATGACGTATTTATCTATGTTTGTGAGATATCAGCCAAAAATGTGAAACCCTTAGCAGAACAGGTTGAAAAGAAGAAAAACAGGTTGAAAGAAGAAAATATTGCAAAGTCAGGTGCTCCTAAAAGCTTCCAAAATATCTGCTGTTTTAATCTCAGTGGAAATGTGCAAGGAGATCGAGTTCGTTGCACAGGTAACAGTCTTTACAGCAGGCTGAGCTTTCACATCAGTCTTCTTATAGTGGAAATTCATGCTTTTAGGTCTCATAACATAATTTTCCCTGCACCTGAGGTGCTCTCAGCATGTATAAATGCATATTCAATAGCTCTTGTTGATCGATATAAACCAGCTTGTGCAATATGAAGATGATGCACGCATATTTCCCAAACAAAGCAAAAGGTAGGGGGCTGGCTGGCTTATGTGTGTGGTTTACAGGATGTGGTCTGCACTTCTCAGCAAAGTATTTTGGAGCCAGTCATGTCAGGAACAATTGAAAAGAGCAGTCATCTGCCATGAATCTGGAAGCCTGCAGGGAAGAAGTCTGTGATTTTTGCCCAGTTTCTAATGATTTCACATTACAACTGGCACTAAGCAGAGTTTGTCTGGGGATGCCGCTGCCACCTCTCCCTAGGTAAGGTGGAGCACAGTAGGGATCCACATCATAGGTGGTTCCCCCTTCGTACTGGGCCTACAGCATCAGGCTGAGAAGGTGCAGGGAAGATCACAGGCTCCGTTTCCTGCTTCCTTGGCATTGCACTATCACTCTCCAGCCTAACTTTCTACATGAGCCTTGTTAGCTCTGAAAAGAGGGGTAATAATATTAAACATAATCACCAAGAAATGTGCGAAGGAGAACTGTGCAACCATTTAGTTGGCAGCTCTAAAGGAAAGGGAAAGAAAACCCAATCTTGTCACAACAGCAGACCTCTTTGAAAGACGTTTTTTACTTTTACCTGCTGATTTTAAGCAAAATAATTTTATTCTGGGCAGCCTGTTCCTGGAAATGGCCTCATAATTGCTAACTTTATCTTCTGCTGCCAGTGTCTGTTTAATCACCTCCTTGTTGCATTCACAGCCCACACACTGACGCAAAATCTCCTCCTGTTCTGATCCTTCCCCTATTAGAGCCTGGGCCCAAATACTTCTCTCATGCTGAATGAGCAAACACCAAGTCAACGAGAAAGCCAGCCAGGCATAGCTTGCTGCAGAGAGTATTTCTGTGCACAGGTCCCCTTTGCATCTCACATACAATATAGCCTAACAATATGGCCTGAAGGAGGCTGGAATTCAACAGTTGCAGGCATTTAGGTACTTTTTAAAAGCAAATACTTTTGCTGTATATTAAAATGGTCTTGTTTAAACTGCTGCACTGATTTATCAACAATGTAAATTAAACTCTAAGTTTAGTAACTTAAAAAAAAGAATCAGAACCCAGTGTCAGTGCTTGTGGCCTCCTCCCCAGTGGTGCCAGCCACCAGCAGCTTCAGTGCTGCAATCCACCAAAAGCATTGAAAAGGAACTGTTTTACTCAAGGTTAAATTGTAAGGTCAGTGGATACCAGTTTATCCACTGGCAAGTGGATGAACCAGTACCAAACTCAGTTCTGCAAACCAGACCTGAGTTAGCTACTGATTTGTCCACTTATGCCAATTCTGGGACAAGTCTGCACTGCAAATCCATCTTCAGGCTTCTGGAGACTTTAGAGTAAGAAGGAAAAGCATGTCTGGAACTTGGGCATCTCTAGGCTTGGAAAATAGCAGAACAGCAGCATTCTGCAAACGTGTTGTGACCATTTTGTACTCAGGTGCCTGAATTCCATCTAAGGTTCACTTTGGCTACCCCTCAACCCTTGTTTAGATAGGGCCTCGAAGCTGAATTTTAGGCATCCAGGAATTTTGGCGTAACGCCAGCATTTTGGAGTGGCGGAGGAATTTCTGCACCTAACCCAGGAGATAAGGCTGCGATACGTGTCCCTGGAATTTCCAGAGACATGTCCAGCGCCGGGGCGGTCCCTCTGCAAAGACACGTATCTTCCAGGCACCGCGGGAATGAGCACGGGGCCAGACGCCTTCCTGGGACCCGGGAGCTGTGGGGGAGGTTGCTTAACAAGAGTTAGGATTTTTTTGTTTGTTTGTTTTTATGGCTGCCAAAAAACCACATCAGTAGCAATCATTTTGGTACGCATCTGTGCAAAACTGAAGCGATGCAGAGGGAAATCAGGCTGCTGCGTTTACCACATGTGTATTTTAACCATGTACAAACAAGCTGTGCTCTACTGTCTTGCTGCAGAATATGTTATTTCCCCAGGAAAAGGGTGAATATTATATTTCCACGCGGGGAAGCAATAGTTTGCTGGATTGGAAGGGACAGCTGGCATGTGTCTGTTGTGGCACTTTCCCTCTGCGCAGTTGTCAGGATGCAGCACAATGCTGGCTGCTGGAGTAAACCAGAATTTTAATGAACAAGCTGCAGGGAGAAAAATAAAACAAGTTTTTCTCTCTCCAAGTGATCAGCAACCAAACATGCACATAAAATTCAGATATGGCAGCAGAGCGAGTGAGTGTGATCAGTTTGGATTCTTCTTTTCATTGATTTCTCATATAAAATCTATCCTGGTGCATCTACGTGAATACAGATTTACCTTGAAACTACACCTAAATCCCAGCCCATTACTAACTAGCTTGTTATTGCTGCTGGTACTGTCTGTTGCTGTTGCGCACCTTACTTTTTTTCCCTGTTAAAAAGCCCTTTTTATGTAAAGAATCAATTTGTCTGGCGTGGAGCATTTTTGCCTCAAATTCAGGCTGTGTTTATAGACAGTGTATTACAGTGAAGTCTTCACCACTCTCCTGGAAACATGGCTTACTGAGTTTCCTTGGAGAACGTGACAGAGCCCGGGGTTGTGCTGCCTTTTCTTCGTGGTCCAGCTGTGCCGAGGAGCAGCCCCTCCGTGGGGTTTTTGGGGATGCTGCATCCGGCAGCGTGTTGGTGGGAGGTGGGCTCTCCGGATCCAGCATCGAGGCATAATCTTGCTGCCAAACAGTTCACTTTCTCTTTTAAATCCCCTGGCACTAAATCAAATGGTGAAATTTTAAAATAAATTAAGCCTTGGATACACTTTTTTTTTTTAATTCTTAATGTTTTTGCAATATGCAAGAAGGAGGGTCAGATTAGGGGGTACGGTTCTGTCCTGTCAGCACTTCATTATACCCGCTACAGCAGCAGGACCGGAGGGACAACAGCTTTGGTACAGCTTGTAGCCAAACCAAAGAAAGGACAAGTTTGGACAGAGGAGAAGCCCAGACAGTAAGTTTTAGTGCTTCCTTCTGCTGTTTTGCTGCCGTGAATTCAAAGTGTCCAGTATCACACACACAAAATGGGAATAAAGTCAAGTCAGAGTGGGAGCATGGGAATGAAAGCCAAACCCACTGAAATCAAAGTTTGCATGGACTAAGAGGGAGCAGTATTTTCCCACAGATGTGTCTCTTTTCCTAGGTGACAGCAGTGCTGTTCACCCACGAGACGGGAAACGTGGTTAGGAAACTTGGGAATCTTCCCTTGACAGGGACAGGGAGCTCACTAAACTAAGCTCAGCCGAGAAACCAAAATAAAGGATGGTGGAAAGGAAAGCCTGCTGCATTTTTCAGTGCTGGCAAGTGGGACTTGGTAGTTACTTTTCCTGACTTCAACAGATTTCATAACACTCAGCAGGAACCAGGCACCAGGCTTCTCTGCCTGCCTTTCAAAATCACAACTGCAGCCACACACAAGTAAGTAAATAACAGTTGTTTGTCCTTTCGCTCAGGTTCTTGCCTCCACCTCGGGACTTTTCCTAGGAGCACCTACCTCAGCCCTCTGGATCTCATGACTTTCATTTCCTGCGGTCTGTATGTACTTTCCCAGGAACACTCAAAGACAACGAGAAAGCATTGACATTTTTGATAAGGAAAGCGCAGAGATGTAACATGCCCTGCAGAGCAACACGCTGTCAGCAGACCACCTGGCAAAGGGGGCCACGCGGCCTCCGACAAGAGTGACTCATTTTCCTCTCCACTGCTTCTTGCCCAGTGCAGGGAACAAAGGGGAAATGAAGGGCCTGATCCAGAGCTTATTGACAAAACACAGAGCCTCCCTGCCGGATTTGGCTTCGCCATGGATTTTGGCAGCAGTTCGGCCTTCAACATTTTCTACCCTTGAAGAGACGCTAGCTGCTATCAGCCCCGGTGGCAGGTCCTTCCTTTGGCTTTTTAACCTGTAATTCTTTTTCAATTGGAGTTGTCTGTAGGGTAACTAAGTTAACACTTCACTCTGGGGTGGCATTTTCATTTCCAGTGCACAGTCTTGTAATGACAGATTGTACAGCGGCTTCTTTCTCCCCGTGGCTCTGACTCCTGTGGTGGCTCTGTCACCTCTCTATAAAGTGCTGTGGGTCTAGACTCTACCTTATGACTTCTTGTGCTCTCTCCTTGTTTTCCAGTCCCTTCTCACCTCTTCGTTTTATTTAGTGGGTGCAGGTGGAGAGACATGACCACTTCGAAGCCTTAGTCAGGACTGAAGCCCACTGCTCCTGGCAGAGACGGTCTCTGCTTTGACGGACATGCTTCTCAAAACCACCAGGGCTGCACTTTGTGATGCAGCAGGACGTGTTGCATCAGCTGCTGTTAGCACAGGGGAGATCAAGAGCTCTTCACATGCCTGTACCTCTCCCTGTAAATCTGTATGTGGGAACGACAGTCCCAGGTAAGGCAAGATCTAACAAGAGGTGGTAATGCACCACAGAAAGAAAAAGAGCAAATGCTTTTGTCAGGTTTACACAGGCTAATAAAGAGACCTGGTCCAAAGTTCAGGAATCTCACCTCTAGTACCAACCGTCTTTACGTCAGGACCTAAAATAACTGCTCCTCTGTTTTGTCAAGCGATGATTCCTGTACCTCATAAGGTGACAATTCTGCCTTGGGATAGGACATTGCTGGGAGCTGAGGGGCACCCCGTTTCTCTGCGCACCTGTCCACAAGAGAACAGGTGACCAAGTGCAGGTTTGATAGATAAGAGATTCTGATTTATTTTCAAGAGGTGTCATTTCTTCAGGGATTTGCAAAGACAACAAGGTTTCTTGTGCCATCAGTCTCCTCTGAGATTTCCTACGTATCTTGCCCTAAACTTTAGCTGAGTGTGTTTTGCCCAGTGTTTGGAGAACGCAAAGGTTGCACACACACCAGGACTCCAAGAAGGCAAAAAGAAAGTAAATGAGAAGAAAAGAACAGGGAAAAGAAAAGCCTATTGCTTTCTATCTCTATGAAAGGCATTGAATTCCAATGCTCCCTCTCTGTTGTTCATGTCTTGCTGTGCTATCTCTAATGTAGTCTATAAACTCCTCAGTGCAGACACCTGCTTGCTTTATTTGCACTCATAAGATGTTCTTTGAATAAATTGCTAACAACTACAACAATAATAATATTGTGCAACAGTGGTATTTACCATCGTTAAAGCAGACAATGGGGAGTTCCCTATCCCAGAGCAAAGTGGTAAGGAGCTTACAAGTGCAGCACAATTAAAAGGTGCTAATATCATTAATTATTATTAACACTTGTATTTCTGTAGCAGAAGGAGCTACAAGCAGATTCAGATCCCAGTGCTGCACAGTGCTGTTCAAAAGCATAATAAGATCATTCCTGCACTGAAAGAGAATACATTCAAAGGCTTTTCTCTTGCAAAGTGTTCACAGATGAGGGAATAATGTACCTCTGAAGAGCAGCTTGCAGGACTCCTAGGCAGTGCAGACAGAGGAAGAATAATGTTCCCATTATACAGATGGGGAACACGGATATCTGCATCAGCTTGCAAAGAAAACCTGGAGCAGCGCAGTGAATCCAAATCTCCTGATGCTTAGTTCTGTACCTTAACTACTAGGTTGTCTTTAAGTTACTGCTTAACAATATCGAGCCTTTCTAAAAATTTCTTCAGTGTTGAATCTTTTAGCCATTCAAAACTGAGCAGTCTAAATTTAATTCTCTTGAACCGATGCTGGATTCAATTTCGTAAAAGTTTAAGATATGAAGCATAATACTATGTGTATAGGGAGAATAAAAGAAGAGTCTTAAAGATAAAATTAATGAGACACAGATTGAAAATTATAGTACGAACTTTCTAACTCCTGTCTTAGTAAAGGATAATGTAGCAGTAGACTGAAAACTGTGCCAGAAAAATTTTTTACATCAAATCTTATATGACTGCAGGGCATACCTGTCTCTTCAGGTGTCAACAGTTCTTTTGGGAACTCTTTTCCTGAACTATTTCACTTAACATACATGATTTATTTTGTATATGTTTGTAACACTTCAAATGTAAATTTTTTTTCTATTTCATCTTTATTTTTCTGAATCTTAACATTTGCTCTTGATATTATCTGAGAATATCATCTAGGAAAAGACTGAAGTGTAATTGTTTAGCAGATATTTTTTACGATACACACGTGAGATACTTCATGTTTTGTACAAGACAGAAAGAAAACAATTAACTCCACAATGAATTTCTTCCATTTTAAACTCCTGATGGGGCACCACTAAAATGAAAATCTAAAAAAGTCAGTTTTTTTTCTATACTTTGATATGGCTAAACCCACCAAAATAGTAACACAGCCCTTGCACTCCGGAGCCCCTCCTCAGTCTGATCTCTGACGGTACAAATTTATTTCTTGAATGACTTCTTACTGCCAGCTCTGCCTGTACCAGCCCAGCCTTTTAATGCAGAAGATTCCTGATTAAATCTCTAGTGGGTTAATCAAAATGGCTGCCAGCATACTAATACTTCATGTTAGTATACTTTTTAATATCACAAATTATATTTAAATAACATTTTCTTCAGATTGTAAATCAAGCAATTCTAAGGTAGGAAGGGCTAATTTTAATGTAGAGCTTGGAACTATTTCCTTCTCTTTCTGGATCTGCGGTGGCTCTGTATGATCTATGATCCTTGGCAGACTGTGTGGTTTTGCCTTTTCCTTGCTTTCCACTAGACCAATAGTGATGGAGAATCTGGTTAAGTTATGGTCTCTTGACTTCCTTTGTGTCCTCCCAGGGCTGGCAGCCAAGTGCACCTTGTAGGGGTGCAGAGTTTCTGACCTCTGAGTAGTGAATAGAAATACTCCCTACTTAATGGCAAGGTGCATTGTAAGGAGGCTCAACCATGCAATCAGGAATACCTTCTTGGATTTCTCAGGTTTGTCATCTGGGTTTTGGTTCTCTTCAGTGTTAACTGTAATTGTCTGTCTAACAAACCTTCAGGACAGAAGTCTTGAGCTCACCTTCCCATTTGGCATTAATGCGCTTTCAGTCCACTATGGCTCAGTATCTGAACATGGTGTAGAAGGTATGCTTCTACATAACATAGTTGCAATCTCTTGGTGACAACTCATTCTGAGTGTCCTGCAGGCAGTACATCTCCATGGAAACAGTGTAATTCCATATTGTGAATATGATGTTAAAATGAGAAAGGCATGCTCCAGTCTTTTTCCACAGCTGGGCTACACTTTCAAAACGTTATCCTTGCTGGGAAAGGGAAGACCATTTCCATACTTCTCCCTCTTTACTCTAATCTCAGACACTGAAATAGTTTTATTTCACTAGCTTGTGTATATTTATCCATCTCATGATGGAAACTCTTAAATCTGCTCACAGTACTGCTTGCTCCGCACTGTAGTCATCCTACACTTGGTAGGAGTGAATTTCTACGGCACTAGGTCTTTGCAGTCTGACAAATTTTGGAGTGCAAGCTCCCTTCCTGCTGTATTCTCACCACCCACAAAGGTCTACCTACAGCACAAAAGTAGACTGTGAGATTCATCCAACTAGTGCAGGTATCTGCTATGCACAGAGTTAGTCTGCATCTGAGTTAGTCCCTTTAAGGTTATCTTACTGGAAAGAAACAGGAACTCTTACATCACAGTGCAATTCCTCTGGGAGCAGACAGGTAAAATAGGTCAGATGAATCACTACTTAAAAGTGCCTATTTCTGACCACAGGATATAAATTGAGTCCTAGGTGATTTGCTCAGTGGCTGGCATCTGCAATGTAGATGCATTTAAATGAGACGAAACCCTCTCCCTGAGCCTGTTTCAAGTATTGACTCTCCTAATCAGCTTTTTAGCTCATACAGCCCAGGAGATCTGATGATGTACACTAGCATGCTTTGAGTGCAGCCTGCAGTGGTTTCCTTATGAAGCTTTCCAATGACTCGTCGTCATCCTACATATCCTCCTGACACCCAAATTAAACTGATGAATACATTTTTCTTTAAAAAATACAGCAAATAACTCCTTTTCTAAAAAAGAAAATCTTTCTATGTCTAAGAAATCCACCAAAAAATGGTTTAGTGTCTAGTTACTTGACAGCTTCAGCTGGGGCCAGTCCTGCTTCTGAAGTTGGGGTCCCTTTGTAGAAGAAATGCAAGCTTTCGGGGACCAGAGTGATAAAAAGTGGAAAGTCACTAGTTCAGTCACTGCCAGGGTTACACAACAGCAAGCGCTGGTTACAGAGGCATAAGCATGCCTCTTTTCTTCCCTAGATGAGCTTCGTGTCCCCTGTTGGGTGACGCCTGCCATGTCATATTTCGGCTTGAACAGCTGAAGCTTGGCAGAAAGTAAGCAACCTCTTCAGGGCAAGGGCTGGATGACATTAATAATAGACACTGCTACCAGCTTTTTCCTAGTTGCTCCCCAACAAGGCTTTATTTCTGGTCTTTCCTATCCTTAATTTAAAATGAGGGGTTCCTCATAATCCTTGGTGATTCTCTTGTATGAGTTAGATTGTCGTAGACGCACTGAAATATCCTGACCGATACCTTTTTCATTAGAATGAATAATTTCCTTCCTTAACTTGCAGAGTCATGCTCTTAGTAACGGAGAGCCACAGGCAGGCTCCATCCTTGTAATTGTAAAGGTGGAATTCCCAAGTTCTGCCTTTCCTGTTAAGGCCCTGAGCAGGTGAATCATCCTGAAGCACCGCAACAGGACCTAAGAGCTTGGGCTATCCCTTCAAAGTACCCATGCCCTTTTCCCCTTACGGACCTAGGATTGATTCTTTTTTTATCTTGGAGGCTGGGAAGAAAACAGTTTAGTCCCCAGTTCCTCTTCTGACTGTCAGCAAGGCAATACCTCCAACCTCTGAATGTCTTTGAAAAATCCTTTGCTAATCCTGACTTTTTTTTTTTTTTTCAGTTTGCAGCTATCTGACTGATTTATAACAGTTTCAAAGGGAACTGAGCACCCCATCTATTATCAATCAAACCTCACCTCTTGCTAAACTGTAAAAAGACTGTATGGTCGTTACTCACCAGGCACCGTGTACCAGCAGAGAGATTAGAGGTCTTGAACTCTATGGAGAGCATCCTCATGGCACTCACTGAGTCACGTGCTGTTGCCACAAATTCCCCATGCATCACGATGGGAGTATGCTACACTTTAACAAAGAATGGCATTATTTCCAATCAAATTTGTGTCGGGCAGGGATATGACAATATATTTTCATGCTGCTCTGTTATTTGCAACACCAAGTGTATCAAGGAGGTGGAAGAAGCTTCAGAAACTCAGGACTCCTGGAGTCCATGGCAAAAACCAGCTGGTTTTCTCAAGTGACTGAGGGTGGAAATCATTTTACCAGACTTTGATCTAAAAACCAGATATCTAACCCAAAGCAGTTTGGGATGTTTTTTGATAGCAGACGGGATGAACATTCCTCTGAAGGTGCCTGTTTCTGCTGACTACGGAGGGGACCCAGACAACCACTTAGATTCTTTCCTAACATTAAGATAGCTGAAATCAGGTGAGATGAATTCCATCCTAATCCTGTGTTGTGACTCCTAAATTCTTAATTTATGCAAGTAAAGAATGGCAGTGTTAGAGCAAATGAGCAGTTTAGCAGTCCCATGTTTCTATCTCTGATAGTGACCAGCATACTCTTTGAAAATATGGAACATCATTGTTTCGTTTTTTAGGCCAGGCTGGTTTGTTCTTTTTTTTTTTCCCAGTTTGCTTTTTTCTTTAATCATCATCAACAAATCTATAAGGAAGACTTTCTTCCCAGGAACAAGGCAAGTCATGAGCACGGCTTAAAATCCAGCATGTGTGTATCTCCAATAGATCGTACCCAACTGCTTTATCCTCACACCAGCTGGTATGCTACAGACACTACAATTCAGCCTTTTTTTGCTGGTACTTTTAATTGATCTGGTGTTGGCCAGCATTAGAAAGCTGCAGAGGATTTGTAGTGCTGCACAACAGCTGGGGAGCAGGAGATGGCAATTAATGTTTTCCTTGTCCCTCCCTTGCAAACCCCTATGTGATATAACATAACACAATACAATGCTGAGATGATAGCATGGCTGTAGCAGAGTTCTGCACCTCCTGTAAGTGAGCCAAGGTCAAAGAGAACTTTCTGAAACAAAGGATTTTGACAACACTGAAAGAAAAAAAAATGCAATTAGGTCATTTTGATACTTGCAAATCCATTTTTTTTTCCATGTAAAGTATTAATCCAACAGAAAAGTGGGAAATTTACCTTGACATTTCATTACAGAGTAAAGAATTCTTTATTAAAATGCTAGATTTTTTTTTTTTCAAAATAAAATTTCCAACTTCAAGCAGGCCAATTCCTGATATTTCATCCTGAATTCTTGTAGGATGGAGACACAAATTGTGTGGGATTAGCTGTTCACTATTTTATTCATACGCTTGACGCTACGCTGACTCGAGTGCTGCAGTGTTATATAAAGAGGAAGGCTCACAGTCCAGTTTCTGAGAACTCACTGGGGTCTGCGGAGCAACTGGGCTCTGCCCGGGCTTTCTGGCCACCACCTGCCCATGCCAGGTGGAACCTGGGTAACAAAGCTTATCCCAAACTTGTACATTGCATTCAAAGGCAATGTGGAAGCTTGTTTTTGCTAGGGGACAAATCCTGCTCGCTTATTCCAGTGGTGAATTTTGCTGCTTTCAATGGGATTTGTCATCTGGAAAAAACAGCGAAGAAAGATGGCACTGGCCCAGGAGCAAAGTGTTGCCCTTCTCACCACTAAAAGATTAGTTTTTGAAAGCAATCAAAGTAGGTTTAGATGACATTTGACTCTAAGTCTGTGTATGGTAAAACAAACCTATAAAACTCCACTTGTCCCCCCCTTATCCTCTCTTGATTTACAAAGGTGGAAACTTTCAGGATGTCTTAGCTGTAGACAATAAAACATTTTTCAAAAACACATTAAGAGTGTCAAAAACCACCTTTGAGATGACTAACATCTTTTAAAGTTATGGGCTAAATCAAACCAAAACCTTTGCTGACATTTTGATTGCATTTGTGTTAGTCGGTATAATGAAAAATTAACTTTACACATAAAAAATTTATTGTAGCTTCTTTTATTGCCTAGGAAGGAAAGTTTAGTGTAACCAACTGAACCATGCTTCTTCATGGGTTGTCACTTTATACACTTTATTATTGTAACTTATGGGGATGTTTGTAAGCAAAGGAGTGTTATTTATTCTGCAGTACTCCCATTTGCTCACTCGTTACGCTCATCATGGCTCTATGTAATAAACTTCATAATATCACACATTAATGGGGTTATTTAAACTATAACTCCTATAAGTTAATGTGCAAATGCCTTGCAGTTTTCCTGTGTTTACTTGCAATTTTGAAATAATGTTCAGGACGTGCTCTGAGTCTGGGAAGAATCACACACTTTAGTGCAATAATGTATAGGGAAATGTACAATTATTTAATAAATATAGAAGAATTGACATTAATGTCTGTATATCACTGGGTGTGTCTATTCATTAAAGTGACTGCTTGATACTTATTTGTGGCAGATAAAATGTATTTAGTGCCATTTCATGCAAATTACTCTCACAAATACTTGCCCAAACCAGTACAAACTTTGGAAATAGTTAGAATATTGCAGAATTCTCCCTTGTTTTCCTAAGAGTTAGCAAAAATGAGAAGCAGCTAAACTGCAATTACCCAAAGGCAAGAACTCTGCCAATTAACTTTGTTATTGCTTATTACGTGTTTTCTTTTGCATGCTGACCAGATCTATAGATCTATAATTCTGCATGCTTTCTGCTTGAAGGCTCTTTTGAAACAATTGAGAACTTAGGAAAAAATTCCTAAGAAAGTGATTTTTGTAAGAAACTGTTCTTTTCTGGTCAGCTTAAAAATACATTGAATATTTTTTTCCTTTGTTCTCAAAACTAGAATGTGCTTGTGCTATCAATAATGTAGGAAGTATCTGAGTACTGAAAACACACAGATTTTCTCTTGCCTAATAAAAGTAACCAAACTTCCCACAATACCATAACTTTGTGCTGAAATTGATAAACTTCAACCTTTACAGATTATAATTAATTAATGAGTTTAACGCACTGTAACTGTTCTTTAAATAAATTTTTAGCCATCTAACAGAGTACAATAAGTGTGTATTAAAAAGTTGATCTGATGAAATTACATCACTTTCAAAAGCAGATGTTCCCATTATTCCAAAGAAGGCATTGATTTTTCAGAGCACTTCCTGATCCTCCTGAGAACGACAGCCAGTGATGAGGAAACCTCTTGGTAAAAGCCAGTGATGTAAATTTGAAACACCATTTTACATGACAGATGATAGCTATTAATTTGCAAAGAGATGTGTGTGCTTTAGTGCATATGCCTTTAAGTGAAAAGTCCAACACCAGAACAGCTCAAGCTTAAGTAAAGAAATAACTGGGTGGAGGGGATAGCTAGTGCGCCTTGAAGGTCAATTCCTCTCAATTTTACTTGAGCTACCCCTGGCTTGCCTGCTAACACCCAGCTTCAGATTTGGGTTCCCTCCCCTTGCATTATGACAGGTAAAAGGGCAGGATCTTCTGTTTGGAAATGACCCTGAAAAGTTCAGACCAAAGCCCTTTTAAATTCCATTATCTGAAATGCAGAAATCCTCTATGAAATGCTGCCAAGCATTGCCATGGCAACATGATGTCACCCGGTGACAGAACAAGCATCGTAGCATTTAGCTGAGACCGTACTGCTTCTTCCATGAGCAAAAAAGGTGATTTTGAAAGCAGGGGACCAGTGGGGGCAAAGGAACATCTGCAATCTAAACATTCCCTCACACCTTCGGGGGGAAGAGAAACTGCTCGCACTTCTCATCTCAGACACGGGGCAGGGTCTAAATCTCACAGGCAGGAGGTGTGTGCTATCAAGGAAGGATAAACCGTTATCATTCAGTATGTGCCTCAAAGCCAAGTGAGAAAGGGAGCAGCTGGGAGCCCGACTGTGGAACAACCAGTTCCTGGGGGTCACAGATAAGGCACGGATAAAGGGGCGACGGAAGCATGGCTCACCTGTCATGTCACACACAACAGATGAGATTCCACTATCTTTAGCTATTCACATGCAATTCTGACATCCCTTAAATGCTGGCTCGTGCTTTTCCTCTGGGTGCCTGCCTGATTCTAGGCTGAGCTTTAAACCTGTGAGCGTTTTGGGTGCACTGCTTCACTGTTATGGGCCTCCCCCAAGAAACCCCCCCCAGTCGATACGCTTTCCCTCCAAGCTTTTACTAGCCTTCGGAGCAAGAGAACAACTACAGAAATTACCCACAGAATCTGCTATGGGATGAGCAAAAATAAGACATTTTGGCATGGATTGGAGGTGAAGAAAACAGGGAAGGGGCTGCTGGAAGACTCAGCAATTAGAAGTCCCACATACGAGTAATTGCAGCATCCTCTGGAGAAGCTTGACTGTAGTACACATATACACATCTTCCTTCTTTTTTTTTTTTTTTTCATGTGTTTCTGGCTTCTTTAGTGCCTCCAAATTCTGGAACCTCAGAGGTGCGAGGCAGAGCCAAAGCTGTGCTATGTTGCGCTGAGGATCTTTTGCAAATGTGCATGTCAAAGTTCTCACTAGTTTTAATCTGAGTTCACAGTCCTTGAGGCATCAGTGAAACTAACACCTCATAATGAAACCCGGGCAAAACTGCAAGGCAAATGTGACTTCAATATTTACACAAATCTCAAGCACATTTCAAAGCTGTGAGCCAGCCCAGCTTTGTTGGGTTTTATTTGGATTTACACTGAGAACACTTGGAAAAGTTATAATTGGGATATTCATTTCTCCCATTTTCTTCAAAATAGGCTAGATTTCTCTGTATCACTTGTGTATAAATAAGGCAATGTTTGAATAGAGAGGAACTGTAAAAATCACATTTAGGAACACTTGAAATCATGCAAGATTTTCAAGTGTTCTTTCTAGTGCTGATATTCTTAAGGCTTCACTTTTTCTAGAGAGATCTTAAAGTATTAAATTGAAATATGCTTAATGATCCTTTCATAATCCTTGTTTATGTGATGTGGGAAGTCCAATCTCTTCACCGCTCTCATTGCTCTTCTCTTGTTGATTTAAAACCAGCTTGAGTTGTTTGTACATGTTCTCCTCACACTGGGTGAAAACCATGCCCTTGGTCTCCGAGTCCAACTCCTCACCACATCATTCCATATCATATCACTCATCTTGTAGTCTTTTAGACTCTTACCTCTCTGAGAAACATGGGTAATTCTATACCTGTACTTCAGCAACAATTTTTTTTTGCAGCAAAACTGAGCTGTTTTACAGAGCAAACTATAATTCCCCACCACAACCATCTGGGATGAAGTCAACAAAGAGTAACCTCTGTTTATCCAGGTTTTTCACTTTGGAGGGCACTCATTTTCTTTGAAATCGATGATGATTAATCCTCACTTCTTGAGGACTTAGCTGAGATCAATTGCTGTTCAGCACCTCTCAAGTGCAGGTTTTCTACAAAGATACTTAACATTGGATTCAGGCACCCCCTTTTAAGGACCCTTATGTGGAAACACTTGCAATGGGGATCTGGTCCTGAAGGTGTACCTCAAATGGTGTATGCAATGTTGTGTTCAGTGATGGTGGAAAATGTGAAGGAACTGGGCAGCTGAGATGAAGGGTTGTTACCCTGTCCAGTTCATGCTGATCTGCTGCAAGTCCTGTTTCACTGGGCACGTGTTAACTGTTTAGCTGCAGTCATATTTCACAAGTCCGTTGAGTTAACATTGCATGAATTATACACGGTTTATAAAATGATTATTTAATCAGTGGAAAATTAAGTTCATAGATGTTTTCCAAATCTGAACTAGGACATTCATCAGCAGAACTGCTAAATTTTTAATCAACTCTGCTGTGCTTGATGTAGCTATCATTCTAAATTGCCTTCTCTTTGCTGGTCCTCTTGTTGCGATATATATCTTAGCATTATCTGTTCACATTGCTAATTGATTTTTTCAGCTCACATTTAAGGCAGAATGCCATGTCATTCAGTGTTTTCATCAAAGGACAGTCTTACTTTTAACATAAAATGTGCTTTAAATATTAGGATGAGTGATTTCAAATGCTGTCCAAAGTTCTTCGGTTCCTTCAAACCACCAAATACTTAGAGGCATCGTTTAAAAGTAAACTTGTGGCAGAGGTATAAAGAGGAAGGATTTTTGCTTTTCTTGAAGTAGAGGAACAGTTTGAAATGCTCTGGCCTAGATTTGTTTTGGGATTTGGTTGGTTAACTCATTTCTAGAAAAGGTCTAGATGAGAAGAAGCAACGAGCAATACTGTTTCTCCAGGTATTTAACCATCTGCCACCTCACGTAATTCAGAGAATCATCACAAAATCATCACAGAATTATCTAGGTTGGAAAGGACATTTAAGATCATCTGGTCCAACCATAAAACAAGCAAGCAAACAAACAAACAAACAAACAAAACACACACACCAACACTAAACACGAAACCATATTCTCAAGCACCTGGTGCAACTTGAGGTCATTTCCTCTTGTCCTATCGCCCGTAACTTGGGAGAAGAGACCGACCCCCCGCCTCTCTACAGCCTCCTTTCAAGTAGTTGTAGAGAGCAGGAAGGCCTCCCCTCAGCCTCCCCTTCCCCAGACTGAACACCCCCAGCTCCCTCAGCCTCTCCTCATAAGACTTGTGCTCCAGACCCCTCACCAGCTTCATTGCCCTTCTCTGGACCCGCTCCAGCACCTCAATGTCTTTCTTGTGGTAGGGAGCCCAAAACTGCACACAGTACTCAAGGTGAGGTCTCACCAGTGCTGAGTACAGGGGGACGATCACCTCTCAGGTCCTACTCACCACACTGTTTTTACAAGATTTTCTGGTTATTCCCAGGGCAAATTCTCTGGAGCTTTTCTCATCTTTGGAAATAGGAGGGCCTAGAGGGGTGGTTACAGATGATAGGACAAGGGGTAATGGCTTCAAGTTGCGCCAGGGGAGGTTCAGGTTAGATATTTACTGAAAGGGTTGTCAGGCATTGTAATGGGCTGCCCAGGGAGGTGGTTGAGGCATCATCCCTGGAGGTATTCAAGAGATGAGTTGACATGGTGCTCGAGGATATGGATTAGTAGCGGATTGGTGTTGGTTTTGGGTGTGGGGTGGGGTGTGTGTGGGTTTTTTTGATCGTTTGTGGTTTGGGGTTTTTTTTTGTTTGTTTTGTTTTGTTTTGTTTTCTTCATTGGTTGGACTAGATGATCTTAAAAGGTCCCTTCCAACCTAGGTGATTCTGTGATTCTGTGACTTCTTAGAGCTATGCCGGGTAGGGGACAGAGTTTAATACCTTCTCAGCCCTGGTTCCTCACGTCCTGCTGAGCAAGCTTTTCAGGACGGCCAGTATCAGAAGACGGGAAGCCTTTTCTGGTAGAGATAGATTGATTTTGTCCCCTCAGTTGTACATGTGACCCAACCTGTTCCTCAAGGAATTCAGGGGCATGGAGGAAACCAAGAAATCTCATCTATACTCAGCTGAACAGAGAGTTATATCTCCTTGTAAGGAGTATCTGTCTGCATAAGCATGTTATAAATCTCACTGTGTGTTTTAAGCATCCTAAATTTGCTCACCATCAGAATGTGGTTCACTCTTGCTTGGAACTTCACTATATTATTACTTCTGAATGGCATGGCTTGACATACTAAGTCTGCATTCTAAAGCTTGGGGTCATTTTTTAAGGACAGCCAGGCTTTGAATCTGGCAGTCAAGTTAAAGGCAAGCTATGTAATTTTACATATGAGCACAGTGTAAATAAAAAAAAAAAAACAATTGTCTATGTGGCAACATTTTTTGAATGTTAGATTTCAAAATTTATCAAAAGTTGATTATAAGCCTGTGTACCTCCAGAGCCCTAACTGATGGTAGAAATTGGGTCTAAAATGTGATATAAGATGAATGTATATCTCATGCCTCAGGGGATGAAGAGACTTATGCATATACATATAATAGTGTTATTTATAGCAAAGACTTTTATTATTATTAATGTGAATTATTTGGTCTTATTCTATTAAATCTGTCCTCGTGGCTGTGCTGTCCCTCCAGGCCATGGTGAAGAGTCAACAGCAGAGAGATGTGGCCACAGCCAG
The DNA here is from genome assembly GCA_025769975.1 of Gallinago jamesoni. Classification (NCBI taxonomy): domain Eukaryota; kingdom Metazoa; phylum Chordata; class Aves; order Charadriiformes; family Scolopacidae; genus Gallinago; species Gallinago jamesoni. Next base: position 54,776,912 of record JAOQGH010000032.1, read on the forward strand.
GCAGATGGAGCAGCATGAGGAGTGTCTGCTGCAGCACATGACTCAGCTGATGCAGGAGATCGAGCAGAATAGCGGCGTGGAGGAAGCCACATTCCTTTATGAGTTGCTGCCAGTGCTGCTCCAGACCCTTGTGGGAACCCTGATCCTGGTCACTGTGGTTGTCTGGATAGTCAGGAAAATGGACCTCGCCGCCGACCTCTGCAGTGAGCAGGCCAACTCCAGCAGCGAGGAGGACAAAAAAAAGCAGGATGAAAACCTCAGTGGTGCACCCTGTGGTGTCAGGCCTTTACCTGTGTCCACCCCATCACATACGCAGGGCCTGCCTGACATGTGCAAAGTGCTGAAGGAGCTGATGGGTAAGCTTCTTTGTGTCTGCTGATCGCTTTTCAAGAGGACGCTCCTGCCTCAGATGCATCCAGCCATTGGGATGGACAGCCCCTATGAAGAGTGGAGTGTCCAGGAGAACAGCATCACCTACCACTTGCACGTGTACCTGCAGCCACAGCCTGGGCACTCTTTCATTGTGGAGCAGGACACCACGGGGCAGTTGCCAGCAAGGCCCTCCAGAGTCTGCATGGTGTTGGAGTGCATCTGCTCAAGGGGACAGCTGTTTGTGCTTTCTCCACCACCCCAACAAGCAGCTGCCCAGGGATCAGATCATCAGGAACCTCCCCTCCGGCAGCTCCACATCACCATTTGGAAACCAAATGTCTTTTGGAACACTGATCTCTCACCAGCACAGCAAGAGCAGAGGCCCCGCCATGGAGAGGTCCCATCCCACCACAGGGATAAACACCATCACCCCTCACCAGTGTCATGAGGGCACCAAGAGCACCATCATGTCTACACTCACAAAGGCCAGCACCATCTCCCAGGATGGCAGAGCAGGAGCCAAACCTTCCATGGGACACGTCACCTCCTCTTGCCTGCTGAGGCGGGAGGTGGGGACAAAGGCTGGGGCTTGTTGCCTGGGTAACGCTGCTCTGGGGACTATGACAGCACAGGTGGGTCACAATGGGAGGCAGCCCCAGGGACATCATCCCCAGGCAGCCCCACTGCCCCAATGCACTTCGACTTGGGTGACTGGTGAGTGCAGCGGGCAGGGGGAAGGCTGGGCTGGATGGGGGATGGGGCAGGTGGCCAGGGGGTTTCTAACCCAGAAGCAGAGGAAAGGCTTTCCTGGGGCAGCCCATGGCTCCCCCCTGGGCGGTGCTCACAGGCCCGGCCCCTGCTCCCTCCCAGTCAGTCCTGCTCACCCTCCTTCTCTGTCACCCCCTCCAGACCATGTCGGCGACAATTGCCCTCGTCTTGGCTCTGATG
>JAOQGH010000032.1:54781646-54795472 GCA_025769975.1 Gallinago jamesoni
AGCAGCAGCGCAGCACGGCCGCAGAGCTGAGCTGTTGTTGAGATGCTGCTTTGCAGACTCTCAAGGCAAAGGCTCACCCAGCAGGACAATTTCCACCTCCACGGTCTGCAGCTCTGCTCTCGTACCCTGGTGGTCACAGACTTTTCCACCCATGCCTGTCACCGTGAGGACTACTTTCCTCTCCCACTGGTATGGCTTGGATGACAATTCCGTTGGAATTTCTTTTGGAAATAGTTCATCTCTGTGAGATTAAGATGACAATAAATTAACTTGCTTTAACCGACCCCCTGTCTGTGAGTGTCTGTGCTAGGCTTTGGTGGGGGAGGTAGGCAGGGAGTTGACTGCAGTGTTTAAAAAGCATTTGGAAAATGGCCTTAATATTTTTGTACTTTTGGTCAGCCCTGACATACTCAGGCAGTTTGTCTAGTTGTTCGTTGTGGGTTTTTTTCACATGAAATATTCTTTTTTCCTTCCCTTCCCTTCCCTTCCCTTCCCTTCCCTTCCCCATTTTATTTTTTCTGCATGTTTAACACAAAGAGGCAAATGAAAGTTCAGCAGCAGAGTTTCTTAGCCACACAATTTGTTTAGAAACAAATGATATTCTGGAGGTTAGAGATGCTGTGATGCATGTAAATTTTACTCCCAGCTTTCATCCAGATGTTCTGCCCTCTTCAAGTTCTTCCATTTGTCCTCATTCTCTTAAATTTTTGTATGTCTAAGAAGACATGGAAAAGATTCAATAGGACAATTGAAATCCAATCCTGTATCCAATATCCAGCATCTGTTTTGAAACAATTCTTCTCCAGCAATATTTTGGGTACTATGTTCATTTTATGAACATATTTCTTCACAGTTTTGTTATTCATTCAGCTAATATAAAACCAGTGAAAATAAGGATCAGATGCTGAACTGGAATAAAATTTACACCAGCTGAAGGTCTATCCAGAGATACAAAAACCTCCTATGGTGAAACACAGATGAAAGTGTCAAGTGACAAAATGTTACTTCATATCACTCTGAAACCATGCAGAAAAATAAAGATATGCATACGTTCAATGCAAAACTATAAATAAACCTTCATTTATTCAAGACATTTTATGAACCATTTTTCATCTCTTGACAAATCTGAGATGATTTTTAAGTCTCTAACAAAACCGTAATGGTTTGAGGTTTTGTAACAAGAAGTTTTGCCTTGCTTTCTTTGTAGATAATAATCTGAGATTAATTGTAGATTATAATCTGAGATTAATATATATAATGCTATATATATATATAGCATATGTATATATGACAAATACTGCTTATTCACACTGAACATCTAAGATCAGATGCACTCAAACTATGAAAAGGTTTTCAAATGAAACAGCTTAATCACTTCCATATTCTTCAGGTCTATTTTTGGCAATAATACTAGCCTCTGGTTTGCACATGTATTTATTTAATGACAGTGTCTGTTCCTTAAATTGCCAATTGTATTGCTGATTTTCTTTTCATGGTAATAACCCAGTTCTTTCAGACTCTTTGTATTAGTTTGTCATCAGGGTTGTTGTTTTCTGTGTTTGGGGGAATATCTTCCTTTTTTCCAGGAGGTTGCATTCATCATGCTGAAAAGTGGGTGGTTATTACAGAGATTTTAAAATTTTACAATTAAGGCCCACTTCTGTGAGGACTTATCCATGTTCCTTACTTTAAACACGTGATCTGTCCCATCTATCCATGGTGTTAGCATGCATATACCCATGCCTCTGTTCCTTATGTGTTTAAAAGAAACAAAGCTGTATCCAAGCAGATCTTGAGCCCTCCAGAGTAGGGCTCGCTCCTCTACATCTAAAGGTGTTTGCAGACATGGTCTTTTACTGGTGGCACTGATTACAGTGTAGTCTAGCCACTAGATGCCCCGGTCATGCAAATTAATAGTAAACATGTAGGTGAATAATGGTGAAATCAGTATTTAGCTACTCTTTAAACATTCACTCGTAAGTATGCAGAAGCCATGCTTTGTATCTGTCTACATCATATATATTCAGCAGTACAGAGCTAATTGTATCATTTGTATTCCAGAGAATTATGGGAGGCTACAGCAAAGATTCCTGCGTTCTCTTCACAGACCTCTTCAGCCAAACATGAGTCAGAGCTGCACTGCTTACTACAATATTATTAGCATGAGTTGTTTGAGTAAAGTAGTAAATAATTCGTAAGGAAATCTGCAAAATCGAATATGTTTGCTTTTTCCTGCACTTTCATTGGGTTTGAAGAGAATTGTTCATTTTCTTCAAATATTTGGCTTAAAAATGTGGTAACAGTACAATGTTTTCCACTCCAGCTGGCCTATATGTTTTTTCTTTTCCAAGTAAAATGTTTGAAAACCTAGTACTGTAGTGAAAGCAAGGGAAGTGTGCAGACAGCTGAGGATCTTAAAAGACAGGAGGGCACATAAGATAGAGTGGATCTCAGCTTGGAAGCACTTGGGGCCAGGTCTGCAAGGTGTTTAAATAGCGAATTTCCCCTGAAGTGACATCATACGCCTGCACACTGGTTTAAATACAGCACTGTGACATCCATGCTGCTGTTGCACAAAGAGATGAAAGCCAGTGAGCAAATCCTCATTGTAACAGGTACTACAGAAATTAAAGGGAGACACTGCTCACCAGAGCGTTTGTAGCTGTATCCTGCTTCTTTTAATCTAATTTCTGTTGGTACCTAGTATTCCATGCAGGCACACCACTATGGAATAAACCCTGAAATGTCAATTTTTCTAAAGAAGAGTTCTGGATTATCTAATGGAATAATAGCCTCTCTTTTTTTTTTTTTTTTTTTTTTTTTTTTAAATAGAGTTTCAAAAGGTTATAGTGTTTCTAAAGCATAGGGATGCCTTCAGACTGCTGAGTTTGACAACCTAGCCTGCAAGCCCCACACTGCGTGTCATCCTTCTGGGAAGGAAAAGGCAAGTGGCACAAGCAAACCTTAAGCAAGCACAGTGTGAGCAGATGGTGTTAATTCCAAAGTCAACTCATGCACTTAAATTCGGTCCCTCTCAGGAGGGACAAACACAAGATGGCTGTGTGAGTTTGAACTGTCATTTTCTAGAGCTGGTTCATCCAAACAGGGATGAACCTTTCAGTTTTTGCTCAAAATGTCAAGTTCAACTAAACCAGGGTTAAAGCCTGCTGCAACTGAATTCAGATCACATCTAGAAGACAAATTTGTTCTGCCGATGAGACAGCCACTTTCAGATTGATTTTTACATACCAAAACTTCACAGACAACAGAAACAACAAAAATTCTGGGCAAAAAGGAAAAATATAGGTAGCATTTTAAAAAAATCTGTGTTCATATTCCACCTGAGAGGAGAGATAACTTCTAAATGTTACTAAAGCAAAAATAACTCATGGGACAGCATTCCTTAACCAAAGAGAATATTTCTATAATTTGGGGGCTTTAAAATTTGCCAAGGAGGCCAGTAGTCAACAGATGACTCATCTCATCTGATTTTAGCTGTTGAGAAGGTAAGCCCAGCCTAACTTGGGTGTCGAAGCTCCCATGATGATGAACAGAAGAAAGGAAGTGTCTCCAGAGGCAACCCACCCCTCTGAGACGTGACTTCGGCCGATCCCACTCCTCCTCATAAATTTCCAGTCTCGTTCTGCTGACTCTGGAAGGGAAATGGGGTACTGTCTTGCTCGAGGACTTAGTTTTCACATGGCTAAAAATAAGATAAAGTATGTTTTAGCCTCAGTGGAAACTTTATATCTTAATTAATAAATCAGGATCTTTAAAATGCAGTTTCCCTTTTGCTGTGTTCTCAGTTGAAGCCTCATGTGTATCTGAGCTGAACTTCACATCTTGAAATCTTTGACAGCTTCTCTTCCATTGTGAGTTTGTACAGCACCAAGCACACTGCTACCAGACAAATAAAAAGAATAATAAAACTAAATCATGCTTGTATATATAGAAGGCCAATCAATGTAAACACAGGGTTTCTCTAAACAGGAGAAAAGCGGAAGCCAGATGGCATGAAATCATTGATAGCTGTTTCATAAACTTTTCCTGCAATCAAATCTAATTGAAATAACACTAGATTGTAGGCTTTAGCAGGTGGGCAGCACACACAGCTGTTTCTGCTAGATGATTTCCAAAGAATACATACATAAAACATTTCACAGAGACTGACATACGGGAAAAAAGGTTAGCCCAGATGGAATGCTCTCTTTCAGCCTTTATTTCACTGACAGATTTCTGAAGCCTATCTCTTTAAATATATGAGCCTAAGTGCTTTTCTGGTATTGTTGAACCACTTACAGTCATATACAATGTGGTTGGGAGCTATGGCCGGGTGATGCAGTGTCTTTGGCGCCAATTCGTATTTCAAGGCAAGGCAGAGCAGAGAGGGACCTCCTAGTGTCCAGTTTATAGCTTTGCAATGAGGTAGCATAAACGTAACTGAATCACCTCTGAGAGATATTTCTGTTCCATAATAATTCCCCAAGGAAACATTCCACTAGTTTCCTCAATAGTTAATTCCAGGCTTTCTCTGCACTAATAGCTAGATATTTTCATAGGTTTTAATACAATTAAGCTAATGGCCACACATGGTCAAGGAGTGGAAACAGTTTATGTCTTTTTCCATTTTAATATTTTGTATATTGAAGGATTTATCATGCCTTTTGTCCTCGTTCTGTCCATCTTTGCAGACAGATATCCCATGGCAAAATTCTTGGAGGCTCACAGGTGAGCTGTAAGAACGAGGTGGGTTTTTCCAGAGAGGTCCAGCATCTGAGGCGGGCTTGGCAGGGTTTCTTGTGGCTGACCAGAAAGCTAATTCAACAGTTTGTTTTGAATTTTACTTTATAATTCTATTTGCATTGGGAAATAAGACTCAAAAGAAAGCACAGAGAAAGGAAGGAGAAATGGGAAAGACCAACTTATGTGGATCGAATGAGAGCCTATATGAGAGATGGTGAACTGGAACACACTGTGTAAGGTTCACTACCTAGTGCCTTCTGGACAGATGACATAGTGAAGCTCCTACTCTTCATGATCTTTATATAAATATACTACATAAAGAGCAAAATGGTCTTTTCTATTACTATTTGTGTCAGAACCTGCCCATTTAACACATTAGTCTGAAGGATCAGAAGCTGCAACTTTCTCAAAAAGACCAAACCCTGGCTTCCCTCCAGATAATATAAATCTTTCACGTTTTACTAAAGATTTACATGGTGAGGAGCAATTTACACTGGAGTAGCCTCCCAGTACTTAAAGAGGCCTACAGGAAAGACAGGGTTGGGGGGAGACTCTTTATCAGGGAGTGAAGTGCTAGGAGGGGAGTTAACACTTTTAAAATCAAAGAGGGTAGATTTAGATCAGATATTAGGAAGAAGTTCTTTGCTCGGAGTGTAGTGAGACTCCAATCTGCTCCAGTGTGGATTACTCTCTCCACAGGCCCGCAGATCCTGTCAGGAGCTTGCTCCAGCATAGGCTCTCCATGGGGTCATAGCTTCCTTCAGGTACTCCCCAGTGTCCTGGGTTGAGAGACACAGGACTTACGTTTCTTCTAATGGTGGGGAAAACTGCACTTTTAGAAGACCCCAGAGTCTGAATTAATGAAAATATTTACTTTGTAGCCAGCCAGGCTCTGGGTATTCCAGGTCTTAGTGTTTTCAAGCCTTGCCAGGTGCACGGAGGAGGAGGAGCAAGGCCTGGGCATTTGAGCCAACCTGGCCAACAGGATTATTTCGTATCACAAACGTCACATTCAATATAAATTAGAAAAGTCTTCTGTGTAGCCTTCTCTCCCTTGATGGCGGCGGGTCCAGATAACTCCTGGCCCTGGTGCCGGACCCCTGAGGCCTTCCCCTCCTCCTGAAGCCCTTGCACTGGCAGTGTCCACCATTTGCTGTCCCTGCTGGGAGCACACAGCTTCCTGCTGATAGAGTTAGCTAATTCTTGTATATTTTAGATCGGTATTGGGATTAATACTGGTCCTTTAGTATTATTCTATTAAATCTATTCACATTTCAACCCTTGAGTTCCTTTGTGTTCCCTGATTCCTGGTGGGGAGGGGTCACCGGGTGATAGAATAACTGTTTAAACAACAACAAATTATTATGGGTTTTCTTAAACCATAACACCCAGCTCTGAGGTGGGGTCCTCCACAGGCTGCAGGTGGATATCTGCTCCACCGTGGGCCTCCATGGGCTGCAGGGGGACAGCCTGTCTCACTGTGGTCTTCACCACAGGCTGCCCTGAGATTCTGCTTCAGCACCTGAAGCACCTCCTTGTTGTCCTTCTTCACTAACTTTGGTGTCTACAGAGTTATTTCTCTCACATATTCTCATTCCACTCTTCCAGCTGCATCTGCACAGGTTTTGGGTTGGTTTTTTTCCCCCTTCTTAAATATGTTATCCCAGAAGTGCTACCACCGTGGCTGATAGGCTCGGCCCTGGCCAGCGGTGGGTGTGTCTTGGAGCCAGCTGCCATTGGCTCTGTCAGACACAGGGGAAGCTTCTAGCAGCTTCTCACAGAAGGCACCCCCCTTGGCCTCCCTGATACCAAAAACCCTGCTACACAAACCAAATGCATGCATAGTGCGTGTGTTTAAACTGTTTCTCTGCTCAATATGCAAACTAACATGCCGTTAGAACACCGACACTTGGAATTGTTCGAACAACAGTTGTAGGTCCCTCACAACTTGAGATATTCTATGATTCTAATCGACAGTTGTAGGTCAAGAGCCATTCTGTAAGGTTTGGGAGTCGGTGGAATTTGTGCCCTTCCAACGCCAAAAATAGGTCCTGTGTACCAACATGCTGGCATGTCTGCAGCAATACTGAGAGGGCACTTTTCAGATAATCCCTGAGCATGGCACTTTCTGCTCTCCCTTACATCCAAGCATGCTGGGGGGAGGGATCTAAATCTGCCCTCTTTCCCTTTAAAACTATTACCCCTTGTGCTATCACTTTGCCCTTGTAAAAAGTCCTTCTCCAGCTTTCTTGTAGGTCCCCTTTAAGTACTATAAGGTCTCCCGGAGCCTCCTCTTCTCCAGGTTGATCAACCCCAACTCTCAGCTCCAGCCCTCCGATCATCTTCATGGCCGTCCTCTGGACTCTTTCCAACAGGTCCATGTCTTTCCTGTGCTGAGGGCCTCAGAGCTGGACACAGTTCTCCAGGTGGGGTCTCACCACAGCAGAGCAGAGAAGAGAGGCGGAATCACCTCCCTAGCCCTGCTGGCCACACTTCTTGTGATGGAGGCCAGGATGTGGTTGGCATGTTCCCACCAGGGTCAATCTTCCCCACGGACAGGCTTATACGGTATTTCAGCATATCATTTAGAGAGAAAACAGGTGATAAATTAGCTTCTAATACATCACTTCTGTGTCGCAGGTGACAGTCCAAGTTGACAGAAGGGCAACGTGGCTTGTGGGTAGCATTCAGGGATTGTGAATCCTCTGTGGGGCTACAGTGCATTTTTTCTGCTGGATGACCTTGATCATATCATTTGTCCTGTTATAATATGAAGAAAATTATTCAGACTTCAATCTAAAACACTTCAAAATCTATGCTTGAAAAGCTCTATATAAGAGCCAGCTGTTATTAAAAGCAGTGCTAGGATCTGCACTAGGTCCCCTCTGTTTCTGAATCTATTGTTCTTTATCTTCATCTCCCCTTTTGCCTTCACTCCTTTGCCTCCCACAAAGCCCTTCCCATAATCAACCTTCGTGAAACCATACTCAAAATAGACCCCTTCAGCACCCTGAAAGAACTACTTCAATTTAAGGCAAGTAAAGAGACAGAGAACAAGTGAATAAACAAGATGATCAAGATTTTTCCCAGTAACCCAAAACAATCATATAAACTTACTTATAACCCTGGTGCCACCACTCCTCCTGCAGTCCTTCCTCTTTTCCTCTTTGTTGTTTTGCTGTTGCTCTTACTTGACGTGCTGCACCTGATTTAGTCCAAATGCCCTTAAATGCAAGGGCTGTATCTTTTTTATCTCTCTTTATTGTGCCTTCCATATAAATGTAGGAATGAACATCACATTTGAAATATTTTCAAAAGAACTCTTTGATGATTTACTGTTCTGCGTCTTTGTAAACACTTTGTTTTCTCCCCTGCAGGGAATCAACTGCCTCTTTTGGATCTTTTGTCACTGATTCTTTCTGAGTGTTCCTGTTTTCTCTCTCACAGAGCTGAAATGGGTGCTTTTGAAAGCATTCGCTTCTCACTCATTTATTTCTTGCGGTCATATCACCCCAGGGCTGATTCTTACTGCCTTTTGCAACCAGTTGCTCCCACTACTTGGGGCCACTGCCACTTTCTTCCTGCTCTCTCTCTGAGGAGACTGGGGTTTTGCTTGAGAAATGTACCTGGTTTCTGAGGTAACAGAAAGGCTGTATTTGCAACCACATGAGAAGGAGCAAGGGGCTGTGGGGTGCCAGGCCTGGTCTCCAACAGTGGCTGCAAAACAACCCTAAGGAGCCTCAGAGCAGGGTAACCACCAGGGTGGCACCTCCCTGGGATGCCTCTGGCAGGTCAGGACTTACTGGACCACACTCTTGTGCTTATCAGCCCACTGCAGATATTTACTCCATGAGCTTCTCTAGCTGTTCCTTGAACCCATTTATAATTTTGTCTTCCAAAGCATCCCATGGCAATGGCATTTCAAGTTATGGATTATGTGAAGAAGTGCTTTTTGTGTAAAGCCTGCAGTCTGATAGTTTCATTTGATACCTCCATGTTCTTGTCTTATGAGATATAATAGCCATCATTCCCTTCCTTCCTCCTTGCTGTTCATCATTTTATAAACCACAAACACTTTTTTTTTTCCTGTGCTGAAAAGTGCTATTCTGTTTAATATTGCTTTGTACAGAACCCATTTCAAACCTCTGATCTTCCTCACTGACCTTCATTGTACCTTTTGCTTTCTGAACCGGCGTGGCCATAATCATGCCTAGCATTTAAAACCAGGATTTTGTGTAGTGATATAATGATATTTTGTCTCCCCTCCTGTACTCCTGGCTTCAATAATATACTATTAGTATATATTATATTTCTAATATACTGAGGGCAGTGGAGGGAGGCTGGATGTCATTAACAGGACTAACATTTTCAAAGGATTATCCACAAAAGGTCTTGCAGTCCAAGAGATCATCATTATTAAATAGCATAGTTTGTATGTAATTCTGTTGTACATAGACTCACAGAATCAGAGAATGGTTTAGGTTGGAAGGGACCTTAAAGATCATCTAGTTCCAAGCCCCCTGCTATGGGCAGGGACACCTCCCACTAGAGCAGGTTGCTCAAAGCCTCATCCAGCCTGGCCTTGAACACCTCCAGGGATGGGGCAGCCACAGCCTCACTTTACTTAATTCTCATCACAAGCAGAGAGGTTATTTATTTAACCAGCCAGCTAATATTACTGGTCTTTTTTTTTTTTTTTTTCCCTTCCTTCCAACTAACACAATTATGTTATATCTTAAAATGTAACATCTTCAAAGAACAAATGATGGTTTTATGACGCTGGACCATGCACATTTATGGTAATATTATTACCTTAACACACTGCCATACTACAGTGGAATTTCTGCTCTCCTGGTTCATTGCAAACCCCACTCAAAAGCTGCACTGCAGATGTAGTCACACATACATGTGCAATTGCTGTCTCCCAGCACTGTCTGGCCTTCCACACCTTAGGAGATGTTCCTGTTTGGGTATTTATTAGAATGAAATCTTGGCTATATTACATCTACCAACTCAAAATTATCCCAATATCATTCACATGAATAGATCTATGACTAGTAGCAGGCATTACTCAAGGAACATTGCTTATTTAAAAAATCGGTTTAATGATATACAGGTCACAGTAACAATTGTAATATTTACATCTTTGTTACTGCTGATGCTAACCTTATCATGGAGCAGTTTAGAGGGAACAATTTTATAAATGTGAAATTTTAACAACTTGGAAGATTTTAGATTACATTTGCTTTGATATCTTGAACTAGTGGTAGGAATTTGTTGAGCTAATTATCACATGAAATTGTTTTGAGCAACTGTATGTCATCATCATCATCATCATCTTCATGATTCGCTGCTAATCAGAAAACAAGCGGCTGCAGCACCATACTGCAGGCATAAAATGCACAAACTGTAGTGCACCTATTGTGTGGAGCAACAATTGTTTCCCCTTTTTGTGCTTATCAAAAGGTAACTCTAATGCATTGGCTAATGAATTCTAACCCAGCTGTGCCTGATCTTATAATTACATGGTTCAGGCTCCACATCAGCTAATCAAACAGTTTCCTCAGTTCAATTTTACAATGATTCAGACCCTAACTCACTGAATTATTTGCCTAAAATCAGGTTTATTCAGTGGCCTGTGGAACCATCTTCACTTGCTTAAATGGATGGCTGAATACATACAGGATCATTCACATACTTGCTTTATAGGCAGATTCTGGCACTCGTTTGATGAAAAAAGATCATACCATGGAAACCAGTTGCTGTATTTGGAATTAATACATTGATTTCTGCTAGACATTGTTATTTAACATATAGTGTCAGTCGCACAAGACCGAATTTCAGCATTTGCAACATATAATCTAAAGGGAAAACAATCCAGTGAATCAATTCCCTAGAGCTAATACTCAGTAAACTGTCCCATATATACACATTTCCAGTCAATAAATTTTATTTTTCTAAAATCTATAGATTATCATATACTTCTAGTTTCTTTTTTTAATGTTTTGTTTCCAGCAAAAGCTCACTCTCTGCAAGAAAACACAGGAATAATGTGTATCCGTGCATCAGGCATTTAGCTGTTAACAAACAGAGATAATGGCCATTGGGAATGTGAAAGCTAGACTACTTGGCTGCTCTGACAAATGAAATCCAGGAGTAATGAGTCAGGCTAGATGTGATCCTTTAAAAAGAAACATTGGCAAACTCTCAGATTTTAAAATAACTTTGCTGAGATCAAGCGGAGCTGTCTTCAGCCATGATGAAAAAGCTAAAAATGAGTATCTGACTGTGCAGATAATTCCAGCAGCCTGGCAGCGCTCATTTGCGAAGCAGCCCGGCCTGATAAGATGCTCGCGCTGATGCTAATGCGAGCTGGGCGGCGCGGATCCACATTGCATCATCGCTGCATCCATGGCACCTTCATTCATACTCTGGGGTTATCGGCTCGGGGAGGTGATAACGTGCGTGCCTGCAAGGCAGCCTCTGCTCTGAGGTTTCGTTTCGCTCTGCATTGCTCGGCAGACTGCGGAGTGCTCACTACCCTGAGTGAGGAAGGCCAAGCACATCTTCCCCTGTGATTTTAGCTGTATCTGTACCATCTTAGCAGCCAAAAGGGAAGGAGCGCAAGTGTGTCACCCACCACTGGTGGCTGAAGGTGGATCCTCTTCAGAATATGCAAAATACACGGACCCTGAGCTGGATTTGCAAGATCTGTTACTATGGACAGTAACTCAAAAAATCACCAACGTGGGTAGGCTTTATGTGGTAACGAGCTGTTTGCCTCCCTTGGTCAGAAGCAAAAGGCAAGATTTTCATTGAGCTTTGCATGACTAAACCCATTCCCTTCTCTGCAATTTTTGAATCTGAACTTCTGTCTGCTGCTGCTGCTGCTGAAGGGAATGCTATTTTTCATTTCTCTGCACCTTATGACAGCCTATCTCCAAGTTGTTTGTGATTCAGGCGCATCTAAAAAAAATATTAGAATAATATAATATTTCTCATCTGTCTGCAAAAATGTCTGCATGCAAAAGTTCACTGCCAGTGGAAGGCCTGCTTAACTTTCTGGTTCAGCAAGAAAACCTCAAAGAAACAAAGTTCAGGGCTATAGGAAAAAAGTCTACCTGTCATACCATATATCTTTTAGGCTTTGAGGAACCACACATTAATCAGCAGAAGCAAGGCAGTGAGCAGAAACAAACAAGGTGAAAAATCCCAGACACATTCCATTTTTGTCACAGCGGATTTCTTACAGAGATCTCTTCAGGCAGGCTTTCTTTTCACTCCTAACTAAATCATCCTGGCTAGATGAAATCAAAGTTTGCACTTCAGCGCTCCGCTTCACCAGCATACAACGCAAACCACTAACACCGCTGACTGAAATAATTTTATTATGCAGCAGAGAATTTTTTAAATGTTTAAATTAGAATTACAGCTGTTCATGCTTTTGCAGTATTTTTTTTTTTTTTGTAGCAGTAAAGAAATTCTAGGCATACAATAGTGCTGGGCAGTGTTCTGTAAAATATTGGTATTTTACAGACACGTCACACTACAGAAATGGATTTGGGAAACACAGAAATGAATGATGTATAAAATGCAAAGCAGAAATGTCACTGATCACTGATATAGCTATTATATTCAAGAGCAGGCAAAAATTCAGTTTTACTGTTAGGCAAGTTTGCAATACTTCCATTTTATCTAGGCTACTTGTGCTTTCTCAGCAGAAAATTCACATTAAATAACATTAAGCAGAGAAGAAGAGACTACACAATAGTGGAGTCTCTGTAAAGGTTTTATCACTGGGAGATTGGGTTGCGATGCTGAGTTATTCATTAGTTGGTATATGGCAGTTATTTCAAAGGGAAGCAAAAGAAGGCATAAGCAGTATTCTTAAAGTGTTCTTGCATTGTTTCTTTGTACATATTTTTCCAGATTCTTCTATTATTATGAGATCAAATGCATTGATTACAAGGGAAGAAAGACATCATAACCAGTGCATTAACTTCTAGATGTTGTCTGTAAAGGATCTGATTCAACCCTGCTGAAATCAATATAAGCCTTTCCTTTGATTTTATAGATTTTTAGATTTCATAGATCCAGAGAATGCTTTGGGTTGGAAGGGACCTTAAAGAGCATCTAGTTCCAACCCCCCTGCCCTGGGAAGGGACACCTCCCACAATAGCAGGTTGCTCAAAGCCTCATCCAGCCTGGCCTTGAACACCTCCAGGGATGGGGCATCCACAACTTCTCTGGGCAATTTTAAAAATATAATCTTTCAGGACATTACACAACTAGAAATAGTATGCTTCTGTAAAGCCAGGAATGACCCCTCTGGATGAGTATAAAGATAACACTATGATCACCAGCTATCAGAGTGAACATTTTAATGGCATATCAGGAATGAATGAGCATCTCCTATCTCTCTGCTTGAGATGCTACCCGTTGCTCTCAGAGGGAAGAAGGGAGAGAGGATATATTTTCATAATGAGAGTTCTTTTCTCCATAGGGTCCTTGCTGGATGCAGATACCATTTGGTAAATGCTTGAACTTGCCTAGCTGGTTGGAATAAGAGAAACATCCGTGGGGAAACTGATAAGCAGACTGATGGCAGAGTGAAGGTGAAATGGCCAAAAGGGCAAATTTATCAAAAGTACATGCAGTTTTTCACATGACTTTATAATTTATCAGGAAAAAAATGGGTAGAACCATCCTGTGATATGTCAAGCACGTGTCAGATGAGATAGTTCTTTGTTTTGGTAGACGGTTTGGTGGAAACAGTGATAGATCATTGTGTCTTAAGTACAGAAAACTTAAAGGTCAGGTGTAGAGCTATTTTAGCTAATGGAATATACAGTCAAATGCATGGTCAAATATGAAGATAAACTTGGAATTTCAGGAAATAAAAACAGAAAAGAAAGTGGGTCTCTTTATCAGGAAGTGAAGTGATAGAACGAGGGGTAATGGTTTTAAACTGAAAAAGGGGAAATTTAGATTAGATGTTCAGAAGAGATTCTTTCCTGTGAGGGTGGTGAGGCACTGGAACAGGTTGCCCAGAGAAGCTGTGGCTGCCCCATCCCTGGAGGTGT
>JAOQGH010000032.1:54795572-54827879 GCA_025769975.1 Gallinago jamesoni
GTGTTCAAGGCCAGGCTGGATGGGGCTTTGAGCAACCTGGTCTGGTGGGAGGTGTCCCTGCCCATGGCAGGGGGGTTAACTCAATGATCTTTAAGGTCCCTTCCAAGCCAAACCCTTCTCTGATTTCAGGAAAATAACTGAAGGAGTCATCCATTCATTCCTCTGCTCTGAGATTGGGTGAGTTATTCGTATGTCATTCTTGACAGATATTTACCCACACTATTCTCAGAAATTTCTCAGGTCCTGTCTGACCTGGAGACATTTCGATGCTGTCCTGGAGACTGCTCCCGTGCTTCGTTATTCTGTTGTGCTGGAAGGATTTTCCTTGTGTCCAACCTGTGTTTGCCTCACTGTAATTTAAGAGCATTTGTTCTTATCCAACAGGCAGACAAAGGGCAGACACACTTAATGAGTAAACAGGCATGTATTTGTTTGTCTTTTTTTGCAGCCAATGGAATTTTTTTTGGTGACTCATTTTAAATCTGGGTTCCTTTCAGCAGATCTGCTTTGCATTTTTTAGCATATTGAATTACATTCTGTTTTTCCAGACTATTTCTCCAATTTATCAACACTGTTGTAATTCTAATCCCGTTTTATCATACATAAATTCCCCAGTGGTGCTCTCTGTGAACTTAATATATGTGTTCTCCATCCTGTCTTGAAAACCACCAAAGGAGGCATTGCGTAGTGTTCAGGATAATTCCTGTAAACACCCACTCAATCCATCCCTCTAATTTAATCAAGAATTAGTGACACCTACTCTTTTAATACCCTTCTCTCCAATGCATAGTGCATTCATTTAATAATTCTTGTCATCTAGTCCGTGCTTTCTAAGGTTGCACATGAGAGTCCAGAGGTGCATTGAAGCCAAGATATATGACATTTACCAATCTTCTTCCTATTCACAAGGCCTATTATCTTGTCATTGTAAAATCATTCCTTTAATTATCAAAGTTCACGTTTCACAGCAGAAAATGTATGTGACTAAACTCAATTTAGAGATATCCAGTAGAATAGCAATCAGGAGAAAGAGTTAGCATAGCAAGGGTCTCCATTATCTAAGTCCATTGTGCACTCCACTGTAAACATACCTTCCAAATAATTGCAGGCACTGTGTTATATTGTTAACAAACACACTTTTTGCTGGTCAAACCAGAGGATGTGGCACCGTAGCACCTCTTGGGTTGGAAAACTCTTAGAAGATCACACATTGGTCTGGAAGATTTCTGGAACACCATCACCTAAACAAAGTGATGAACCAACTGCTAGTTTGACTACAATGCACTCCTGGTGCAGTTTAACTTTATAAAGTAGTGCTAAGTTCCCAAAGCATGGGCATGAAAAACTCCCTGGAGAGCACTCTCTTTATGATGCTTGCCTCACAGTCAGTGTCTACAACAGCCAAAGTTCCTTGGAATGTTAGGCACAGGACCATAAGGGATGTGAAACATTCTTGCTCATCACCAACATGCTGAGACTTCATATAAACAGGCAAGCTGAGAGAGTGTAGATTTTGTTGAAATGTATCATTTTCCAAATGAACAAGTAAAAGTCAATGGCTAGTTGCAAGCTTATGAAGGGAAACTACAGTGGCAAGAAAAGAATGGTGCTTTACAGTTGTGGACTTCACTCAGATGAATGTCCAAATGGCTGAAACTTTACTTCAATTTGGAAGTTCCACCCAAAGCTTCTCTGGACCTCTTGAAAAATGGACAGAAATTCCAATACAGAGATGTTTTGATGAATTTTTTTTGACAAGCATTTTTCCAACTTGATAAAACTAACAGAAAGTACAACAGTACTTTTTATACCCATCTTAATAGCTGGGTAGTGAAACAAAAATATTGTTTAAACCATTTAAGAACCTTAAAGAAGTTTGACTTCAGTGTAAGGTCCAAAATTGCAAAGGTTAAGCAGGAGACTGTACAAGAGTCCCATTTCATTGTGACGTCATAAAGTGCCACTGTCACAGTCAGTGATGCAAAAGTGGAACTGAGTCAACTGCATTTCTTTCCCCACAAGCAAGGGATCCATGCAAGTAAAACAAACAAATCTCTTCAGGGAGGTATAAGAGGGAAAAGAAAGAGACCATGAGTTTGGGAGAAGTAAACCAGCACTCACTAATGAAAAAAGTACAGTCGGACACCTTGTCAGCAGGGGATGTTCTCTCCAGTGGATGCAGTGGAAAGCTCTGAGTTTTCCCTCTGTTATCTGTCACTTCTTGGAGCAGTTATTCTTGAAATATCTTTTGGGAAATCCTACTCAAACCTCACTATTTGTGACAGCAGTCCTTTTGTTTTTCTTTGAATCTGGGTCCTTGAGGATCTTAAAAATGTCTTGGAGTCTTTCAAGATACCTGCATATGCTGAGACATGCAGGTGGCGTCTTTCCTATACCCCAGCAACAACAATCTGACATGAAGGTGAAATGAATCTGCATTTTTAGGAGGTATTCTAAAAGGAGTGGGCGCTCTACTTCTGCCATTGACAAAGTGACTGCAGGTCTGGTGGTGGGTCAACAGGTTTTTACTGGTGCCCCTCCACGGCCTCCTGGCCACTTCAGCTTGAGCTACCATATGTCCCCAGAGCTGCCTTGTCACTTCATCTCTTCTCACTACCTGCAGAGACTCTGATCTACTCGTGGTTTCAGCAAGATCTCACCAGTGTTTCCCACCTTCAAGAGACGCAGAAACAAAACCTGTTCAGAAAGCTATCCTCACAGCTGGATGAAACCCCCTTTCCTACTGACATCTTTCTACAAACACAGGTTGCCATCTTCCCTCTGATGAAGGCAACCTCATCATCTGACATATGTAAAATGTTTTCCCCTTAATTTATTATCAAGGAGAGACAATATAATGTAATGAAATCAAATTTAGGGATCAAAAAACAGAAGGAAAAGAAAAAAGTGGCCTGGACGTCCTGACATATGACTACTTCATGTGAAGAGGGAAAAATACAGAAATATTTTAAAGATATTTGCAGTAATCTGTAGTGTTGCATCCATAGAGCAGATATAAATAAGCCCAGATTTCAGAAAAAGTTTGCTATTTTCTCATATAGCTTGACTCCTTTCACTTGTTCAGTACTTATGACTAAAAATTTTTTCCTCAGTCCTTTCTCCAATTATTTCCCACTCTCCAGAACTGAAAATAATGCTGCAAGTCATAAGATTTAGAGTTTGTCCATCATATTTCATCAACACATTTCTGGTTGAAATTTCAATTAAACTTCTTTTTTATCATGGGAAATGCCTGTTGCCCAGAGAAAGTGCTGATATTTCACAGAACAAAAAGCCTGGAACTGAAGATACTTTGATTTAGGAGAACTACTGTGTTGTCACAGACTTTCCTCATACTCCCTCTTCTCCCCTAGAAGCCAGATAGTTTAGCTAAATACAAATTTCCCTGTGCAGCAGTTTTTTGCTTTGAAGGTACAACACATGCCTCCACAGCTGAGGGATCCATCGTACCCTCTGGGACATGGGAAGATGATCTCACATGAAAGCCCTATCAGTGGGGCAGACGAGGAAAATGAAGCAAGTCAGATACAATGCAAAACCAATACCACACTGCAAAGTCACAGTAATTATTCAGCTTTTTTTTTTTTTTTTAAGGTAAAGATCTTACTTTTCTCAAAAAAAAAAAAATGTTAACAGTAATAATGATGTAAAAAAGACCTTTCACATTCTGATGAGACTAATGGTAATTATGACAGCTGCCTGTATACCATGGAGGCCCTAAACAAAGGAAATTGTGTCCCTCCTCACTCTTGAGTTGTTTTAGACAAATAACCACACACCTCTGCAAGTAATGATGGTGGAGTAGAAATTACACCAGTTAAAAGTAGGTTCATATGCCACCACCACCCGTGTTATTCTACCTTTTGTTGGTAAAGACATCCTTGATTTCTCTCAATGTTACTCTATGATAAAGAATATACAGAAGTCAGCAGCAGGATGGTCTTTGGTGTTTATTGTACCACCAGCATAACATCTATGAATAGATACATTAAATACCTTCTTTTTTCCCATGCCCAGGGAAATATAGCTGAAAACAACTTTTCATATATCAGCTGTTGACTCTTGTGGGAATATGGCAACCACTGGTAGATTTTAGCATTCAGTGTGCTGAGCTGAGAAGTGAATTTATGCTGGTGGATTTATGCTGTGAAGATTCAAAGAAGTGAGACATTACTCACTCTTAGTTTGGTAATATTAGACTATTATTCAAAAAAGGGAAAAACGTATGTCTAAACTGGTATATCATGACGAATTAGAAGGCAGGGAGTGTGTTTGGGAGTGCTTGTTATTTTTCCTTCTAGCCATTTTCAAAGTCTTTGTACTTTATTCTAAGAATCACAATCAAACTTTACTCCTCTCAATTCTTTCCCAAATGATTCTTCTCTGCAGAAACCCAAGATACATTTTTCAGTTTTGTTTTGGGCTGACAAGTTCCTTTTGCTCTTGACAACTGATGGCACATATAACAACAACAAATCTCTAAAACAATTCTCCCACGCTTACTGTTTTGCTGACCAGCCCTTGAGGAATAGAGGAGAAGAATCAAGAATACAAAGTGCTTTGGTGACATAGCAGCAATCCTGGATCCATTCGCTTCTGAGCCTGTTTCAATAGGGGGTTTACAAGAGGCCCCTTGGGGGGTTTACAAGAGGCCTAGTGATACCGGAACAGAGTCAATCCAGATCTAACATTTAATTTACACAGGGTGTCCAGTCTGCATGGACCTTGGAAAACAGAGGTGTCACAGAAACGGAGACTTTGATGATGGTGTCCCTCTGTGGGAACAAAAGGAATATGAAGAATTCCAGCTATGATCTGGAGAATCCTACCAAGAGGATATAGTGAAAAATAATTAATAAGTCTTCTCGTGCCCAGAGTTCCTTTTCATACATATTCAAAGGGTTATTTATGGCTCCGTCCTCTCCGAGTGCTGTATTTATTTGCACTGGGTCTTTCAGCTGGCACTGTTTGCTGTCTTGCTTCAGATTATATCAACAGTCTGAAAGAGAAATGCATGCCAGCAACATATTCAGGTTTCCTTAGGATCCAGTCATCCCCAAAAATTTAGTTGCTCTTATTTCAGGCAAAGTTTAAAGTGATCTGCCATTGCACTGAAAAAGGCTCTAACATAGAACTAAATGACATTGCCAGAAATGTTGTTGAAAGCAGAAAATTAAAGATTTTGCTCTGGGATATATCTTCCTTGTTAAAGATGAAGAACATATGAAGTGAGGATTTTTATTTGGGGTGAAAAAGACCATAGACTTTTCAGTTAAAAATTCAGCACACCTTACCTTCTCAGCCTACAGCCTGTTAAGTTCTGGGAAGTGTCATCCAAAGGGCCAATGCCTGGAATTACTTTAGATCTCCTTTCAGAGACCATTGGAAACATTACTGACAAAAAACTTCCCTATGAAGGGCATGAAAGTGAAGGTGCATCCTGTGTAACGGCTGTTGAGTACTGCAAAAAACTCTGCTGGCCTGTTCAGACAAAAGTAGTACAAGACCCCATGTAGAATAAAACAGGTATAAAAACCCATTTAAGTTTACCCAGGATGCAAAAAAAAAAATATTGATATTTGCAATCACTTTCAAAAAATCAGCAATGTAGATAAATAATAACAAATGAAATTGTAAAGAAAGGTAGAGTTAAGAAAAACATCTCTTCCTGACATCTGTTACTTCCCACATTAAAGATGTTTTTGAATGGTTTTTGAAGATTTGAATGGTTTTCACAGTTCCTTTTACATGAGCCAAGATAAGCATTATTATGTAATGGTTAAAATCCTCTGCTTCCCAGGTAACTTCAGATTGCTCATGAACCTAAATCACAAAGGTTTGTGACAAAGATATAATTACCAAGTTTTACTGTAAGTTTTGTTTCACGATGGGTCAGTGGCCTCAGATTTTGTTAAGTGCCAATGAGGTAGTTTAAAGAATGGTGGCTCTGTCATTTTATGTTAAATATCTGCAACAGGTTTAACAGCTGAAACTCAAGGGATTATCCAGCTTTACGAACCCTGCTGAGTAAGCTGAACTGGAAGAAAGCTTTGTTTCTGATGGAAAAGGTGCCACCGTGGCCTGGCAAATCAAACACATTAGGATTTACGTTCCTGCCTCTAAGCTAAATGGTCACTTGCTGCACTACATAAACAACAAGGAAAATAGTCTTTTGGCAGATGCCCTGACCTGCATGAGTGGAAGCCTACATAAAAGCTTCTGAGAAAGGCCCGATTAAAGTTGATCACAGAGAAATTTTCCCTTGGAGACTGTCGGTGTCAGCAGTTTTGGATAATCTCTGTCATATTAGTGGCATTTGTATTGTATTAGTGATTTACATAGTTTAATACAACATTAAAAATGCTAGCACAATGTGAGAGGCTAACATTTTACATTTGATATCTCTATCCCGCAACAGACTTTTAAAAACCACTAATAGAAGTGGTTAATCTTAAAAAAAAATAAACATTCTGAAAAACAAAGCAGGAGTAAAAATCTTAGGAGTTTCAAAAAGAGCAGCAAGACCAAGGAAGCCTGAGATATATTTAGAAAAAACAAAGGAAACTTCCACAGTTGTGCAGTACATAGGAGCACAGGCTTTTGTCAAATTGCTGATTTCTTTCACTCTTCCCAGAGCTCATAAAAGTGTATGCAATATGACCTGAGTTATGGAATGGAACATACACTTATTAAATTTGCAGCTGACATGAAGCTAGGAAGGACTGCGAGTAAATTGGAGGGTAGGATTCAAATTCAAAAATCATCTTGACAGGTTGGAAGAATGGGCTGAAAAGAACAAGATGAAATTCAATAGAGACAAATGCAACTCTCAGTCAAGGAATTATCAGCCGTGGGAACAGAAGATAAGGAACAACTCGTGAGGCAGCAGTTCTGCAGCCAAACAGCTGGGTTTATTGGGAACTGCAGCTGGTGGTCAGGTCTCCACCAGGTATGCTCCAGGTTTGATTCCAGGCAATAACCTTCTAGAAAGTTGCAGACCAGCCGGAGAGCTATTGCAGAGACACGATAACAATCAGAAGTCAAGGAAATGTGACCCTGAGATCAAAGGGATGTAAAGAAGAAGAAGCTGAGGAGCATGGTAACAGTTTTCAAGTGTGTGAAAGGTTATTATGAAGGGATGAGGAGGAACATCTGGTGCTCATGGCCACAGAGCCACAGAGATGGCTGAAGCCATCTTATGATGTGAAGCAATAGTTTTTAATTACAAGAAGAAACATGTGGTTCAGTCTTTATGAAAAGTACTGAAAATGTTAGGGATAGAAAAGCAATAAAAAGGTTTTACGGATGGAGGCCAGGGGATCTCTAATATTAGAGATCTTTAAGGACATCATACTGTTGAAAAACAGCCTGTCCTAACAGATATCTCTCAGGAATGACTAATTGGGGTAAATGAACCAAAAGTCTTCTTGATGCCCTTCACAGTCATATCCTTCCATGGTTCTATGAATTACAAGAGACAATACAACTATTGAGTGGGTAACGTTGCGTTACTTTAAGGGAAGGGCAATGTGTCTCAGGGTTCGGGAAGGAAAATATTTATCAGTGACTTTTGAATGATGCACAATGGTTTAGAAGTGCATTATACCAGAATTTCTGGCATCTTTTCATCCCTGGCTCTGCAGTCACTCCCTCTGTGAAAATAACCCAGTTGCTTAGTCTCTTGGTATCAATCCTCTATCTGTTAAAGAGCTATAATTCAGTGCTATCACGAGGCTATGAGTTAATGAATGCTTATGCTGCATCCGGAAAATTCTGGATGAAAGGGATCTAAAACTGTAAGTAATGATCCTTTATTTATTATTGCCATGGTTCAACAAATGCTAAGTTGGTTCCACTTTTCGTAGGTAGCACTGGTTCCTTTACATTAAGAATCTGAATTTTGGAGGAAGTTGCAAGCAAATCCAACCCTTTTTGAACTATAGGAAAAAAAGAAAAAATTTCATCAGCATTATGATTCCCAGGCTGCTGCATGAAACACTTTATTTGCAAGGATTAGCAGCATGTAGACCAGAGAGCTGGAGATCCCTGACCTCTGCAGCGATGGAGCCATAACTCCTTACTTGTCAGCTGCCTCGTCTCCTGTAACAACCTTCCAACTACAGCAAACATGAGTCACAGTGCACATTTGAGCAGCTGTGACCTGTGCTGGAGGTCAGCTGCATTCCCAGGAGCTCCCACCAACCCATGAGAATTAACAGGCAATGTGATCAGGTCCTCACCACCCCACAAAATTAGTCTTGTGAGCCCCAGCACCATCCTGTCAGTCTGCTGACCTGCAGATCTCCACATTGTGCACCTATTCTCAACACTAGTGTTTTGTCACCTCCAAGAGTTGTGTTCACTCCACACAGCCATGACCATGACACAGATAAAGCTGTTTATTTTCTTTAGCTGTCAGTCTTAAGGCTGTAAAAGCACTTGTAATTTGTATTATATATGATGCACAGCTCTTGGTTACTTTTGTGATATTTATAGCTTGAAAGCCGTGATCTTTAAAGGAAACAAAACCAGATAGAAATCTGAGATAGCATCCAAGTTGACACCCATGTGCTTAGAGAAATTGATGCTTTGGCCTTCCTGAAGCTGAAATCCAGAGCACTGAGGCAGGTTCCTCAGCTCCTTACACAGTGTTTAAGAAGAATAAGGTACATCATAGAAGTCCTAAAAACAATCTGCACTTTCTGCAAGGGAAATGCCTACAGCTGACACACTGAACAGGGAATTGCCTGTTACTACTCACCATGAAAACTCTGCGAATAGAGTAATCTCCTAAATAAAGCCCTTTTCAGGTGCCTCCATCTGTTCAGAATTCATTAAAGCAAAAATCCTGTGACCTTTCCTAAAAGGAGCTGAATGTAAATGACTTACTATTTGTGTGTGTGTGGGCATGAGAAGGGACAATATTCCCTTTTTCTTTGGTTTCCTCAGGGCAGCCCAGTGCCAATGCACATGTAAGGCAATGATACGAAGGTAGCAATGGGTGGCCTCCTCTCCCATCATGCAACACAAAGCATGACTTTTCCCAGTCCTTCTTTGACCTAAAGTTATACCTCTTTGTTACTCTAGCAATCTAAGAGGACCCTCTCTGAGCAGAGAACCTGCCTAATGATGGCTTGGCTCAACCATACTTCTAGATTGCCAATGCAAAGAATACGAAATATGGTCAGATGGTTAAAAGCAGGATGGTTGCTTTCTAATGGAGGATGGAGGACCTGAGGCCACTCTTCTCCTAGCCAACCTTTCCCATTGCATTCTTGCAGATAATGTAAGTCTTGAACCTACTGAGAGCAGTCAAAGGGTAAGTAGCTTAGATTCTCTCTCCATGACCACCACCTCTCTACATATCAGGTTAAAACATTAAAACATACCGTGGAGATGTCTTAGCATTTTTTGCTCAAGTGTGCAAAAAAAAGTAATATTCAGAACTGAGTCAAAATATCAGATGTATTTTTAGTGGAATCCAATTTGATATGCCTCTAGTCAGAGCCTTAGTAGAGAAATACATAAATCTTGCTTCTTGACCATGATGAATTTAGTTATGATGGATATTCTGTGTCACAGGCTGAGGTGCTTCTGGGCATGGGCTCAAGGGATCTCTGGATGTCTGGCAGACAACAAGTGGGTGTCCATGGCATCTGATCTCCTTCAGGGATAAGTAGTAACTGAAGGGAGGACTCAGGGTCACAATTTTATAACATAGACACTTGTCTTAGGTCTATACTTGATTTTATGCAGCCAGATCTTTACTGAACCTGCTCCTACTCGCATTCATTTAATTATCTTTATTTGTCAGACTGGGAAATCAAGGCAAAGGTGGGTAAGCAGATTTCCCAAGCTGAAGTATTCAGACAACCAGCTCCCCAAGTCAGTCTGAGCCAAGAAAGAGTCACTGGATTTAGGCTTCTCATATAAGGATTTAGGCCTCAGGAACCTGATGAACAAAGCTCAGAATAATCAAGAAGCTCCTGACCCCTGGCCCAGCATCCTGCTACCCTGCTGGTACCACTATTCACATCCTTATGAGGGAGGAACATCACTCCAGTGGACCGTTTGTGGGAATTTGAGCTATTAGAACACTTTCACTACTTAATTTCCAGGAGCAGGTGCTGAAATTAAAGCAGAAAGAAACCCCTACTCTTACTCATGTGATTCCCATGAGAAAATAATTGGTCCCCCGTGGTCCTCTTTACATGGATTGCACATGACAATACCAACACACACAAATTAAGTAGATGCTTGGTATTTCCTCTTTCAGGAAATTAATTTTTCATAAGTTATTATAAAGTATTTTATTGAATCAACCCTTAAATATCTTTCCTGTAGTGCCCCAGCCCTCGTCACTTTCTTTCGCCTGAGCACTTTGCTCTCAGCCCATGAATAATGAAACTGAGCAATTACGTACAAGCAATGCCTCCTGCTGCAAAGCCCGGAAACTAATCTGATGGGGCTTTTCTTTTTTACTTTTGAAAGCCTGGGCACCCCTGAAGGGAAGAAGGTGATACTTGCCCTTAGTAATCTGGGTAAAAGGCACAGTGGACATTTCACAGTGCTCAGATTGCTCACTTTGCTTAACCTTGTAAATATTTTATAATAGCCTAATGGGGGTGAAACCCCCTTGAATTTCCAAATTTTTTTACCCACTTCTGTTGTAGTTACTAATGAGTAAATGTCAGCATTTATTTATGGTACCACAACACTATATGGTTCCTTCATGAGCTGTATAATTCTGATGCTTTTCACCTCATTTAGAAACTTGTTTCAAAGAGACCTTGGATAAATTTTGCAGAGCTGCATTTGTGAACATGGAGGTGAATCTACTGACACAGCTTCAGCAGATGCTTTTATGACTGTTCATTAACTTTAGCTCTGCTGCCATCAGAATTATATAAGGAACATAAAGGAAATTAAAAAAAAAATGACTCACGCAATTTGATTTCTGCTGTGTCATTTCCCACTGTTTTGCTCGTTGTACCTCAACAGGCTGGCAGTCAGACAGACTATTGAGGTCACAGTACAGAAATGAATGGCAAGGGTTCAAAGTTGAAGATGCAATTATCTTTCCCACTTCCAAATAGAATTACAAGAGTAACATCACTGAAGCTATAACAGAAAACACCTTCCAGCTTTTATTCTGCTTTGATTTGGCAAAGATGTTCTCTAATTCCCTTTCCCTGTCCCTTCCCCCTTCCCACACTCTTCCCTTTCCTTTTTCACTACTCTTTTCAATTTTGTGGTGAGGTTTAGAAACATTTATGTCAGAAAAGAGGTATATTTAATGTGCTCTGTTTGAAACCCATTAATCCTTCATTTTATGTTCATGTCACATAGGTTACTTGAGTCTTCAGATATTTCTTTTCTTCCATTTTATGGGTATTCGCTTAATCTAAAGCCACGGTTAAACTTTCTGTTCTTCTACAGGATATAAGATCCAACATGGTAAAATCAGCAATTAAGAAAGCCATTTTTTTTTTTTCTTTTTCTTTCTGCTGCAATTTATGAGCTCGGGGAGGGGAGGAAATGGTGAAATAGGGGAATGAAAATATAAATCCTTATTCACTCAACATTCATCTATATGCAACAGCGCTACCCAGCAAATGCTTGGTTTTATCTGAACAACAAAATAGGCATTTTCCATATACCTATTCGATTGTCATAAAAGAATGCAAACTGAAGCTTGCAGGTGCTTCAATAAGTGAGATTTGAGTACAGGAAGCCTGCAGTTGTTCAGGATGATCCAAATAAGCAGATAATACAAGACATAAGAGGAAAAGCTTTTTTTTGGAACTTCCCAGAAAATACATTTCAGAAAAAATATTCTTGAATATAAAATGCCCTTCTTTGTGACTGTCTTTATGTTGATGAATTTTTCATTCTTTTCCTCCCCTAATTTATGTTTTCCCATTTGTTTTTGAGTTAATCTCTTTCCAGTGCATCTATATTCCTGCAGCAAGTCTCTCAAATATTCATTAGTTATTAAATTGCATTTCCTAGATCAATCATGTGCTATTTGCACATATTTTGAAAGATCCAATCCAGCACTATCAACTAGGCTATCCTACCACCGTTCAACTCCATTGAACTTAGTGGAATAATTTCTAGTTTGTTCCAGTGAATTTGCAAGGACAAGGAGCTGTATGACCTCTTTTGGACCAGGTTCATTAAGGAATGTGGGTGTTAACAGGGTAGATGCTACAAAACATAAATCCTAGGCGTAACATTCAGTTTTGAATCCAAGTGTTAGGACATAAACTGTCTATATGAACACATGGAAACCTGCTTGAGAAGAATGAGTCTGCATCCTACCCTCCCCCCCCACCCCCCCAAAAAAAGTTGTTACTGGATCGGAAGCAGTTTTAATTGGAAACATGAAGCACAGAAATATCAAAAATCTCGCCTTTTCTTTGAAGATTAAATTTCTCGATTAAATTGGGATGCAGAATATGGTGTCCTTTTTTTTTTGGAAAAAATCACTTGGAGATAATCTCGAAATTCTTTAAATGCAGGTATTAGAGGAGGATTCTTTACAGAATAGACCTTTTAAGAACAGCCCAGGAGTAAAAGTATGAGTCTTTACAAGACTTCTTTCTTCAGTCCCATTCTCTATGGGAAAATTAAAATCAAAATTTACATAGCAGAAAACTGTGAGAACCACAAACCAATAGTTTGTTTATTTTTCAATGAAGAATATTCAACACATTAAAGGAATCGTAAATGTGTATTTCAACATAGATTTCATTGAACTATGAACAAATACTTATGTTCACATTTAGAACAATGGTCTTTAACAATCTTATTGGCAACAAGAAAAGATCCTTAGAAATCCTGAACACCAAAGGATGCGGATCACCTCTCAGGCATAGACTGACACAGTTCGGTAAGATTAACAATGCTATTTAAAAATCTGTGCATTTCCAGGTATTTCTATCAGCTGCAAACTCAGTGCCACTGAATTTCAAAACTTTATGTTCAGTTTAACCATTAGCAATCACCTTGTTTTTAACTGTATTGCTCCCTGTGTGGCAGAATAGAGATGTATCAAATAAATCACCGTATCTTTCCTTTCAATCATTACTCTCAGGTTCTTAGGGGACACACAGATGGAAAATGAACAAGTAAAAGGAAAGAAGAAGAAATAAAAAATTCAGGTCTGTTAACACTCATAAATCCCCAGGCTTTTCTACAGATTAAAGGCTCAAGCTAAGGGGATAAAGTTAATCTTAAATTTAAGACAAGTCACTTTTCTTTTCCACATCACAGTATTTTTTCTAGCAATAAATAAACATTCTCTCATTTGTTCTTCTAAAAATTTTCTATGTTGGGTGATCTTTGCAGAGTATTTGTCAATAATCTTTTAAAGCTATACTTATTCTTAAACTCCTAGTAAAAGGCCATGCTCCAGAATATTCATAAACACACAAAATGTTATGATAGGTAGAAGACAGACAGAAACATAAATTAATTATTTAAAAAGAACAAGCATTTACTGTTGCTGCTCAAACTTCAGCAAAGCCAGATACGAAGTAACTGTAATATAGATTGCACGGTTCATCAAGATTCTGATGGCTGAGCAAAACTTAATAAACAGAGAAAGCTGCTTATAACCTTGAAAGTATTTGGTATAGAAATCTATAATGAATCAAAATATGAATAACTGAGTTAATTTGTGGACATGGAAGATACTTAAGAGAACATTTAATTTCTTGGTACTGCTTTCCTTTTTTTCATTTTAAAGTTATCTCACCCATAATGCAATGCACTTTACTCATTATATTTAAATTTACCTCCCCTAGAACAGTTTTAAATTGGATATTAGTTTGGACTGAAAAATGCATATCTAAGTTTCGAACCACCATACAGATCTAATTTTACGTTTGAATTGCATTTCCCCAAAGCCCGGGAGTGTTAAATTCTGAGATATTAGTGTTAGGTATCTGCAGCCTTTTCACACTGGGGAATTTCAGGAAAAAATTCCCAGCTGTGTTAGCATTGGTTCAGCTGTGTCAGCGGGAGCTTGATGATTTGATCATCTTTCCACTTTTAATACAGAAGTGAACTATGTGGATCCATATTCATTAAAATGTTATTTTTCCAGTTCAAACACTAAATGCTTTGATGATTAGCAGGTATTCAAATGCATTCTTTAAAATTACCTAAAGCTCCCAAATATGCTCTTAGGTAACCCAGACACTTTCATAAGAAAATACGGCTGTTTTCCTTATGATGCTGTCATTTTTATGACCACATCACATTTTGCCATTGAGTTCCATCTCCCTCTATGAAGCATCATGATTTCGTTTTCAAGGAAGAGGTTCATCATAGGAGTTCTTGGAAAAAGAGAATTATCATAGATAAGGTAGATAATGGAAAATGCACACTTATTCCCAAGCCCTCCAGACCATATTTGAAGTGCAAGTATTCAGAAGAGCAGACATTTGACTTTTTGAAACCCTTTCCTCCATGGAGATCAGAAAATGAGGAAATACCCTCATCAAAAACATTTTTGATGGGTAATTTCCAGCCACTCTTTAAGTCTCCACTCTGTATACTAGCACAGCTGAAAAGGGGATATTATGGGGGGATCTTCTTCTTACAATTTCCTCACGTACCCAAGGCCAGTGATGTAAATGGTATCTGAAAACACTTTACAGCATTAAATAATGTAGGCTCACGGCTGTTTTTTAACCCAGCCTCACCGTGTAGCTTCACAGCAAGAAAAGAAGAAAGAAGAGCCATGTTCTGAAATTATCTGCCAAACTATATTGAATGGACAGACTGAAGGAATCAAGAAAGGTGATCAAGGATCTCAGGCACTGGAAGGGGAAAGGCTCCATTCTGCTTTTGCTCTGCAATCACTCGAAGCCAAGAAGTCCTGACGTGGGTCTGCTTTATTCAGTGCTGGAAATCTCTTTGTTCATCATTGCATAATGTGAACCGTGGCCAAACAACTGCTGCTGGTGGGAGCCTTGTAAAGATGCCGCTCTGTGCGATGGGGAGGCAGACCAGAGCCTGGGAGGCTGATGCTGGAAAGCCAGAAGCCTCTGCCTGCATGTCCCATTTTACCCTCAGTCTGATGTTTGGCCCCTGGCCTTGAGCACACACAGGTGCCTTGACTGACAAAACAAAACAAACGTAAATTAAATGCCGAGTAAGCAAGTCGTGTCACAGTCCAGGAAAACATTTTCTTTCAGGACAGCCCTTCTCCAGATCTTTAATTCCCAGACTGTGCTCATTGGTGTTGGCTACAGCAGAACATCACAGTAAGGACAGACAATCCTAAATTATATAAATAATATAAATTAAATAAATCCTACAAAGGCCTGCAGTGACAAGATGAGGGGCAATGGGTTTAAACTGAAGAAAAGCAGATTTAGATTGGAAACAGATTTAGATTGGATATTAGGAATAAGTTCTTTAAAATGAGGGTGGTGGAGCACTGGAACAGGTTGCCCAGGGAGGTGGTTGAGGCCCCTTCCCTGGAGACATTCAAGGCTCGACGAGGCCCTGGGCAACCTGGTCTAGTTGGGGGTGTCCCTGCTGACTGCGGGGGGGTCGGACTAGATGGCCTTTGGAGGTCCCTTCCGGCCCAGATGATTCTATGATTCTAAATAATGTGGTGGATGAGGATTAATCAAATTAGAACAACTCCATATTGGGAGTCCCTAGTTATTTCCTTGCACTGAGGTTCTCTGTAAAAGATGTCTCAAGATTAATCTTTTTCTTTCTTTTCCTCCATGTATCTCCTAATGTAGGGAATCCAGACCTAATTGAGACCAAAACCCATCGGCCAAGGGAGACAACTGGATGAGAGAACAGCACATGAACAGGAGACTGGTGCCTGGTAGCCTTTTTGCTGGTAGTTTTCTTTGTGACTTTGAGAAAGACCCTACTTACACACTTTGTTCCTTTGTCCGTCTTCCAAACAGTTGTCCAAATAAATGTTTCCTGTAAGAGCAAGTAGTTCCCTGAAAGGCAACTGAACAACTTGAAGATCAATATGTTTTTGCTGGAGGGGTGGGTCTTGCACTGTGATCTGATTGCAAAATGTACATATTGCTGCTTTTTTCTTCATGCAGGTAGTACACTTTGCTGTACTCCACATAAGGCAACAAATAACAAATAAAAAAACCTATGGTTAAGAATCTACAAAGTTGCAAGTTCTTACTTTTATGGCCATCCCATTTCATGCCAGCAGAGTGACATTGGTAGGGCCTTTTTTTTTATGTCTAATGGCATATCCAGGCTTCTGACAAACATGCTGCGTGCCAGATGAGCTGCTGCCAGGTTATAAACTTCAAAGACTTATTATCCAGAGGAATAAAAGAGTTTGCTCTCAGGCTACATTTTGCAATTTTATTAACAGATTCATTGCTACCTTATAGAGCAGCTTCATCAGTCAAAGAGCACCTTCAGTGCTGTCCCAACCTCGGAGATGGATCCAAACCAAACGTCCCTGATTACATAAAGTTTCCATTTTGACCTCAGATGGCTCTGGACAGCCTCAGTATTCTCTTTTGGATCCAAAAAACCCACCAAGTTTTCTCTTGGAAGATGCCACATTCATGAGTACAGGGAACAAGCCATGATATAATTTGACAAAACAAAAGGGGGAAAATGCAATTTTCTGTGACTATGTGAATTAGAATTTAATTGGAAGTATAAAATATAATGTAAAAAGACAATACCTTGCTTGGATTTGGAGCAGCTCTGAAAAGTTTTTTAGAACACGTACCCTGCTCAAAACACATGCTTACATTCCCTCCTTAGTAGAGAGATCTTTATTAACCAAGACAGTAAAGTACTCAGACAACCATTAACATTCATTGAATGTGAGACTCAAAACGTCTGCCTGAAAATATTAAGTGTAATTCTGCAAGGAATATCCTATAAACTACAAATAGTTCAAAATGCAATATATTTTGGGTCAGTATCAAATATTTCTAGGAAAGAAAAAATTTGGAAAGAATTTATATCAAAGGAAAATTAAGAAGTTTGATTTACAAACTGACCTGGCCAAATATTTAGATTGTTCAGCAATTTTTTCTAATTCATTTTTCCAGTGTGTGCCTTTTGGCAAAACATTCATGAATTTACAAAACACTTTCATCATAGCTTCAGTTTTCAGTGAAAAATGTTTTAAGTAATATCACCCTACTTCATTCACAAGCGGTGTATGTAACTGACAAGAAAACCACATCATCAGTTTCACCTCAAATCAGCAGTATCCACTGCTGTCTTATATCTGCTTTAAGAGATATTTTTGCCTATATCTGTTCTCTGGACAACTGTTTTCTAACCCTGCTGATCTTCTCAGGGCTATCATAAATATTCTTTCATAAAGTACACATCGTTCTTTAGTATATACTGTTATATATATATATATATGTGTATGTAAAGGTTGCATCAACTGTGTTATTTCAGCAGTCACAAAATTAGGTGAGAGATACCGCTTGGATACTACTCCCCTGTGGGATCTGGAGCAAATCACCTCGCAGTGCTGCTTTTCTGCTTACAACATCAGGTCTCTGAGAAGAAATTGTCTTTCACATTGTATTTGTATATTGCCTCTCAGCTGAGACCTCCAGATGCTACTATAATACACAGATTAAATAGCGGTACTGTCTGTTAAATATTGAATACTGCGAACACGCCGATGAGACACCCATTTGGGAGGAGGAGGCTGAGGAGAGATTAAACAACTTTCCCAAGGTCATGTGATTCATTATTGCCAGAAAAAGGATGATGTGTGCAAGAGTCTTGTGCCCAGAATAGGGGCACACGAGAGGACTCCCCACAGCCGTGCAAGCTCTCTGCTGTCCTTGACTGTTAATCAGAAAAAGTGGCCCTGAAGGTAGCGGCACTGCTCAGCCAAGGGGATAGCTTGTGGGATCTAACAGTCATCTGAACAGGACACATGGGGGCTTGGGGCTCTAACACTCTACAGGAGAAAAATTGGACTAGAAAAGCAGCATCATAGACTACTCCATACTCATAAATTAGTCTCGGGGAGCATTCCTGGGCACTGGACGTCAGTCGTGTGTATCACCTGAACAACCTTGGCCATGCACCCGGCCAGGGCTGACCAGCAGTCTCACAGAGGATCCCTGGCCAAGGTTCATGAGCTACCATGGGTCTGGAGCCACTCCCATTTGACCATTTGCCTCCTGGCAAGTACCCAGTTCTGGAGGGAAAGGCAGGTGCATGTGGCATCCCCTGCAAGTTGGGTTCAAAGGCAGATATCAGTCCTAGGCATGCTCAATGTTCTCATACAGCCACTAGGACTGGCAAAACCACCAAGCTCAGTCCTGCATTAATGACACTTTGAAGGTCACACCATATTTGACCACAAGGACATTTCCATTTTTGAGTTCATTGTGCTCAGAGGATTGCTACTGGTGGTCAGAGGATTGCTACTCCACCTCTCACCAGTTTACCCTCGTTGGCACTCAGAGATGTCTCACAACCAGAAAGGAGGTACTTGCATCTCCAGGACAGAACTTGCCACCCTGCTAATTACATGCCATGGCGCTCAATGGTAAATCAAGCCAACCTTAGCTGTATGGTGCTCCTCTAACGGGATCCTCACGCCGCACTCTGACCGCTGTCATCCTCAGGCAGTTGCCTGGCAACACCAGCATCTTCGATATCCACTGGCCGGGCGTTAGGTAATAAACTCGCCAATGAGGCTACAGCTAGCTAATTTCCTTCTGCTGTTTGCAGCAGAGGATAAAGTGAATCTGTGGTATCTTAGTGATATGTCTAAACAACTGCCTCAAGACATTCTTTTGTTACAAATTGAATTCCTCTGTTTCAACCGACAGGTCCTTTACCTGGAGTCGGCTGTCTCATCTTCGGGAATAAATAGGGAGAGAGAGCACCTGAGGAGCTGCTGCTGCTGCTGCTGCCCCTGTTTGTGCATCAGCATCCCAAGCAGTGCCCTCTCTGGTAATCAGCGACCACACGCCTGACACTGTGCGGGATGCAAACTGCAGCCGGCGCTTGCCGGGCACAGACAGGCGGTACAAACTGAACCGTGCAGGGGGATAAGTAACTACCACTTTTCCTGACTGGGATGACAATATTGGTGGAAAAGTTGAAACGCTGAGATTTGCCAGATATCTCCATCTAATGAGCAAATGGGAGAGCCTGGGCTAGGATTCCCCCCACACACACTCCTTCCTCCTTTCTTAGGAAAAAAAAAAAAAAGTTTTTATAGGGAAAAGACAGGGTGGAATCAGCCCCAGGATCCGTCCCTTCTCCACTTGTTTTGGAGAACTTGTAAAGTGAAGTATTGATCATCCTCTATTTGCCAACAAATTGCTTAAAACCACCCAGAGTGCTCTGTTACTTCTCCTCATGGGTTTGAACAGAAAGCCTTCATGATGCCATAACTGGGATTTCATGCTTGATGCCACTATGGGATAATCAAATATATTGGATTTCTCAACCCACCTGAGACCCACAGAGACAAAAAAAAGGTTCAAACTCTTCCAAAATAAAGAAACTGAATGAGCAATAGAGTGGAAGAAATTAATGTAACCTATTATTAACTCATCAAAAATTAGGCAACTGAGTTACTCTCTGGGCTTTTTCATGAGTCAGTGGAGAAGATGGATTATGTGCCATAGAGAGGAGGACCCTGTCTGTCCTTCCTGACCACGGAGAGGGCCTAAGTGAGGACTTGAGACTGGACACGTAACCTGAAATATGTAACGTTACTCGAGTTGAATCCTATCCAAATTTTTGTAGATTTCTCACTCCAGTTGAGCCAAGCTAACTTTTTCTGAGAAAGGTCAGAGGAGAAAGAGAGAGAGAGTAAAGACTACTTAGATACCTGCTACACGTCACAGCCTCCACGCAGTCAGATGAGCATCTGTTACCTGTCTCTGATTTGATGACTCCACTATTAACAGGTGTCTGGAATTTTGAGGGGGGATACATTTAGATTGGCTTAAATGGATCAGTGCTGACTCCAGAGAGGCTGGAGTGGATCTTCAGGTGCACGCAGAGGCTTTCTGGCCACCCAGTTGAAGACTTGACTCTGTTCGGATTCTGGGTCTTATGTATTTAAATAATACATAAGAACCTAAGGACTGCTGTACTGGATCAGATTAAACATTTATCCCTGTTTCACTCTCCTGCAGTGGCCAAGAGCAGATGCCTAGGAAAATTCTGTAGCAATATGATACGGTTATAAAGCTTGACAGCCAGAAATGCAAGGACTTGTTTGGTCAGAGGCTGTGTTGATATGTTTGTGTTCAGGAATCCCTTATGGCCTTTTCTTCCAAAGTAAATTTTCTTCCTAATGGGACTGTGTGGGTTTTGTCGAAAAGCCATTTGGGATTTCCTCGTTTTGAATGCTACCCAGAGGAATGAGAGAAAGAGTGACCATGAGTCCTGATAGAAAAGACTGTGAACTCCTGCCAGGAACCGTGTCCATCCTGCAGGGTAGAGCCAAGGTCAGCTCCACTCTGCTGGGTCTGCGAGTCTTTGGGTAGGCAGGGTTTCGTTTCATAGCCTGAGTTGATAAGAGATGACGATTCCTCCCTGTCATATGGTTCTAGGAATGTATTTGAGGATGCAGGTTGCAGTGTAAATGTCAGATATTATTTGCACTAACATCAACATATCATTGTGACAGCTGTTTGATATTCAAACTAATCACAGGAAAATTGTACTGCCCAGGGTTTCCCTGAGTGTGCTTAGCAGTGATTCCCCGTTGCAGAAATGAGAGTTTGAATGCAGGGATGAAAAGCTGAGGTGATGAAAAGAAAGCTAACACCTTCAAATACTGATGCTGGGGCATGTGTTGCCAGCACAGCATTTCTCTCCTGACATTTCAAGGAGCGTATTTCCAAGTCCTGAGAGGTGGTGGACTTGAAAGGTGCAGCTGTTTCTGAATGAAGGGTACTTCAGAGCACTGGGATCTCCTTGCAACCCAGAGCAGGAAGAAAGTCTGCCCCTCCCAACGCAGTGTATATCCAGAGAGATTTGTAAAAGAAACAAGTTTCACAGACAGCCCCGGTGGTGGATGACTGAGCATCATAGCTTGTAGCAGATGAAGGGAAATGTCAAGCCCCGTCAGTGCTCTGCTTATGAGGATGGACAGAAACCTGTGTCTGTGCAGCCCAGCAGAAATGAAGTGTCATTTAAATCGCTCATGGACAGAAATGAGCAATGCTGTTGGCAGCGACTTCCTACCTTTCAAGTACACACCGGTTTTGGAAACCAAGAACCGGCTTCGACAATGGATTTATAACCACAGTTTCTAATTGCTTGCCAAGCATTTGCGGTTACACTCAAATTTTTCTCACGCAAAACCTTCCTTGGGGAGTCTATGGGCCCCAATGAGTGCAGTGAGGTTCACTGGGTTGGCAAGAGGAATCTCTAAGATTTTTAAATTATTAGACTCAATTTCCATCAGCAAAAAAAAAAATTCTTTCTAGGCAGGACTTGAGTCTGTCTAGAGCAGGAAATAATTTTTTTTCCTTACAGAAGCCAAAGGAAGGCAGAAGAACGAGAAGGAGACATTTAGGATGTTCTTGGTGGTGGAACACCACCATCACAAGATTTGAGTCCAGGCTGGAAATGAAGGCAAGGACAGACTCATTCAAAATCTGAAAGATGGGGACGAAAATACTATACTAGTGCATGAGAGGCAGTGCCAGTAGTGAAACTTTATGCCTTGATTGACGCAGAAGAGACCCCATTGTACTATTTGCAGTCTGAATGGGAGGGAGTGGCTGAAATTACTCACGGCAGAGTTGTTTTCTGTTGCTGCTTCTGCATTTGCCACGCTTTCCTTTCACTTCTAATTGACTCCGCACTTTTTCGTAGTGACATCATGAATGGCATTTTTTTCCACAGTGAGATCAATAATAGACAAGCCATAAGCATCCCTAGATACTACAAATAAGTGAAAACCTATTTTAATTTACATTATACTATTTGATAACTTATTTCCTCTGTCCTTTCATTGATGATAGGACAAAACTTAACCCAGCGTAACATAGCATGTGACAGAAGAATGAGAAGCACATACTGTAACGTCAATTTCTGAAGGCAGCATAGTCTCTATTCTGGGTACAATCCTGTTAATCTTGATCTTGGATTTGAGAGAAGACCAGGTCTGCAAAGACAATCATATGGTCCCCTTTTTATTTAGCACTTGAAAATAACTAGTTTGCACACACACACAAGTTGCTCTCACAGTTTAGATGATAATAAAATAAGAAAAATGGACAAGTATCTCTTCCTTCTTCTCTCGTGGGAATGTGAGTCGATTTAAAGAGCTGACGTAGGGGTTTGACCTTTAGAAGTTGCCGGGCATGTCCCCTTGAAATCACACTCTCCAGAGGTTCTCCCCTGGGGCAACCAAAACCTTGTAGCCTAAGACTCCTACTAACATCTGCAAATGTCAATCTGTTGAAGTCCTTTCAGCTTTTGATTTCATACAAGGAGGCAAGTGTCACAGCTGCTCTGTACTAACTCCGTAGTCCCTTCATCACCCTAGGATCTTCCTGAGTTAATTAACAGGGGGCAGATTGTATTGAGTAACACCGCAGCAGGACTGTTGGGCGAGAGTGTGGACATTTACTCTGCTGCTCTTCCAGGGTCTTGGGGTGCTATTTGGCATTTTGTTTTCATGCTCCAGGAGGAGCCTTCTCCCACTCCCACAGACTGTGCCTCGCTGTTTGATACCAAGAGCTGAAATTATGACTTGAGGCTGGATGCCACCAAGGATTTTATACCCTCACACTGTCTTGGGATTTCTGTAGCCATCGTAATGTGCCACAGCCTTTATGTGCTATCTCAAATATATCTAACAAATGTACTTATCATGCAGAAAATCACTAATACATGAGTTCAAGCAGAGTGTGAAACATAGAACAGTAATGATTAGGTAATGGCTCCATTATCCGTACAAATGCAATGCCACTACAGTCGTTCATCATAAGATAACATATTTGAAATCTGCAGCTGATTGAGGTACATATCCACCATTAATGTTAATGTGTCTGTGTCCCCTCCATTGCCTAAAAAATTTCAACCTACGTTTCAAGAGAAAATAATAAGCTAAGTACAAGATAATTTCAAGTCTGAAGGTCACACGTATCACAAGGGATTCATGCTGGCCTTTACCACAGTAAAATATCAAGCACAGATGCTTTCATGGGAAATTTGTTCCAACTCAAATGCAAAATTAAATCAGTATCTTCAAAATTCCTTATGAAAGGAACTTTGGGAAAAATTAGATTATTAACAACTTCATTGCAGAATTCTTACTTATTTTCTGAGGTTTGTTTTATGAGAAGCCTCTTTTACATTATTTTTTAGCATTGTAATGTTAGAACGGAATAATACTATTACTAACTAATTACAGTTGAAACATGTTCTTTTGGAAAATTTTTACATTAATTAGCTAGCATTAAAGCTAGCTAATAAAAATTAAAAAGCTAGAAAGGGCTTTTTTTCTGGATTAAGAAGTCACTTACTTCCAGTGCAATTAAATAATATATCCCTTTTAAAGATCTAAAATAACTAAATGTGAAAAACAAATGAATAAATGGAACTGATTTTTTTAATGTGAGAAAGTGTTTTTTTTTTTTTTTTAATAAGGTAGAAACAAACATAATTTTTTCCCTGAGTGATCTTTTTTTTTCTTTACCAAGTGAAATGATTTTATAAAAAAACTAGGCTTGGAACAACTACTTCTCTGCAGATAAAACCTTTATGAGGTGGGTTTGAAACTGGCAATTTTATTTAATATTAAAATATGATATAAAATTAAAATATGACATAAATGAAAATGAACCATTAATTTCATTTATACAGGAGCAAATTAAGTACATTCACACATACAGTGTTGTTTAAAAAAAGTTAAATACAGCATATCTTTCAGAAATCAAGTGGGAGTTGATTTAGATAAAATGTGATATCCTATTTGAATGGCAGTTGTGTATTCAGCTCTACTGCCCTCTATCAAAGACTTACAAATAGATGTGTAAAATGATTTTGTATCAGTCACTACAAAAGGAATCTCTCCATATTCTTATGATGGGAGAAGCTTTTACTGCAGACATATTACAGGTGAGCATACCCATTCAGTAATGGGAAACACATAAACTAATAGAAAGAAAACAGATGTTTTTTCCAAGTATGCTGAGTTGTTAGCATTGTTTTAACATTGTTTTAACTGCATGTCTAGAAAGACACGCATAACTTCATGACTTCTGCTTCTATTATTTAGCTTGTTAATTTAATGACTTGGTAAATTCAAGTAAATTAAATAGCTGATGAAGGATGGGTTATAGACAGCATTCCTCTGCCTTCAGAAAAATGATATTGACAAACTGCTGATGAAGATTAAGTTGATGGGTGCCAAAGTTTAAAAAAAAAAAAAGTTTGTGAGCTGCATGGTAAAGTACTTTGGAGACCTGGAACGCACTTATATGCACGAACAATAAAATGTTTCTTGATGATAATCTGCCTCACAGTTCATTTGCCTGAAAATCTCTTGGCAGCCATCTGGATCAGGTTTAAATAAAATGTAATACTAAGCCCCTAATCTGACAGTGATAAGCTGGTGACAATGATTATTCATGAGTTTACAGGGAGAGTAGACCTTGAGAGGCAGATGCGAGTCCTTTCTTTCAGGCCCAATTTCAGTGCTTTGAATGCATTGGAACCACTTCAGAACATAAGGTTTGTTTTATATAAAGAAAAAAAATGCTACTTTAATTAGCTTGACATCTAATTGCTTCCTAATTGTCAGAAGTTGCCCTAAAGTAAAAGAAAGAAAGGAATTAATTTCCCGAGGCTTGTTGCACATGCACCCTCGCAAGAAAAAAAAAAAAAGTAAAAAAAGAAGTTTTTGTTAAACTCATGGTCCAAAGTTAATGAAATGGCTTGGCCTTGTTTCAGAGGGCAACTGTTCTGAAGTAGAGGGATACCACTTTACTGTTTTATTGAAATAGAAAACTTTGGGAGTGTGTTTCAAAAGCACTTAACTTTGACTGAACTTTGCTCTGATGAATTAATCTTGAATGTTTGGCCAATGTAGAAAGCCCTTGACTCCTCATGGGCCCAATCTGATGTCTTTTTAAGTGAACAGTCAGTTTTCCACTGACTTCCCTGTACTTTGGATCAACCCTTAAATTTACTGAAGTGAAAATGGGAACTTGGGGAATGGGTTTCATAGAAAGCTCTCTGTTTTAATTTTGTCAATGCTACAGAGCCTTCCCAAGTTTTGTATCTGGTTAGTCTTTGCCTTTCTCTCTTTGTGTGATGCTTAATAAGGAAATGTGGTGTAGATAGGAAGGAGTTGTTTAGTGTCATCACTCATGCAGGAGAAAACAGCTCATTCACCCTTGCAAATATATCATCTGTGTCTAGGACTTCCCCTCCTGAAGTCCACATTTCTGCCGCAAGCCGTGCCATACTGCAAATGTCTTTTAGAAGCTCATGCTTGATGCAAGTGAGGCACGTACTTTTCTGCCTGCTCCCAAAGGAGAACTTCAGTTGCTTCTGAAAAGGGAGAGGCATGGAAAGCTCTGGCCCAGGAGAAGTTGCAGCATTTGCAGACTTTCCTGTTTGACCCCGTTGCATTCTAATGCACAAACTTTATTCCCCGTGGCACCACCTACATGACAAACAGTCAGGCCCCTCATGGATAATTCAAGTGCCAGCAGTTCATAGGAGCTATTTGGAGTAAACTAGGAGAAGGAGCATTCATACTGGTTAGAGAAACCCTCATAGGAAAACCTGTCCTCTCAGAATAGAGGCCATGCACATCGTTATCTGGTTACGGTTATTTATTTATTTGTAGTACCATGGCATCTAGATGTTCCAGCTAAGAGTGGGAGCTTGCAGAAAGAAACTCATTACCCAAAGCTCTGCTCCAAGAAACTCCAAGCCAAATTGATGTCGTCTGGAAATGTAAGGCAATCAGCTGACTTTCATCCAGCTGAGGACGGATAGTCTCCAATAGAAATGAAATGACCCCGGTTTCCATCTACTGCCCCACCCACAGTCCTACGCTGCTTTTCGGCTATCCTGAACTTTCCTTCAGTTTCTTAAGCTTCCTTTCTCCCCTCCTTCTGCTTGTTTTTCTTTTGTACCCAAGGGCAACAGGCAAGAGCTAAGCTAAAAGTTCAGCGTCATTGAACATACATCCAAAGATATTTTCTCAACTGTTTGCAGATGTGAGGATAAGGGGTTACAGAGTCCCAGGCACTAAATGCTCTCCTGGGATCCAGGAAAATATGGGAACATGGCTGTATCCAGACTGGATATTTTCCTCTAGCAGAGGAAATAATGGTCACACCATGTGGCTGGAAGTAAATATTCTACCCACTGCAGCTAGGGAAAGACAACAGCCCTTTTGGCCTGACTACGTAATGGAGAACTGCTGCTTCCTCTCTGACACCGCAGAATGTGGCTTGAGATGCTCTGTTTTAATCTTACCCTGATGCATGAGGTTGGTACAAGTTGTGCCCCCAGCCCTTTTTGAGTATTAGTAACAGTAATGAAATTATTCTGGAGCTGTCATTTTTCATCTTGGTATTTCCCTTGACCATCTTCTTATGTTGCTGAGCTGCATTGCAGCACTTACCTTTGCTCCCGAGGACTCAAACTTTGCCTTTGTAGTTATAAGACTATTCAGGGATGGCCTGAAGACTCAGTCAAACCAGAATCAGCAGGGGACTGACCTTTAACGCCCTGGGAAAGGGAGAAACCAAAATTAATCTTCAAACCAAGTTTCCTTCTTTAACACAGGGAGCCAGTGGGGAAATCATACACGGTTGCTAAGGGAGCTTAGTTAAGTCTAACCAGAGCTCTCTTCTGAGCACATCCTCAGCCCAGCTAGCCGTGAACTTGGAAGTCAGTTTGAAAGAAGTTCAGCTGGAACCAGTGCTCTCAGAAAGCTGGTTTCAAGGCTACTGATGCACATACAAAATCAATTCAAGTAGGATAAAGCAAGACTGATAAAAATGGCTCAGGAGTGTGAAACTGTTATTCTAGGTAGGCGATGGAAACTTTCCTAGTCTTGCGTGACATCTCCCAGTTTCACAGACCCCCCATTTCCAAGAGTTCAACAGTGATGATGGTTTAGTGTCATCTCTGTTATCTGGACAGGGAAGCAGTAGCTGCTCTCCTTGGGAAAAGTGTGCAAGTTTTGACTTCAGTATCACTTCAGTCGTGTAGCCCCCTTCTCAGATCTACTCCTCAGGATTCTGGAAGGATCCATGCCACAGGCAGACCTAGGAAAGCTAGCAGCTGAGGCAGAAATTGTCCATTAAGCCTCAGAACAGTTGTATCATACTCTTTAGATGCAGCACATAAATTGCAGAATAAAAAATAAGTAAAGAACACAGTGGGATGACAGTGAGAACAGGAAAAACATAAAAAAAGGGAAAAAGACTACAATGATCAGAGGCTGTAGAAAAAAATATAACTAAATCCATGGCAGGAGATTACGTGCTGGTACATTTCAGCTTTCCCAGAATTTCTATGCAAATAATTAGAAAAATTCCCCAAAGCAGAAATAGAGAAACTACTCAGTGGAGACCCTTTTTTTCCTAAATAGAGTACATGCCACAGTGCACAGAAGTACTCCCCTTGTTTAGCCCTAGGCATATTGTGTGCCCTGCAGTGCTTTAAGCCAGAGCAAACCCACCTGACTTAATGTTGTAGGTGAAGAAAATATTCCTCTCTCTCCCACAGCTACTCGTCCAATGTTTGGCACTAACATACTCTGCCTTGATTTTATCACAAGTCCTCTTTTGAGTTTTGGTTCTGCCCAGGCACTTGTCAGCAGCCCTACCTACCAGCTCATAGACACATCTCTGAACCCTCAACAAGATGTGGTGGCACTTGGGGAACATCCCGGAGTACTCATGGACAGATCATATGAAGTCCAAGTAGATCTTGCTGGAGGTAGTTAAGCAGATCTGAGACCTTCTTTTCTGATGGATCCACAGTTAGAAATGAGCGCTTTGCAATTGGTTTTACAGGATGGAAACTGGAAAACTAATTTTGGCCCTGCTTTGTAACAAAGCATGATGAGAGCAGTGGCCAAAGACAGCTGCCATAGCAGGAATGGCCAGCTCGGCTAATTATTGAGGATGGGTAACAGAACTCAAAGGGTTGGTGCAGATAGAAATAGTTGTTTCATTGGGCTTGCCTTAAAATGACAGGTGACTACGAATCCTTTCTATATTATAATATACGCATAAAATGTATTTGGTTGCAGGCTTTTGATTCTAACCAACTTCTAATGGCTACAAGTCAGTCACATAGAATAGCATGGAGTATCTACTTATGTGGCACGGTTATGGGGCTCTGAGAAGGATCCTGATACTTACAAAAATCCTTGCAAAAAAGAGAAGAAAAGAGAAGGTCTAATTTTCTAAGTCCTCTGCCTACTTTTATGCTGGCACACTTCCAAGGATCACTTGGAACCAACGGAGCTGGCTACGATTAAAGAGCCCCTACACACACACACACAAACAAAAAACGGATTACACAGCAGAGCAACAAGACCAAAGACCATTTGAAATGGATTGCTTACTCAAAAAGAGCTGCTGCTGCTTGGAAGGGACACGGCTGTGCTAGTTAATCAGTACTGTCGAAATAGATGTCTCTATCACAGCCTGTTATTTATTTTGCATTGAGAGAGCAACAGCACTTGGTGAAGTTTGGGAAGAAAACATTGCAAATTGCTTTTCTAGAACTGAAGAGAGCAGATTTATGGAAGAGATTGGTCCAAAAACACACTGCAATATAACATTTGGGGTGAAGGGAAAAAAAAAGTATGTATAATATTGCTGACTACACTGCTGACAGGGCAGTTTTTCTGGAGGAAATAATTTTTACAGTGCATCTGAAAAAAAAAACCAACCATCTCCTGAGATCACATTGGT
This sequence comes from Gallinago jamesoni, assembly GCA_025769975.1. Lineage (NCBI taxonomy): Eukaryota > Metazoa > Chordata > Aves > Charadriiformes > Scolopacidae > Gallinago > Gallinago jamesoni. The sequence continues at coordinate 54,824,537 of JAOQGH010000032.1, forward strand.
TAGAATACAAGATCTTGAACACATAAATACAAAAGAAACTTTCTTCTGGCTACAGAGAAAAAAAACAAAGGGAAGCCTCTGATTAAAAATTAAATAACGCACCCCCAGTATTGAGCCTTAGGTCGTCTGCATGCCAGGGCATCATTAAGGAAGAGCTCTAGGTTCCTCACAGCTACAGGTCTTCCAGAAGAGCAGTCTGTAGATCACAGGGGTTCGCTTCCATGGCAGAAATTCATGTGTGAAGTTACTCTTTCTTACTGGGCTGTGAAGCATGAAGGAAAGGTGGTAGATAGACATCAGCTGGGAGCGGTAGATGGCCATGCTTAATCTCCATCATGTGGGTTACAAGTATGACTTAGGAGCAATTATTTTTGGAAACTAGAATTTTAAATTATCACAGGTAAGATATTATCAATTCCATATATGTATTGAATGCATATTTTGCTGGCTTTTTTTTTTTTCTCAACTGAAATAGCTATACATTTCTTCACTGTATAAAAATTGATTAGTATGTTCTGATTAACAATGTTCTGAACTTAAATTTTCCATTTTACCACTTCAAAACTTGAGTTCATCCATAAATTAAGCATATTTCAAACAAAATTAGAGCTCAGAAAAGAGAAAGATGAAGTATATTTTCCAGGAAAATGAAAAGATGAAGTATTAGGAGGGAATTTCTAGACCACTTGTTAGAATCAGCAATGAAAGTCCTGCACCCTTTTGTATGCTGATGACCAAGATGTTGCTGTAAAGACTTGTGTAGAAAAAGTAGAAAAATATTTGGTTAGCTTGAAAGTATTGACAGTTCCAAGCTTGGTAGTATTCCAGTGGCATTCTCCCTCCTATTAGAGGAGAAAAATACAGCTTTTGCCCCTACAAAGTAGTGGTCTTTGGTGAAATATGAAAGATCAAAGTCCAGATCCTAGCACTGATCAGATAGAGTAGAGATTTAAAGGGAATTTCTTAAACTCTTCTTGTAACTACTCTCTTTTGAAGAAATACACACTCATTGAAATGGAGCTTGAAGGGGGACCTCAGTCTTCCAAATCTCAGGTGAACACCCCTAAAGGAATCAATAAAATCTCTGCCATGGTTTGGACACTAAATTTGTTTTCATCCTAGAAAATCTAAAATAAAATACCTGTTTATACAAATGCATATAAACAGCAGGATAATCTCAAAGAAAAACATTTCAAAAACAACATTCAATTAATCTCTATATTTCAAACAGTAATATTCCAGGCATGAATATTCTGGATATTCCACATCCTCTACGAGTTGTTGCTTATGAAGTTCCAGATGTCACTTACTCATCAGCCAGGTTTTGAACTAATGAATCATCTAAACTTGAGCACACATCTTTTTTCTCCCAAAAAATTGTCTATTGGTGAAAAATTAGTTTCTCAGAATGACAAAAAATATTGCTTAATGGTTACAAGTGAGATAAACAGGGATTATTTTTCTGAGGTTTTGTGTTTGTTTTTTTTTCTTTTTAAATATAAATGTTAAAATTAGACACGGGAAAGAGTCAATTTCTCATTGAGAGATGAGCTCTTCTTGAAAATGTCTGTGTAATATAAACATAAATTTATGCATAAAAAGTTGGTTTTCAGTTCTGTAAGAACACTAAGACAATGAATTTCTCACATTTGTTTCAATAAGGACATCAACTAGCTATGTACTGAGGCTATCTTCTCTGTGATTCACAATATCCATATTCCTCTTTGGTTTCAAAACTGAAAATTAGTCATGGAAATACCAAGACCAATACTCTCTCTTCATATCATAATGAAAAGAAGCAAAAGGTCCTCATTCAATATAAGCTTAGTTTCAATAGAAACAAAAAGAAGCAGAAGATTACTCAGGAAGTGTTTTGTTCTTCACCTTTCTCCCGCCTTTCAACAAGAACCATGACCTTGAACATGCACCACTTTCACATTACTGAATAGCTCAAGGAACATGTGTCACCTAGACATCTCCTAGTATTGTAGAGTGAAAACAAAATCCAAGGTTAAACACTCAAATATTAATAATATAAGCTGAGAGGAAGACAAGAGGAGGAGCATTTATGAAATAAAATTTGAAAATACTCTTTAGTTCCTCATTAAGAGGCCACAATCAAGACCTCAATTAGAAGCATGATTCAATTCCTGACATGTTTGAAATTTGGCTGGAAAGCTGTATTTCAAGAGTTCTTAAATTCGTTATAGGTAGAAATAAAACCTACAGTTTGTATATTCTCATACTTAGCTGGACACATCCTTTGTTTCAAACAATTTCGTCATTTATTAACCCTTCCCTTCGGTTTCTAAACCTCACGAGGCTGTGGTACTCTCGTGAGTTTGCCTGTAGTTCATGCCTTTCTGCCGGTGGAGCGTAGGTGCAAACCCCAGATGACCACAGTGGAGGGACCAGGCAGTGGCAGCAGAGGATGAAAAGCAATTGCGGGACTCCTGATACCGGGTCATCCAAGCATCTCACAGCACCCCAGCACCTGCTGATGGCTCCCACCCAGGTGCGTTCTTAGCGAGGAGTTAGGGTGCTTTAGGCAAAGAGGTCTGGCCTGGGTGTTTTGGTTTTTTTTTTTTCCCCAGAAAAAAAGGGTGAGAAAACACGAATATAAAAATTGTCAGATAAGAAAACCCGATATAGTTTGAAAGGGCATTCTACAGTGCTTCTGGGAAAAGGCGTGGGGAAATGAATTGAGAAGGTACTATTTGAAAGAGATTTGCTGCTTTTAGCTGGGTTGTTTGAATCTTCATGTTTTCAGGGATGGAGGTCTTTTCTAAACATCTAACATTTCTGACCATGGGAAATGCTGTAAGTTTCACTTTCTATAGCTTACTCCTCTCCTTGGTGCCACTAGACCCCAGCACTGACAACTCCCTTGCCCGTGTCCCAGCCGCACCACTAGGCTACCCCTCCAGCACAAGCTCCTCACCCACCCTTTCCTGGGGGACCCCTCACCCAGCCTTCCTCCAGCCTCTCAGCTTGGTGAAAGTTTTTGGTTAGAATATCTCTTGGATAAAATTATTCAGTCAACAGCAAACTATGTCAACTAGTCATGTTGAATTTACTGAATAATTTGAATCAAAAAAGGCTTAAAGTAGTCCCTTTCAAAAAAAATGTATTAATATTTAAAGAGAATTGGGTGTTTATACTTTTTCATTCAAAATAATATTTCATTTTAAAAATTTCAAAAAGAAAAAGAAAAAGAAAAAGAGAAAGAAAAAGAGAAAGAAAAAGAAAAAGAGAAAGAGAAAGAGAGAGAAAGAAAAAGAAAAAGAAAAAGAAAAAGAAAAAGAAAAAGAAAAAGAAAAAGAAAAAGAAAAAGAAAAAGAAA
>JAOQGH010000032.1:54827979-54860643 GCA_025769975.1 Gallinago jamesoni
GAAAAAGAAAAAGAAAAAGAAAAAGAAAAAGAAAAAGAAAAAGAAAAAGAAAAAGAAAAAGAAAAAGAAAAGAAAAGAAAAAGAAAAAGAGAAAAAAAGAAAAAGAAAAAGAAAAATACAATTTAAGCAATGCATTTTGCTTTAGGTCAAATGATGCAGGTAATCTGACCAAAGAAAATTTCATTTATCTTAAAACTGTTTCCTTTACACTCAACCCCAAATTATTTTTTATTTAGTTTCAGAAATACCAGCAAAACAAAAGATTCACTATTTACACAGCTGCTTTTCTGACACATATGCCCCCAATCTCAGGGCTACATTTCTTATTCCTGGCCAGGCTTCCCAAGAACATTCCACTGGTTAATAGCAATAACATGGGTCAACTCAGGCTTGAGGAAGGTAGGTGTTTAGGGGATTTTTGGTCACTTTTATTCGGTCTGAATAGATTCCATTTTATTATTTTATCAGTTTCTCAAAACTGGGATAACATTTTATGCTGCAAGCTGTTCTTTGATCTGGATGGAAGGGAGGTCAGGATTCTAATAAAGCAAAGTACTAATACAAGCACTAATACAAGTTTCCTACTTCAGAAAGTTTTATTACTTCCTTACCATTCTCATTATTATTTTTTTATAGTAGCATTCTTGTAGAGGTCTTGTTCCTGGCCTAGTCTATCTTACTGGCACTGCATATCCTCATTCTTGGAAAGCCGCTGCGTCTTGCTCTTGTGCTGCTCGAAGGTTGGCCCACAAATTTTTCTTACTGTGCTCTGGTAAGATACTTCACGTTAAGTTTCACAGCTTTGGAATTTACTTCTGCTGAAGCTGTGGAGTTGGCGTGCTTCACTAGGATATAGTCTTGCATTAAAAAGACACCCAACATTTAGCATTTAATCAATTTCACACCAAAAAGCTCTTCTTCTTTACAGCCTCACACCTTGTCCAAAATTTATGGCTTTTGCCTTTCTGCACCTTCCCATTTTAAGTTCTCTGGACACTAACTTATACTCCAGTGATTCTAACTTTTCACTGTTCTACTTGCCTTCTCTCCCTTTATTTCACCATTTTCATTTCATTCACCCACTAGACATTTTTCTGACACCATTTTCCTTTCCTGCCTCACTGAATGCTTTTCCTGGTTTGAATTTTTGTACTAGCTTCCCATAGAAGGAAGGAATGAACTACTGTCCCCCACCCCCTCTGCATCCTCTATGGAGCTTTCTTGGGCTCTATTATTTCTACATTTCTAATCTTTAATGCCGCTTTTTTTTAAAAATCTGAATCCTTCGTGCAGAAGCTGTTCAGTGCCTCCCTCTTTCCCCTCATTAATATCTTTCTTACATTTGTAACACTCTCCAGATGCACATACACTAACAACATCCTCACTTCATCCAAAAGCTAGAACCACCCCCTACATGACCAATTTGAGTAACCACAGCAACTAGATTCCTGTCTGCCTTTGTTCACTCGGTTGTGATACTTGTCCTCTAACCCTTTTATTTCCTAACGCTTATTTTATTGAGCTCGATGTGATCAGAAAGGTGGGTTCCAAAGCACTGAAAAAAGTATTTTGGGCAATATTTACAGTTAAGCTTTAAGATGTCCTTTCTGCCTCTCATCAGAGGCTTAGCCAAAGGATCCCAGCTCCCGGTTAAGAGTACATCCTTCCCATGCTTAGCCATACCGATTCTGTCCAGGGGATTTTTACACACTGTGTGGAACAAGGGCCATTAAGTAGTCTTAGAGCCCACAACAAAAGGATGTGAGTAGTGGAGCTTAACTATAACTTAATCGTTGCTAACAATAAATTGTTATTTACAGCGAAATCAGACAAAGGAGGAACTTGCTGTATCACATATAAAAAGAGAGAGAAAAAAAAAAAAAGATATCACCATGCTATAGCTTCCATCTGTTCAGACATGGAAGGAGATCTTTGCATGACATTAAGAACAAATATGATATTTGTTTATCCAAAACAGAGACTATCGAATTCTGTAGCCTGTTCCTCTGGCGCATCTTGCTGAGAGTGCCTGAGCTGCAGGATACCGCTCCGAAGGTGACCTCATTCTGAAAGCTGAATCCAAATGAACACAAAAAATATTTGTTTATTGAAATGTGTTGTAGCAGTTTTCAAAAAGTGACCTAGTGAGACTTACAGCAGAGGCAAAAAGGTCTATTTTAGTTACTGCTCAGCTCAGTATGTTATTCATCAACCTAGGGCTTCTTCTACTAAGGCTCTCAAATCGTTTTAAGGAAAAACAGAATGAATAAAAAACATGTTACCTCTACAGAACTGGTTTTTGTTCTCAGTTATAAATTCAGAGTAAATGGTTTTCTAATGGTGTAAAAGGGAACAAATTGAGCTCTGAAGCTTGTCATGTTTTATTTGCCAAGTGTTTTCATGTTATGCTGGCAATTGGACAGTGACAGGATGTACAGGTTTTGGGAGCCCTTTGGCAGCCACCAAAGAAGCCCTATTATACCCCATAACAATGCAGCCATTTGCAAATACTACCAGAACCAGTCTTCCTAGCCAGAAGCATAGTGGTTCCTCTCACTAATTTGTTGTCCTCACATGCTTACTTGCTAAATTGTAAGGCAAAAAGGCATCCTAGATATTTCCTTGAAGAGTCAATTGGGGTTGAATGAGAATTTTTTCACTAAACCCCAAACATGAAGGAAGAACATTTAATAGAAACTCCAAACAACCATAATCTACTCTTTCCCTCCTCCCCTCAAACATGGGCTCAAGCTCTCTCCTAAGTCCCACAATAGCCATGATCATGGTCCTTTTATTCAGTCAGAACAGATCATTTCCTTTTGGAGATAAGCTTTCAACCTTGCATTAAATTACTCGCATTATTTATTAACAACTTCTACGTTTGCTGGAAGAATACAGAGTCATTTGTCATATTTAATTTCTTTTCTGCTTAATGAATAGAGGGCCAGATCCAAAAAAAAAGACCTTGAGAACCTTAAATGCATTCTCAGGAAAAGCTGGGCTCCTAAATCTGTTTTCAGTCTTGGAAGCGTCCTCTGAGTCATCATTCCACATGAGGGTGCTGACACTTCTCAGCCACCTCTCTCCAGAGATCAGAAAGCCTTGGCTTCCAGGCTGCCCCTCTAGCCCCAGTGGGAAGCCACGAGATCAGCAGAGTTATCTGGAGGCTTCAGTGGAAGAGTAGTAGCTCGTTTCTCAAGAGGATCTGATGTAGACATAGGACTATGATCCTGGCTAAAGTCAGCAGTGACTGCCACCTTCTTCTAAGACAGCTGCAGGAGGTGGAAGCATCCACTTTGAGTGAAGCCTATCAGCTGGGGACAACTCATTGCAACTCTTCCTCTTTTAGTGCCCTAAATGATCCAGGCATGGGCATGTTCACTGCTCTTTTTGCAGGAGGGCAGAGGGCAAGAAATAATTGTGTGTATGATTGAGACCAAATGGTTGCAACTGGTATGGACAGGGAAGCGCTGATCCCAGGTTTCACTTTCAAGAATTCAAAAGCTGAAACATATCCAAATGCTGTCCCTGTAGGTTTCCTCCAACATCCCCATTGTAATAACTTTGTTTTCCCCTGCTCCTTGTGATTTCAGGTGACCTGTACCCCTATAGCATCTCCATCCCTCATGAGCCAGGTGAGAGGCAGTTCATTGCAACCTACATACTGGCCAACTTGCTGCCCAGGAAACTCTGCCAGCTACTACTGGCAAAGCAAACCGAAAATTATGGTTGATCAAGGCTGATTGGGAGGAAGAGGGAGTCAAACTAGAAGTCTCATATCAGGAGAAGAGACTTCTTCAGTGCTGCCTCGGCTATCTTCAAGGCTCGTCTCCTCTGTCAGTGTTGATTAAAGTTAGTCAAGAAGAAGAAGTTATTGCAAGGTAACAGCAGTTTGCCTGCTTACAGTTGTATAAAACCTCACTCTACCTAAACAATGCCAAACCATTTACAGTCAGCAAGACCTTTTCTATGTTATTTCTGAGACAATAAAGCACAATGTTTTTTTTTTTCCATCACTACAAAGAAAGTCTCTAGCTCTATGGTCCACCCCTGTCTGTACACCTTGGACATGGTCCTTCCACATTCAGCCCTCCCTCTCTTTCTCCAAGTGAAGTTACAATACGGACTCAAGAGAAAGGCTAAAAGGGAGGGTATTATCACCATTAACTCTTGTTAGCATATCTGGGCATCAGCCTATCACCTGCTGATAGTGTACTGAAACACAGAATAAAGCTGCATTTCTGTAAAAGACATTGGGTGCAAAATTGGACAGAAGAGTGTCAGATTGCAGTTATTCCATTCTTTCACACAAAACGTGAAATAACATGTTAACTGCCTTCTGGGCATACAGTAAGCATCCATTAAAATAATCACCATATGGCTCTTTTTGGGACATGGTAACTTTCATGTTATTTCACAATCCATTCAGAAGAACAATTTCACAATGGACCCTACAGGACCTTGAAAGGACTTTATCAGGTTACTGGATTAAGGCTTTGATAGAGATTCTGAGGAAAAAGCAGGTGGAAATAACAGCTCACACAGTGCCTCTGCAAAGTGATTACTGGGCTATATTCTCTGTTCAAATGGGAAAAGGAAATCCCTTGAAATAAAAAGTCTGGCTGCTGCTGATTAGCTGACAAGAACGAAATTGAACACTACGTGCATAAAACTCTATATGCACTACCAACAGATCCATCATGTCAGAAATTCATTTTCTTATGGTAGCATGGGCTTGGAGAGGAATCCATTAAGGCCCAAATAAATTAATAACAGAGAAGAGAAACATCCCCTGCCTTGCATGATTTTCTATACACACGGCTTACGAGTCTAGTTTTGGGATATTATTTTTTTATATCTATCCCTTCCTCACTACTTAACTTTACTGCTTTATATAGTCAGGGCCCAAAATATTCCGCTTTTTGCTGTTATCAGCATATAACTTACATCAGGTTCTCCAGCTGCAGGAATACTGTAGTGAGAATATTCTACATGGAGCAGATGATACCTCTAAATCTTTGTGTGGTTGCAGTTGTACCTCAAGCTTTTAACAAGGACTAAGGTCACAACAGATTGAGGATGACCTCTAGTTAAGATTCATCTCAAACATCACATTGGTATTTCTTTTTAAACAGTTTATATTACTGTATCTTTTTCTCCCGTTTTACTCCTTGCAGAGTTGTTGAAATGCATTGTCTGTTGGAGGACTCCAGTTGTGGCGGTGATGGTACGTTAGGTGGCAAGTCCCATGAAGCATGCTAATATGCGCTAATCTTTTAATAATGATGAATATTTGACTCTTTGTAATGGGGGTATTTTTTTTAAAGAGGCTTTCCACAAAAAAATCATCACAATGGTTGTCACAAGTAAGCTTCCCTCCCCTTTGAAAGAACTGACTGTAGTGGAAAAGATAATTACTTAGTTCCTTTATCTCCGAATTATTTGTAATAAAACCTGAAATCGCACCACAAGGTCTTTCATGAGGATGTCATAAATTAAGATGCATCGATGTATTTGGTGCATCTGTTCAGCTCTACGCTCCTTTGTCTTCTGCAAATAGCGCAGCAGCTTCAATACCCAGCAGACAGCATTTACGCAAATGATGTCGTGGTCTGTATCATTAATATTCAGCGATTGTCTGTCATAGACACCTTACTGTACATCTGTTATGCAAATTTATGTTAATTTTTGCTCACTGACAGCTGCCTTGGTTCCCTCCCTAAAATGATCTTTTCCATTTTGAAGTTTGCAATCTGTTCCCAAAAATGTTAATCTAACAATTAACTGAAATTGCTAAACAGAAATTTTACATGTTATGTCCAAAATAGAAACCAGTGTTTTTAAATAGATGGTGAATCTTCTCTTCACATCATTTGTTTTATATGTGATTCAGAGAAGGGTAAACATTGATCTTTGCACAGCCTGTGTTGGGATAAGTGACAATCTCCCTATACAGTAATAGGTTTTGCAGGAAATGATGCCATCTTGTTTTCACATAGGCTACGGGCATAAAACTGACTTCCCCATTAAAAGTTGCTCTTTGTACAATTGTCCTCTATTCAGACTTTTGGAAATGGACAAGCCACTCTTTGTTAACTCTATATTTATTTAAACCTTTGACATTAAACGACATGACTGTATTCCAAATAAAGACAAAAAGCATTTAAAAAATGTTTCAGAGCAGTTGCAACATCACGATAGCACAACATATCAAGTGAGATACTGAGGTTCAGGCTGATGGGGCAAACGCTTTGACCCAGTGTGCCCCCAACTATGTTTTTGCTTCCAGAGTCAGGAACCAGACAAGTTACGCCAGGTATCCCACAAGGAACCAGCAGAGATCTGGGCAGGTGGTGTACAGAAGCAGGGTTTAACCAGATTTCTGGCACAGAGTGTTTGCAAGTTCTGGGGTATTGCTTAGATCTGTAGCAAGAGAAACATTGACAGGAGCCAGGGAGAGCTTGGGTCAAGCAGACACCTGCAAGAGACATCAGAAAAGGGAGGGTAGCTCTGTGTCTCGGAGAGGACAGCTCTGACACTGGGGATGAAATGGAGAGGGACAGCTTGCAGTCACAGATCAGGTTACTGGGAAAGGGAATTGAATAAGAGTAGGCATATTGTCCATACTGGGAAAGAAGCTTCAAGCCTCCATAAACTGAGGCCAACAGCTTCAGAGCAGAAACCACTTAACTGCATTGCCTGGCAGTGCAATAGGGCCATGATGTAATAGACTTTTCAGAAGCCTATGGCCAAATTAAAGTTTGACAGAATCATGCAGAACCTGACTATAAACCATACAGAAAGACAGGCTGAAAGAACTGAAGCTGTAGACATCAGAAACAGTATTACGGCTCACCACAGATGCTATATCAGTCTTCACCATGGAAAATAGAGCCAAGACACCTATCCGAGACCTACCCTTATGAGGAAATAAAGAGCAGGCTATGTCAGGCTGAGCTGTCAAAATAAGAAGAGTAGGAAAATTAAACTGATAAATTAAAGAGCAGCATGTCACCTGACTGATGGCATCCCTCCAGGAGATCTCTTAGAAGCATAGCCACTGTTTCTAACAAAGAATACAGAATAGCTCGTTAAAAAAAGACAGAATGGCAGGGTAGCAAATATTGCCCTTTCCTCCCAAAAAGGGAAACAGGGGAATTCTCAGGTTCGCAAACTCTGAATCCTTAGAAAAGTTTTTGGAACAATAATTAAGACAAAAGTATAAAGTCAAAATGAGAATGTGATGGGATCAAGCTGGCAGAGCTTCTATTAAGGAAATTTGTTCTTCTCTAGTCTATTGTAACGTATCAAGAATGTTAAACAATGGATGTGAAGCCCATTTCATAAATAAGTTCACCTGGAAAACGATGTATTTAATTGAAAAAGTATTTCCTGAGGAACCAATTAAGAAAACAAAATAATCGTGAAAGAAGAGTGAATATTCTGCTTTCAGAAAGTGATTGACAAACCCACAGCAAATAAAAGTATAAAACTTACTCCCAAATTAGAAACTCATACTGAAAAATTGCTGAGCTATTTTAGAAATCACAATTAATAAGATTGTTTGGAAAAGGGCTAAACAGACATGTCATATTTGCAGGTGACAACACTTTGTCTAGATGTCTAGACAGAGAAAAGTGCTTGACAGACTTAGGAAGGCCTTTAAAATAGATTACAAGGAAACACTTGAACAACAAGTTCAATGTCAAGTGCAAGATAAATGTAGGGACATCGGATACTGCACTTCAAGGAACCTCCTGAGGCATCAATTTCTACCATTTCCTATTATGAGCAAACACATCATATAACTTTTCTTCATAAGTTTATCAAGTTACAGTTTTTGCTCTAATCAGAATTATCTTCCCCATTTTTGGTAAACAATCCCCTTAGAGAGGAGAGAATTTTATAGCAACACCCAAGCCTACAACAAAGACTACAGCTAAACAGAATGATTTCTAAATAAATCCCTAAAAATTGAAACTGAGCAACGCCTTGTGTTTTAATGAAATACTTTTACTGGAAGTTTTCTAGTCAATGTAGAACTTACAGTGTCATTGCAGTCGTATTATAATATCCTAATGTAGGGAGACACCCCTCTCCCCCCCAAAAAAGATGGTGGAGTTTTTTATTAACTAACATTGTGGGGAATGAGCCATTTTACAGTCAGTCTTTTTAGGCACTAACAGACAAGCAAAGGGCCTTCTTGTGGTTGTCCTATACTGTCCCCTGTGAATGTATTTCAGCACTTCAGCCTTTTTATATAGTTTTCCTAACCCTCCTATGGAAGCTTTGGGTTGCCTTTTTTTTTTTTTTTAATTACAGGAATTTGGCAGGGGACACAGGAGAGCACACCAAAGGTTGCCTGTCTGGCATCACCTGCGATGTTGGAGTGAAGTGGTGGGATGACAGTAGGAGAGTGGTGCAGGCAGAAAGCTATTAAGAGCAGTGGACCAGCCCAAGGTTATGGCATCCATCTGGCACCCTAGCGAGCATATCCCTGCCCGCTGGATGCTGTTCATCAGTCCCAAAGCTCAGGACTCTGCCTCTGCTGCGTTAGCTTAGTTTTCAACTTATTTCAAACATCCTAAGTCCGGAGAGATTGTTATTAAACCGAGGTCCACAGAGAGGTATAGCTTTCATTATTTGAAATAGTTCAGTCACAGTAGTTGGAAGAACAAAATCCAAAGAGCAGCTACAGCATAACTAATCTCAGAACTTAAATCCGGTATCTCATTGTTGACCAGATCTTCTAAAACCAATTTTACTCCCTTGATGACATTAAGATAGGGTGACACCTATTATGAATTTTTTTAATACACTGGCATTTTAATGTCATATTGATGAATCATTTGTGAGGAAAAACAATGTGGTGAAATAATTTTTTTTAATATCATTAAAACCTTGACAATATTTTTGTACCATGCAAACCTTAGAGTTGCTGACTGCAGCCTAAGCAGGAGCTCAAGGTCTATGCCAGGAATTTCCACCTATAGAAATGAGCTGAGACAAAGACAATTTTGTCATTTCAATTTTCTCCTTCTTCCCATTTTGGAATGAAAACATACTTCAGAGTTTCCTGATTAAAAAAAAAAAGCTGTTATAAAGTTGTGACAGACAGATTAGGTATTTTCCTTCCAGAAAACAAACACTGTAGACTAGTTTCTGAATATTTTTATTGTATAGACAAAAAGAAATTCATCAGAAACAGCCCCCTAAAAAGAAAAAAATCAAAACACTGTTCTAAAAGCGGTGAAGCACTTTAATATCATTGTTTTACAATGGTGTTTCTTCCATACTGATTAAAAAAGTCTTAATGAACTCTATTGCATTGGAAGTGATGGAAGAGCATTTCAGAGGCACCTTTGATGGAAGTTTCCTGAACAGCTCTTTCCTGAGCTTTGATGTATGAGAAATTGGGTTTCAAATTGTCTGTAACGAAAATGCTGAGTCTGACTTAATGGCAACAACTCACACCCCACTCCCACTCCTTTGCACATGTTATATACAAATACCGACGTATTTCAATAAAAAAAAGATGGAACAACCCAACAGCACAGTAGCTTTCTAAGCCCTACACCTTTGAGAAATGCAGCAAAAGACCAAAGGTGCAGAGATGGACAGCAGTTCTCAGAAAGACCCTACAGGTCTGATGACTGTTTTACAACTCACTCCTTCTGTGGCTGGTGGTGAGCAATTCCTGCTCCCCGTGTCCCCCAGCATCCCCCACATCTGCAGGGACAGTGTCCTCCTGCTGCCACCCTGCCATTGCACAGCAGCTTTTGGAGATGGTATCTGCAGCCACAAGGACAACAGGGTTCTGTGCATTTTAGGAATGCTGCTGAACCAGACAAAACCACTGTTATTTTCACTTTCACTTTTCTTTATCTTAACATCTGCCTCCCCACAACAGAATAACATGCACCTAGAAAGAGGTTCCTTATTTCTGACAGCCACTGGTGCAATAATATTCTCTTCCTCCTACCCACATAGGTCACAGAAAGCAAGATTGTAGGGATCTGCAAAGATCAGAAATCTGCTAAATTATTCACAACAGCAGTGCTGAGGTCCACCTGTGAAGAGTTGCATTTCTTTATGGGACTGAGTGACTTTCATCACTCACTTTATTGACCAGTGTAGAAAAATTACTGCATGGGGAAACCCCAAGTTAAACACACACAAAACCTGCTCCACCACCACTCCTCTCACTGTTGTTAATTAATAATGGGATATTGGGGTTATAGGAGGTAATTCCATGGATCTATGACCTCACGGATTAATAGTAATCAAACAGGCCAGCTAAATACTAGGAATTATTAGGAGAGATGTAGAGGACAAGACAGAGGATATCATGGTCCTGCTGAATAAATCCATAGTTTGCCTGTGTCTCAGGTATTACATTTTAAACTTGCCCCCAGTTCTCAAAAAAAAAAAAAAAAAAAAGAAGAGCGTAAAACCAGGAAACGTTCTGAGAAGAATACCATGAAAAATCACTTCTGTGTAAGGAATGGCTAAACAAACTAGATGTCACCAGTATGAAAAATATGATACAGTCGTTGTTGGTAGGTGTGTTTGGGAAATGGCTGTTCATTTTTTATTCCACTGCAAGGGTTCAGGAGCAAAGAGGAGCTGGACTGAACACAAAGGAGGTGCTGCCTCTCTGTTCCCTGGGTAGGAAATTTTGGAGCCCTCAGAGGAGCCACATCTGGTTCAGAAAGCCTCCATGCTGACAACTGTTGGAAACTAAGAGAGTGGGTAAGGAGGGAAGGAACATATATGTGTATCCTACTGTTCTCTAGGTCATTTATTTCTCTCAAATGCAGACACAAGATGCTAAGCAAGAGAAACCTTCCCTAGAGGCTTAGGGACTCACATCAGTTGAATAAAAGATCCCCATGCCATTCACAAGGGAAATGAGTAAGTGTTCAAACTAGAAAAAAAAAACAAAAAACCAAAAACCAAACAACAACCAGAAAACAAACCATTTTGCATTTTTTAGCCCTAAACAGACCACAAAACACTCCTAAAAATAATCAACTAAAACTTACCTTCAATATAGGACTAATTTTCCCACCCATATGAAAACAAAGCCCCTCCTTGCCCTCCATTCAGCAAGTCTCAGCACTGAAGGAGGCCCCTGCTTTCCCTCCCCACTTTTATATGCTGCAGCCACGAGCTGTGACCAATCAAAAGCTGAAAAGCACTTTCCGAAGAAGTTCTCTGTCATCAGGTCTCTGTCTCCCCTTGTTCACAAATGTAAAACTTTTAGCCTACCGTGTCATCACAGAAACCACTTCACCCGAGAAAAGCACTCCCTTTGGTCATGGTACTGGTGGGAGCTCCTCTTGGCTCCGGCAGTGCCTCTACCTCATCCACCACCTCCATTGTTTTCAAAGATAAGTGTTTATCAGAACATGACTTCAGCTACAGGAAATTTAAAGTCACGGGTTTCAAAACAGATTTAGCAATGCAGCAGCTAGAATTAACAGAGAAAAAAGTCTATGGAAATTGCTAATAAATTATGAACTAAGAGAGGTTTTTGATCACTAGATTGCACTAACCTGTTCCTTCCAGTCCCATAAAACTGCTAGTTTATTAAGCATCAATCAAGTGAACCTCTGCTACTTGAATTGAATTGTTCTGCTTCTTTAAAAATGCCATAGTGATAAAGAAGAACAGAAACAAAATAAAATTTGAGTAATTAATAAATATGTAGCTGGGAAGCAGAACAGTTTAAATTTGTGAGTATGCATATGCTGATATTTCATGAGATGCTACTGAAAATTATACTATACCAGAAATAATATCAAGATAAAAATGATGCAAGATGACTTAATAGTAAGGAGCAAGTTATGAGTATCATCTGGTGAGGACACATCACAAATGCTGAACTGTGGCTGTAACTGCAAATAATTGAGATGATCCATGGAAAAGGACTCCTTTGATGTAAGAGCAACACAGCTTTAGAAGGTCATTTGGAATAGGTTTTCTTGTTTTTTTGTTTTGGTTTGGTTTGGTTTGTTTTTTTTGAGGGGGCATGGGGATGGTGAGGAGCTTAAGACAACATAACACCTCCCCAGACTCATCGGAAAAACTTTCATTAGGCTGTATAGAAGAAAAAGTCAAGCTCACAGTTGAGTAGGATTAGGAGACATTTTGATCTAGGTAATATGAGAATATATAAAGCATAAATTGAGCTAATTTAGATGTGCAGCAGTGTATATAAATTCAGAATTCTGCCCAGCAACTTTGATTAAAATGAAGTCCTTCTCAAATGCCAAATATTCTTTGGGAATAAGTAGAGGTAGCAACGAGAAGAACAAATAAACCTAGATAAACTTTAAGATTAATTACTTAATCAGATGTGCAGGTTAGAGAAACTCACAAAAAAACTCCCCCTGTTAAAGGGCATATATTCACCTCATTAACTGCCTGGGTTTCTACATTCACACCTCTTTTGTCTTTGTTTTCTATTAATTCTAGTAAATGAGGTTATTCATAGCAATGACAAAGAAAAATACGAATTTAAGCAAGAAGAATACCCCTGAAAAGCAAATTTGCAGCATTTCAAGCTCATCTGGGGATTTATACCAAGACGTGAATCCTATGAGCTGTGCTCGGAGCTTGGGAGAGGGAGAAGATTGGCAAGCTGTGCCTGTGGGAAGAGCTCAGCACTCTCCAGCCACATGCATCTTCCCCACAAAACTCATCAAACCTCCAGCCAGAAGTAAAATGACCGAATCCAAGGTTTAATGTAGACAAATGGTGCATTTCCATCCCATCATATTTACCTTGAAGAGGCCAGGAGATGAACTTTGTAAAACATAGTAGATAGAGCATTGTGAATCATCATGCTGTTGGCTAATTACTTCTACATGTGAATATACTGTGCTTTCCTCAATTATATAATAATATAAGCCTTGGGATTACATCTAGGTGGCACCATGTCTGCTGACCCAAAATCAACTGCAATATAGAGAGGTATACCCATTTATTGCAGGAAGCTTTGGTTAAGTCATCATTCTATACGGGGCAAATAAGCATTGTCACAAGGATATCTGCAATCTACTCCATTCTGCAAATTTTTAGGCTTCATTCTCCTTAGTCCTGGCAGTTACAGTCTTCCAAATAGAATAGTTCAGGCAGGTCTACAGCAAGTAATAAGGAATGGGATCACTGAAAAGAGGTTATTTTTTTCCCACACTGTATTTTCACTGCACGTTATTATGAATTTTCAGCGTTTTCCTGGAACTTACCAGTGACCAAACACCTGGATACAGGTAATGTGCTTTAACCTGGCTGGCTATTTCAAAGTATGTATTGCTGTAAAATCAGACTGTTAAGATGAGCAGCCTCTCCCATATGATTATTATTATTATTATTTTACCACCCAATATCAGTATTATTATCAATATTATTTTATAAATAATTATCAATATTATCATTTTACTGCCCAGTATCAGGACTTCTGTAACTATTGTCTGTAACTAACTGATTTGTTTGGTTTGCAGCTGCTGCTAATGAAACTTCTGCAACCATTGTGGATTACTATTGCAAAACAAATTTGAAGTCAAAAGACCCACATAATCAGGAAATTCTTCAGAGGACTGTAATAAGCATCACTTTTGCACAATCGTGATTCTGCGTAGGCTAAACCCGCAAGGCAAAATCCAGCTACCCACAGTCCACCTGACCCTTTGGTTGTAGCATGAAGACGATTACAACCTGGAGCCAGCTCTGGAGAGGCATCCAAGAGATGAGCCATGCACTTAAGCCTTGTTTTCCAGGAGGAGTCTTTCTACTGCCGACTCTATTTACTGTCACTCTAACATTATCCATCATGCCGTGGAAAGTGTCAGACATAAAAATAAAGTGGAAATCTATAAAACTGGTTTTGAGTCAGTAAAAAAATGTCAATTTCGTGACAGTCTTTATTAATCCTATTAACTGCAGTACTTTGGAATCCATAGGATTTCATAAGACTCATAATGCCAGCAGAGTTTGGATAAAAGAAGACACATAGAAATCCCACATATGCGTACTCAGAGAAACTTAAAGGAACTTTTCAGTGGCTGACACCCATTTATGTCAGTAATGTCAAAGGTGGTGTGGTTGAGCAGGGTACACGGTCGTGTTAGGCTGGTTATCTGCTCTATGGTGCCGCCATGGGAAATTTTAATGTTGCAGTTAGAGATGTAGCTTCACACAGTTGACTTGAACAGTGTCCTCTCCCTCACTGGTGGGCTGAGCTGTCGTGTTGAATGAACTGTGTCTCCCTTTATGTGTCATGCCACAGCTCTCTTAAAGAAATACTTGGGTTTTCATTGGAGATCTAACCCAGCTAATCACATGTCATTACAAGAGTATTGTACAAAGGGCACGAGACACTTTTTGAAATATTTTTCCTGCTATCAGAATCACTCTTTGATCTTTTATCTTTTATCATATTCAGATTTACTGTTTCTCAAAAATATTTGTGTTAGATGCATAACTGGCCCAGAGGGCACAGAATTAAATATTTTGCAATTAGAAATTCTGAAGGAAAAGAAAAAGATTCTCTCTTCAGCAATGTACTTAGCTCTAAGCATATACAATGAACTAAAAGTCTGACTGTGAACCTTTTCTTCCCTCTGTGGGATATTTTTTCATATAAGTAACCCCATTTATTTACACAGGGAGAAGTACACGAAAGATTCTAAAGGCAAGTGTTGGAGGAGAGCAGTTCAGATGGAACTGCACACGAGATGATGGGCTGTGGTTTATTAATTCACTTTCGCAATGTGACCCAGTAAGTGCAAAATAACAGTAATGTGAAATATGGTACAGAAAATGTGACCAACAGCAATTATGCTGACTGTGAATCTAATCTTGGAGAAAGCAGCAATGAGGGATGCTCAGCATCCCAGGACATGTGTGGTTGACCTCACCTAATTGGGTCAATCTCCCAATGCTCTGTTATGTCGATGGGGAAGGATAAGCTCATTCAGACCATTATTCTAGAGCAAAACCCCAACTTTACTTATTTTTACTTATTCCTGAGGACTCTCTGTCTGTCTCTCTCTCTTTCCACACACTGCAGGAGGACACCTAGATTGTCTTAGAAAAGTGGCTCTTGTAGATACCCATCTTAGAACTGTGGCTGAAAGTAAATTCCAGCACATAAATTAATCTAAGTTATATATGAATTTACGTGTTGAGTGACAAGACATAACATACAGACTGCCACCAATGGTGCAAAGGACGGTGCAAATGAAGCACATGTTCAGTGGCTTTGCTTGTTGGCAAATAGCAAACAAATGCAGAAATCAATATCCATGACATTGGGAAGTTCAAAATAGTTATGTAGGCACGGGGAAGAGGTCCAAGGGCCCAGGTGGGAGGTTGTCATGGGCTGCCCATGGCCATCCAGTGCTGGCACTGCTCTGACCTGGGATTTGGTCTGGACCAGCCACTGCTGCCCCACACTGTGCACAGGCAACACTGGGGGGGAACCTGATGCCCAGGAAAGGTACTCAGAGGCCACCTGTTCTGTGATGGTCAAAGGGCCAACCAAGCAGAGAAGTTACATCAGGCTGTTTGCCCTAAGGGACAGAGGATACGCTGTGCCCCAATTTATTTAACACTATAAAATTAGCCTCTTTTGACAAGACTGCAGCATAGCTGCGTAATGGGATATTCATTTCTATCGCCATGCCCATTTCCATGTCTATCTTCACAGGCAGTATGGACTCCTGTTTCAATATTGCTGTAAACAGGTTCACAACCAACATGAAATAAAAACCCCTAATACCTCAGTCCTGCCCTTGGCACAGGCATGTTTTGTTAGTATAGTGACTGAATTATTCCCTTATCCATGATATATTCCTATTAATAACATTCTACTCTGACTAACAAACAGCTTTATTTTATTGCCATGATTTTTAGCTTTCTCACAGTCTTTAAAATTATGAACTAAAACACTCACTCCAGGAGTGGTCAAAAAATATTGCTACTTCAATACAATATTGCAGGTAGTAAATCTTTTCACGTATGAAAATTAATCCTTCTGCTTGTTTGGAGAGACACATATTGCAAAATAAAATCACAACTGTAAGAGATAAGAAAATCTCCACAACTGATATCCCTGCCTGCTTTCAGCTGATAGCAGAGATACCTGGCACAAGGACATCTGCTGCTTTCATAGAAATATCAGCCACAGCAGAGATGACATTGCTGGGATGCAGCACATCAGCAGAGAGAAGAGAGAGACTCTTCATTAACAGCAGCTCAATTAAATGGGATGTGCAGGGTCGAACTTGGCCATATTGACTTCATTTGTGGTGTTTGCTCTGTACGGACTTGAGAGAGAAAGGAAAATCCAGTCTGAGTTCTCAGCCGCTGACAACAGCTCTGTCCTCCTAATGGAGGAGAACTTTCTCTGAGGAGGCAAAGCTTTCCTGGGCAAGGACTTCCTTGAAGTTTATTCTGAGACAGTCAAGACACCTAAAGTCTCTAAGGTCTGCAATAAACGTCAACACATTCAGCTTCAAGTGCAAGGCGTAAATCTTTCCATCTGCCTCCTCTAACAGGAACACAAAATAAAATGCACATTTAAAGAAGGGGGGAAAAAAAGCCTCACATACTTTACAGCACACGTATATCTAACTGAAGTGCTCACACTCTGGCAGTAATGGTAATAGAAAGTCAGTGAGGCCAGAAGGACTGCGGCTCAGGGTCAGGCAGTGCTCTATGGGTCCATGGCCACACAACCAGCATCCTGAGACACCTTCCCAGGTGGCTGGGTATACCTCCTGCCCTGAGGAGCATTCCTTCCCTGAGCCAGGACAGTATCTAAATTTGCTAGTCCAGCTCAAAAAAATATGCCTTTGGAGAAACCAGTCATCCTGAGGCTTATGCTGGCTTAGAATGGGATTTGCACTGAGTGAGCTCATACAGCTCCAAAGAGAAGATAACCCGTGTGAGCAAAAAGCATGACCCCCCCACCCCAATTTTACACTACTTTAACCAAGAACTGATGGAACGCAGGGCCCCTTATAGCAAATAAACCAACCACATTTTGTAGCTTTCAGGAAAGGGGATGCACAGTGTGCTAATTGGGGGGTGGACACTGGCAGCCTCAGGGTCCCACCTCCTTCCTGAGTCACCAGCATGATCTTGGCTTTGCTGCTCTGATGCACAATTATCACCCCAGTTCAGACGTCTTACAGGAATAGGCCAGATATGTTAGACCTAATCAGTTCTCCTACCCCCCTGAGAAGGGCGATTGATAAAATCGCGTGCCGTGCAATCTAAATAGAAATAATCACATTTTTTTATTAAGTTGAAACTCACCATCAGCAAAGGAAATAACAGCGAAGCGAGCAAAGCAAGCGATCACAGGAAAAGTATTTCACTGCCACGGCCAGTTGAGCTTAAGGCCACGCATGCTTTCACTGGTTTGGTATGTTCTGAAGGAGGGAAGGAGTTGACAAGTTTGTCCCGCTCGCCGTGTGACCCGGCGCGGGCTGCTCCACCCTGCCTGGCAGCGGCCGGGAGCCTGCCGAGTCCGCTGCTGAGATTGCCGCCTCCGGCACCCGCGGCACAGCACAGCTACCCTCCTTCTCTCCTCGGCGGGCTGTCAGCACCACGATAAAAGTGGTTTTTTTTGGGGGGGGGTGTGTGGTTTATTTTTTTTTTTTCTTCTTCTTTTTCTCCCTATTCTGAGTCGCTTCCCGTTCTTCCTTAGGGGATATATGAATCCATCCTTCACAGTTTATTTCTCCAGCACGAGGGACTACCAGATAAAATAACACAAACTGAGGAACGTGGGCCAAGTATCTGTCCCAATAGTCAAAGTGAGTTTCACCATGGACTGCAAAGGGACTCAGGCTTGGCCCTGTTTCTGCAGATATGGAAAACATTAGTGAAGCCTTAGAACATGCCTGGGGCTCTGTCCTAACCTCCGTTGAGCAGCTATAGGAAAAATGTAGGAAACATAAATTTCTCCTCTGCTCATGAGCCAGGGCGGGAGACTTGTCCAATGAACCATCTGTGAGAGCACATTCTGAAGGTGCCATACATTTTCCAACCTATCAGAAGATGTAAAATGCGTGCAGCCCCCAGCTGGAGTTATAGCCAGTAGGGAAAGGTGGTCTCCTCCTGGAGGAGCACAACACATCCTACAAGGGTCTGCAGCCAAGAGGCACAGTCGTGGTGGGAGCTGACAGTATCTCCAAGGCAGAGGAAACATTAGGCTGTGCTCATGTTCTGCACTGCTGGACAAGCTAGGCAGGTTTAGCTCGTACTTCATAATTACCAGAGGTGATTTATTCCCTTGTTATCATCACAGAAGCTTAATCAAGAGAAAGGTCACAAAAAAGGTCCAGAGTTTTACACAGTGGAAAAGTCTGGCTTGGATATTTTGCTACGTATTAGGAGTAGAGCTTCTTTGGTCCATAATCGCAGCACAAATGGACTTGGCAAAGGAGAGGATCTAATCAACTTCATTTGTACTTCGCCTTCTCTCCCAGAAACTGGGAACATATGTCAAATCAAGCAATCACAGAAGTGTCCAGGATCATAGTTTTCATTTTTCTGGAAAAATAGAACAGATGGAAGGCCAAGTAACGACATTTATTCATTGTACGTGACTTTCTGTCATGGGCGTGTAAGAGGT
The DNA here is from genome assembly GCA_025769975.1 of Gallinago jamesoni. Classification (NCBI taxonomy): domain Eukaryota; kingdom Metazoa; phylum Chordata; class Aves; order Charadriiformes; family Scolopacidae; genus Gallinago; species Gallinago jamesoni. The sequence continues at coordinate 54,846,632 of JAOQGH010000032.1, forward strand.
TAAACGTTATCTTCCTCCTGTTGTTTGCTAGTTTAAGTTTAAGCAGTTTGAAGTGGAATTATTCTTAAAGAATTGTGCATGAGACTGACAAAACCAGCTAAGCAAGAGGAAAAAAAGCACTGCAGAGTGTTTCGGCACGTAACTGCAATAACTGCAAGATTTAAAAAGGTGTAAATTACTATGGCGTAATGCAATTTTGTTATGGGAGGGAGGTTAAAATCTCTCCGTATGGTTTGTTCTTATTTTAGAGACTGATGCACATAGACCCTGTCATTTCATACAGAACAAGTGAAAAAGGTGATTTCTGCATAACAATATGTCACTTCTTTCTATCCCAGGCTGTTCTGTATTCTGACCATTTCTGGCATGACCTTTCTGGTGCTGAAATCAAGCAGCTCCCCGATAGCATGTGTGAAGGGTTTAGCTATGTTTGGTGTTCAATATAAAGATCCAGGCGTGTCATTTTGCCACGGCAAATTTAGAGCGAAAGAATGGATTAGTCATGGCAAAAATGCTAAGTATAGATGAAACTCAGCAAAAGCTATAGGCTTGTTTTCTAGTGGCTCAGTGAGGGTTGTGTCATTCTATTTATCAGCAAAGGTTTTGCTGGTGGCTGGTTTTCTATTGGTTTTGGTTTTAAACATGGGAGTAGCTAAGAGTGTGATGGATGAGATAATGCTGGACCTGTAGGGGAGCAAAGACCAGCATAAGATTAGTGTCTTTCTGTAAAGATAAAAGATATTTATTATTTACAACCATATTGCCTCAGAATTCTAGCCAGGGACCAGCAGTTTATTACACTTAGTGACTGACATGGCAAAGACCCTCAAACACTTAGAATGAGGTATGAAATGAGAGGGAGCACATGGCTTTAGGCAGATAGCCACAGGAGTATGAAGAAGAGGTGGCACAGACCCTGTTCCTCAGAAGCATTTCCAGCAGACCAGCAGTCTGCTCTTCAAAAAAGTTGGGTGGCACAGAAAGGGAAAATGAGAAGGAGGATTTTGAAGGAGAATAACAAAGTAAGATGTTGTGAATGTTTCTAGTTCAGAGCATAAATTAATCAGAAATACCTCCAAAAATATGCGGACCACAGGTAGTGATTTCCAGCACAGGACCCAGGACATGGCATGGCCTGAGCCCTGAGCTGCCACAATTGCCTTCAGCTGGTATGAGGGAAGACTTATTTTCATCTTCCTTGGTGTAGGTCAAGACTCCCCAAGGCAAATGACGTTTGAATCAGCAAACCCATCGAGTTTAGTGTTGGGAATAAGTGTGAGACTCCCATTTTCCTGTTATGAAGTTTGCTTTCTATTTGGGTCATTCATACCCAAAGCAAACTCTGTGAAGTTCATGGAGTTCCACTGTTTAATTTTGTTCTGGGAGTGTCAAGCAAAATGTTCAATATTTGTGACATTTCTATGCTCAACATTTTTTTTGTTTTCTTTTGGTTTTGGTTTTGTTTTTTCTAAAAAGAACTTTGATTTTCAGGTTGAGATTTTAAAAGCACAGAAGTCTGAAAATTCCAAGTTACTGTTACCACAGCAACTGGAATTATATACACCAATTAAAGACTGCATGTGTAACAACCACAAAGATTAAAACCAATTCCTACAGGAGGAGTCTCCATTCTGGCTAATAAGAATCCTTCCTTGAGTTCTTGTGGCTTTATGTGAGTAGAAACAGAGATGCAAATAATGACACTTCTCCAAAACAAAACCAATTAAATTACTCTATAAACTTTTTATTGTAGAATTTTCTACTTTTCCTGGTACGTTATCCTTCATTTTGGACTTATAGTCCCTTTCCCCAAAAGCTGGAAATCTAAACATAAGAAAAAAGAACAATTCATGTTGAATATTAACAATGAGATAATTTAGATTCTAATTATCTGTGGTTTAGTTCTGCAAATCTGATTGAAGAGCTTGTGTAGCTTGTGTAGTACTGAAACTTTGGAAACTTTGGCTTCTCCTTAGAACAAAGTCGTATACATAAGAGCATGCTAACATGCTAACATAATTTGTTTCATAGTGGTTGTCATCAATTTATCATCCTACACCTAGAACTGGTAGACAGCTATGATTAATAAAAATTACTTCTATCTCAAGAATTGGAATACAATATATTTTTTTTGACAAAGAAACTGCACGCACAGGACTTGTCTTACTAAATCAGTCTCTGGAAGAGCGTGTCCCTCTCCATGGGCCACAAAAGGGTCTGGCTGACAGGATGGGATGAGAAGCCTGATTTTGCCCACCAAATTTAAGGTAAGTGTTATTCCCTTTTTTTTTTATGGATGATGCACTACCTTTTACTATCTTTGGAAGCACGATTTGCTTGAAACTGACCTCTTGAGATTGGCCTCTTCGTGCAACCCTGGGGGAGCTTATGGGCTTTAAAGAAAGATGGAGCCACTGGGACATTATGAGAACCCCTAACAAGTGGGCATTTGATATTCCCATTACCAGCCCTATAAAATGAGAAGGGAAAAAAAATAATTTTGATTTTCAGGACCTTTAAGCTAACAACATGTTCAAGATGGGAATGGGTTCAACATGGGTTCAAGAAGGGGTGTGCACGGGAAGAGGTAACGCACTGGGGATCTCCTGGTTTTCTCCAGGTAGTGTGACATCCCCACACAGTACCTCGCAGGTCACTCGGGCCACACAGTGCATTAGCAGGTTATACTGCTTCATTTTGTCTGGGTACGTACACTTCACTGCATGTCTACATACATGCCACCACTGAGCAATTAAAGCTGCTGAAGATGACAGTCCTCACTGTAACAGTTTTAAGCTTTGTTCTGTCATAACTGAAGGAGAAAAAGTGGTTTTTAAATGGGGAGCAGCGATAAATAATAAATGTTAACATTTCAAAGAAAATTATTAATCAGTCAGAGGAAGCAGTGTCTCTAGGTTTCAAGCACAAAATATTAATAGATTTCAAGGCTAGGAATGTACTTCTGAAAATGGTGGGGTTTGGCATCCACCAAAATTTCACCCAATTTAAAATCTCAAGGTGTTTTGTCTTTCTTTACCATGAACTAATATGAGAAATCAAAACTTTGTAAAATAACTGCAGTTATGTAAGATTTCCTAACATTCAGCCACTGCTTCCTGGCTTTATGGATCTACCATCACATCTGCATCACATCTACCCTGTTTCTAGTAACATGATTATTTATACTCCTTGGGGAATCACTTGTGCCTCTTAATCAAATAAATCCAATAAAATCAATTTCACATGCAAATCACAGGAATGATGGAAAATATTTCGCTTCCAAACCCTTTGAACCTCTAAGGCCCTGTGCACCAAGATGAGGGTCTGTGCTTTGAAGTATTGCTGCTGAAGCTCCCAAGATGGTGGTGATCCTCTAGGTGGATGTTTAGCAGCATCCAACTGCTGGCAGTTTCAGCTGTTGCTGATCAGAAATGTCTGCTCTCAATGCCCTTTTTGTGGTTATCCTGGAGTAAAGGAAAATCACATGAACAAACCCACATACAGACACACCAGACATGCAAACACATACAGGGAGGCTGGTGAGATAACCCTCACACTGTTTTTAGACTCTGCCTATGTCTTATCTCTCCCATCACATATACTTTTTCTCACATGGATGCACACCTGAGGATAGGAGTCATCTCACTTATCTGTATTCATCTAACAATTGTCTAGTCTAAACTGGTTATCTAGGTTCCCTCTAGAGTCTCTGCAGTGAGGAAAAGAGAGAGGCAGGCACATCCAGCGGGTGATTTGCTCACCTGCATTAGACACCCAGGATGGAATGAATCAGCCTTTAGAAATGCTCCCCTCTCTCCTTTGGCTGCAGACAGAATATACAGACAACCTGCCTGGAGAAGATAATTAACTGATAAAGTTAGGTAAGGTGATTCCCGTTCCATATGTAGCTGTACCCTACTTTCGGAGACTGTTGTCCTTTGATGGGATTTATCATGCTACCAGAAGAGACAAATCTTTCACTAAGACAAACGAGCAGAGTGGTCAGAATCTAATCTGAGCACAGTCTGCACCTTTTTGCTGGTGAGAATGCGTTTGGAAGGCATCCTCAAATTTTCATGCACCAACACGTTTCCTGCTTCAGGTTAGAACTGGAAGTGGTGAAATAGGACAAAAAAAAAAATCAACCTTGGCTCTGCTGCAAAGCAACTCCCATGAGGTTTCATCCCAGGCTGAAAAAGTAAAGGATGTTGGAAAAATTCAGTCAAATTCTGGGCAACTCTCCACACTTTGGGGTGCAGCAAACAGGGCAGAGCACTTGTGAGATTCTTCATGGTCTTCTTCAAAGACTGCCTAAACATTTGAAACTGCAGGCTAGCAGTGGTATGTAGTAGAGCAGCTACAACGCAAGGCAGGGCATACAGAGAACACAAGGCTCAGTGAATTAAGTCTCTGTGTAATTCATGGACTTAGTCATTATTTACTACAGCTCTAAAGAGGCTACCAATGGGCCCCTCAGGAATTAGCACTCTCTCTGCGCTCGTAGCAGCACCGTTCATCCAGTTAAAGCCCAATACACCTCTCTCAGAAGATGAAGCAGAGCATTAGGGAGATGTAAAGTCGTTTAATACGTGGCCCCGTGCTGCGTGACGCTCAGACACTTTCTGGGGAGACGACTGCTCCTTTCCTCCAGCCGTTCCAGACAGGGCTCCGTACTGGGAAACTGAACACACCGCGGCAGCAGCCGCACAGAGGGACCAAGGTTGAAATCTCCATTAGCCTTGAGTGCCTATTCTAAGGCACCAAGCACCTGGTATTTCCAGAAGACACAGCACTATGTCGCGTTTGCCATGCAAAAGGAACAGTTTATGTCAACTTGTGACAAGTGAATCCACAGAACTTCTAAAAAAGCAGACCTCGGATGCATTATCCCAGCTAAATGTTTAGAAAATGGGACAAAAGAAAAAGAAGAAAATAATTCTTTCTTTAATTCATGAGCTATTGTTAAAAGTTTGGTTTGAATGTGTTGTGTAGCATGAAAAGGGACGTATTAAGACTTGCCTTAATTGCAAGTCTTTCCTCCTGCTGCAGTTTATGCTCAGTTTCCTACGCTTCTCATTTCTGCAAAGGCTCAGCAGAAAATATTTCATTAAACAACCTTTTAGCTTTCACTCCTTAAACTATTTACTATATTTTAAATGGGAAACTGAAGAAGGGTTCAAGACCTCACTTATAATCTTCTGAAATTCTGCTCTGTAAAGCTTCATGAAAATACAGCCCTCCAGTTGTTTGGGATTTGTTTTGTTTTGGCTTTTTTTTTTTAATTATTTTATTTTTTTGTACGTCTCCCCTTCTAGCCAGAGAAGAAGCTCTCAATGGGACTATCTAGCTTCCCAAAATTCTTTCACTGTCCCTGTCTTCTTTTACTATTCAAAATCCTTCATCTTGTGCTTCTCCTAGATTCAGTATCATCTAGACTTTGCCTCATTAGGCTAGGAAAAATCCTTTTTCATATAAGAGTGAAAGTAAAGTTTCTTGAGTTTCTTGAGACAATTAGGAAGTGTCACAGCCATAAGTGTTGCAATTTAATATCAGTGCTCCCTTTAAATAAATATTTATTACAGCTTTTGGATTAAGAGGTTCAGGGATTGAGCAGTACAGTTCACATTGTCCCATTACCTTAATTTAGCACTAAATAAAATCCTCACATTTTATAAAACTGAGCAAATTTGCAAGGTGCAAAGGCTGCCTTTGGAAAGCTCTTGGGCTGATGGTCATCTCTGTTTTTCAGGAGAAGAGGACTCCAGACTGCTTAATGAGAAGTGAGGTGTCCATGGCATCCATTGGTCACCTCTCTATTCACAAAGCCAGCCCATGCCCTTAGTGGTTGTCATCGCTACCAATGACCCAATTGGAAGAAAAGCTGGAAATTGATTTCTAACCTCAGTTCTATTTTCTAAAGAAAGGACATTTCTAGTCTCTTTCTTTGTGATTAGAGCCTTCGACGCGCAAGCTGCTAGAAAACTGATGTAACCAGATTGTCAGGATGGAAAGAAACAAGCAGCTGGGATCCCCATCTGCTGCAATAAGGAGCTAAGCTAAAAATCCTCCCAACATACTCATCTGAGGTAAAACGAGTCAATAAAACTGTATAAACCCCAGAAATCCCTTTCTTTCCCTTTACTTCCCTTCGCCCTACCCCTTTACAACAGACTTAAACCAATACCATCTCATATGGTCAGGTTTTTCAGCCAATTCCATGGTCTGCTATATGAACAAAATCTGTAGCATGGAATTTATATTTAATGTCAAGGGCATAATTTGCCTCATTGTCTTCAACAATGCTACACAAATGTGTCAATTGTGGTGCTTCCCACAGTGCCCACAATTGCCACTCCAGTATGATGGAGTCACTGGTGTCGCTGAAGCAGCATTAGGCACTTGGGGCGGTCTCTTTCTCTCGTCAGCAGTGTAGATAAATGGCAACACACTGGTTCCGCTGCCTGTGGCTCCGGAAACCGAGAAACAGGGAACACTGTTTTAAACAATAGTTTAAAATATGATAAAATAAAAAATTGATTCAGATGAGAGATGTAATTTCATTTTAGGGTGGGAAAAAACAAAAAAGAAAATCAGAAGGGAATTGAGAGTTTTAGCTATGTATAATTTAAAAAAGCTAACTTTTAATATTTAATATCAATAAAGTTGAAACTGAAGTCATGTGGCCTTTCTGCCTTTGTTATTTTTAATTACTTTCCTTTTTTTATATAAATAATGCATTTAATTTCTCTTCCTGGTCTTTTAATATATAATTATTATTCTATTCCCTCTATGTTAGTGTTTATCTTATTTTTTCCTAATTAAAATGTTTTATCCTGTAAATATGAGCTATTTCTGTTTTTCTACTTCTTGATCTTGTTTTGTTTTCTACTTCTTAATCTTGTTTTAAGCAGGTCTTATTTTTCAATATTTGAAATGTCAATACAACTCTGTGGATGCCCTCTTATTTAGAGTATTCAACATTAATATTTTTTTTTTCAAAATGGAAGCTTAGAATGGAAGATATTTCCTTTCATAGAACTTTTAAGTTAATTAAGAATTTTAAGATATTAACCATAGCAATCATTTGATTACTCTACATGCTTATGTAAGGTTAAAATGTTGCATCAAATACTTATGACAGAGACTGCATTTTTTTCTTCGGGTAAAATATTTTATAATGCAAAGCATTATTATTTTAACCCAGAAAACATTTGAATTGTACTAACTGTAATCTACAAAGACCCTCCCCTGGTTCTTAGCTCTCAAAATTATTTTTCTATTTGTTTTGTAAACAGAGAAAACCAGAGAAAGAACACAAGATAGAAACAAGGTAGGAAAGTGGGAACAGTGAGGAGCTTCAGGGTACGTACACCTTTCTACAAACAAATAGAGAAGCAAGATGCCTGAACCATTCTGTTTTGGGGAGTCTTGGATACAATGACATTCTGCTTTGTTTAACAAAAGAATGGTAACTATTTACATGTATTTTCTCATCAATGTACTCAATGATGTTGACACCCCACAACAGACACAGACCAAGTCCAAAAGATCACGGCATTGCATCTGTATAAGTTCATAAGCATCAGACTAACACAGCTCCACAGAAGATGTGTAGTCCTTGATGCTATGATTTCAAAATATTGTTCAAAGTACAGCTACCATTCTGCCCTTTTGTTTATTCCTCATGATGATCTTCCCATGGGGCTCGGTTTCCCTTGATTTTTCCCGTATCCAACAGATCCAGCTACACACCTTCTTCCAGTACTTTATCTTTTGAAGGAGTGTTTAAGGATCGGCACATTGTCCGTAGGCATCAGTTCTGAGGAAAACCACCAGTAGGCACCATCAGCAACATCCTCTGCCCAAAAGCTCTGTGGTTGGGTGGTAGACATGAGCCACCACGCACTGTGGCAGGATGCCTGTGTCTCCACTGTGGCGCCACTCATGGCATCACACAGCCCACCAACCACCAGCCCCTTGACAAGACCACAGGACAAAATGACCAAAAAGAAAAAAAAATAATCCCAAAGAGGCACCATTACACCATGACTTGCTGGCTATGGTAAAAACAAGTTTAAGGGGTATAAATAGCAAGTAGAACTCTTCTTTCTAGCATTGATGGCACACTGAGGGTTGTTTTTTTTTTTTTAAAGTGCTCTTCAGATTTGGTGCATGAATTATCACCTCTAATAGCTGATAATTAAACCACTTCAGCAAAGCTGTGAAATAGAGAGGACTAGCAATAAAATCTCAATCTCACCTGGCAATTATTTTGAAACTATGCTCCAAATAACCAGATAAATAAATCTGTCTACGTCACAGGCAATTCTCTGCAGACTGACAATTCCATAAATAAACACACACACAGATGCACGTATCCATAGCCACATCTATATGTATAAGCTGCAGTGAAATATGGAATAGGTCTTAAAATCAATTGCACAATCAAGGAGAAGAATATGATAAAACTAGAGACGTACTTGATGACCTCTCTTGAACACTGTGTAACTGGCTCAAGAACAGAATACAAAAGGATAGATAAAAAAAAGAGCTAATAAAGAGATATTTTTCAGTTATGGAATCTGAAAAGCTATCTGGCAATCCTGCTTATTGTTCTGTTTTAGAAGTAAAACAAACTGTTCTAGGGACAAGTATCGATTTCACCATTAAAAGAAAACTACCCATTCATAAATATTAAGTGATGATATTATCTCTTTCCATGACTGCTTTCTTATAGGCAACAAAAGAAACATAATCCACATCCAGGAAAACAATAAATAGCTTTAGCAGCTACAGAATCGACTTCTCCAACACATCTCTTAAATGGAAAACTGGAAGGACATTTTGGGAAGCTATCCCATTATGGAAAAAAGTAACAGCGCCCTATAAAAGGCTGCAGTGCCACAGACAAATTTCTACAGACATAGAAGGGATAGTATTAAGTATTTCAAGCCTTTTGATCTGATGAAAAAAGCTCTCTGTGTTTCTTATCTTCTAAAAAAGAAATTTTTGTTCTCTACAGTTGAAGGATAAAACAAAAAAAGCGCCTCATACTGTAGTGTGAGAACCTTTGTGTTCATTAGGAAGCTTAGCAGTTAGAATCTTGTAATAAAATTATGGGTTAGAGCTCAGAACTTCCCTGCCAACTAGAAACGCACTCATCATTAGAATTCAGGAGGTCTGGAGTTAGAAACCCTTTGGGTAAGGGAGTAAAACATTACAAAATTCTTGATGGTTGAGAATGAAGTTGTAATAATTAATTTGTAACCAGGTCCAAGAAAGACATATACCTTTTGGAGAGGGTCCAGAGGAGGGCCACAAAAAAAATCAGAGGGCTGGAGCACCTCTCCTATAAGGACAGGCTGAGGGAGTTGTGGTTGTTCAACCTGGAGAAGAGAAGGCTCCAGGGAGACCTTAGAGGGGCCTTTCAATGCTTAAAGGGCACTTGTAAAAAAGATGGGGACAGACTTTTCAGCAGGGCCTGTTGCAATAGGTAATGGTTTTAAACTAAAAGAGGGAAGATTCAGAATAGATAGAAATGCTTTAGGCTGAGGGTGGTGAAACACTGCCACAGGTTGCCCACAGAGGTGGCAGATACCCCATTCCTGGAAACATTCAGGGTCAGGTTGGACAGAGCTCTGAGCAACCTGACCTCGTTGAAAATGTCCCTGTTCATTGCAGGGGGAGTTGGATTAGATGAACTTTAAAGATCCCTTCCAACACAAACCATTCTATGATTCTACAACCTCTTTCAATATCTTTACCCTCCTCTCAGAATTATGAAATTTGCTTTATAATTATAGTATTAATAATCTGCTGGCTTTGAAAAACAGTTGTGAGTCTTGACATTTTAAGAGGTACCTGAATTATGTTTCCATCTCTAATTTCATGTATTATTGATAAAAAATTTTGCTTACTTTTGTTTGCATAGAAGATGATATCTTCTTATAGCCACATAATCCAGGAACTGGAGCTACAAGAAAAGCACAAAAGTGTGGAATAACAAAAAGAGTCAGTGAAAGAGAAGAGGATGCTAGGACCACACGCTGGAGTAAATTAAGAAGAGAGAGGTGCACTCTGTTGAAAACAGGTTATTAATAATGCAGAAACATTTGAAAACACTTTCTAGCGGCAAAACTTTATCATCAACCCTGAAAAAACTAGTCACTACTGAACAGGGAAGGTAGAATCAATCCTATGCAAAAGCTCAGTGCCAACTGGATGATGCCAGTTATAGAGGAAGATCATTTGGACCAGAACGAAACATTGATCTACTATGCTTCCACGTGAGACTGCCCTCTCTCCTTGATGTTGCGCTACATATTTTTTCTCTAGAAATACTTGAGAGTATTTATTTTTTTCTAGTCATAGGCATACAAAAATTGTCCCAAGGCCAACTGTAGTGGGGAGTAGAATTGAGAAAGGAAGCAAAAAAACAGGAATGGGAATATGCGTGGACAGACAGAGAGATAAACTAGGATTATATCAGTTTCCCTCATTTGTCTTGAGTTATTCCTAATTTGCCCAGCAAGAAGAATATCAAACCCAACAATTCGTAGCTATTATTTGATTCAGAAATGTCAGTGCAGAAGGGAACAGTGCCAGTGAATAAAGTGTTTTCCCTAATGAATACATACATATCATTAGGATTGAACTCTTTATTTTATAATCAGTACAGTCACTAAAATTTAATACAAAACCAAATGCTTCAGATAAAGCCATCATTACTTATGATAGTCATGTTTCACACAGCAGCTTTCATTATAGTGTAGGCAAGCAATGACTTTGTTTTTGCAGTACCAAAACCTCCCACTCTATAATCTACATCAGAATCAAGGAGATAGAAGTTTTCAAAAATTCTCTAGAGCTGACAGGGAGAGAACAGCAGCAGGAACAGCAAACAAAGAACATTTCAGTTTTGAAAAGCTCCTGGAAATTTTGATTTGTTATGAAAGGAATATTTCAGATAAGTCCTAGTGCATCTGGAAGATTTTGACTGGAAAAATCATATACTTGTAGAATTTGGATATATTTACACATTTTAAATCAAATCATAAATCAAACATCTTCTCATAGTGTAAAGAATGAAGCAAATGCAAGTTGTAAAGTTAAGCAGCTTCTGAGGAATTCTGTGCCTGTGTGTGTAGGTTCTCTCTGGAGGGTAGGCTGCAGCCTGTTTTCATGATATAACTTTTTCAAGATTGGTGCAAGAAGGAGTTTATGGAAGACCCTTCAGTGTCATCATTTAGTTGCTTTCTGACAAGCAGCCTATTGTTATTTAACTCACTTTCCTCTTTATCAAATGCTCTATCCATTTCACAGTTTAATGGGTTTTATAGCCATATTATTATTTTATATTTCATGGTACTAACCCATAAAATAGCAACTTAAAATTTAAAATAAAAAGAGGGTGAGACCAAAAAAAAAAAAAAGGGGAGACAGTACTGAAAGAAAAAAAAAGTGTTCTAAACGGTACAGATCTACTGTTTTCTGTCCTGGTCTCAAAAGACCAATCACACACAACAATGACAAAGTAACTCCATAAAACAAGGTACATTAAAGGAATCCTTGAAGCAATTTATGCCAAGAAAATATGACCTCAGATAAGCTGTGCTAGTACAAAAATTAACTGCACTGGTAAATTAGGCAAAGATTGATAGGTTTTACAGATGGAGCAGTGAAAAGTAAGGTGGATAGTGAGATGGCAAAGTCAGTCCTAAGTGGAGTGTGAGAAGCTGCAGATGGATCACAACACTGACCATCCAAGCGGTTAAATATAAGATTAAAATCAGTTCTGCTAAGTTCAGTGCACATGAGAAAAACAATTTTAATGGCGTGTATACTTCAAGAGCCTTTAAATTACCTAATAACCCTCAGGAAAGAGATTTTAGAATCATTCTGAACGCTCTTGGAAAATATCAGCTCAGTGCCCGATGGTCAAAAGAGCAAACAGTATCATCTGAATTGTCAGAATAAGAACAGAGAGAAAAGCAGAACAGAAATTATACCTCTGTAGAAATCAATGGTGCACTCACTTCTTGAATCCTATGTGCAGTTTTGGTCCCACTATTCAAAAATGATAGAGTAGAGCTAGAAAATGTACAGAAAAGGGGCATAAATATAAGATTATTGAATGACTTTTTCGGGAAGAGAGACTAAATAAGGTCTGGCTCTTCAAGCAGTGAGTAAGGGGAAATACAATGGAGGTCAATAAAATCAGGTTTGCCAGAGAGAAGTTGCAGGGACAACGTATATTGACAACATGTGCCACGGGTCATACAAAAATATTATTAGACAGCAGACTTAAACCCAACAAAAGGAAGTACTTTTTCAAATAACACATAAATTGTAAAACTCCTGGCCACAGGAAATTCAGAAAGCCGAAAATATGAACTGGTGAGGGATTAGACTGTCTTTTAAATGCAGCAGTATGGGTGTGACCTCCAGCTAAGACAGTCCCCAGGCTGCTGATTGCTGGGAGGCAGGAAGGCAAGTCTGGAGAGCACAGTTTCCAATACGCCTTTTATGATCAGAATATTCAGAGGGTGATATTTTCCTTTCTGGCTTGTGAACAATAAAAAGCATTACTGTGCATTTTCATTCTCTCTCTGGAAATGCCGCCTATGAAAATATTCCTGTTCCCTTTAAGGCAGAAAAACTAAAGATCCTGTTCTTTAGTTCCTTTTCAGGCTGAAACTGCCTTATGCTACTGCCTCTCCCAGAAACAGGGGTACTGGAGTAAATGGACTTTTTGGTTCTTAATTTCTTGCTAAATATCTAGTAAAACAAAGCTCAAAGAATCACAGCTTCCTTAATTTTTTTTTTTCAAACTTCCTTTTTTTTCAAGCTTCCTTTTTTTTTTTTTCCAAACAAACACTGAAGGGAAAGTAACAACCTCAGTGCATCAAAGTGCAACCTTCTGAAAGCATCATGTAAGAGCTTTCTTCCTTGTCATGTCGGCTTCACCAGTTTTTTTATGGCTTACAGAAGCTTTGTATCAGTCACAGAAAACACATCTGAACTGTGTAACTCAAAATGTTCTGGCATTATACAGCAGATAAGTCTAAACTCAAGAGCTAGAGAAAAGGTCAGCAAAAAGCATAATATCTTCCTTAATGGTACCATCAGGTAGTTTCACTTCAAGGGCCCTGTGATGTCTTGTTTTTGTCTGACATAAAGTTGCGTAGCCAGAAATACCTTCAGAAATGGTGTCAGAAAACCATTTTTTTTAGCTTTCCTGTTACCAAAAGAAGACAAATTTTCTTATGATTTATGTTTCCATTTCTGGAAGTATATGGTACTGCCTATGCTGTTCATAACACCGGGTGAATAACAGATCGTCTGCCATTTCTTTAGTCTTCTCAATACAGTGGTCTTAATGGAGACCCTAATGGATCCTAACTCTAGTTCTGCAATAAATACGTCCTGCCAGCGATCTGCTGTAGGTTGAGTTTCCTTGTTTTAAGATCCTATTGTACTTTTTCAAGTCCAGCAGCTCTAGGGTCTGGACACCAACCCAGCCAAGTGTTCTGCCTGCAGCAAGTCTGGAGAGCTCATTAGGCAAAGCTTGCAGGGAAACCATTGGAAGGAGGCAGAGGTAACTGACTGGAAAAGCATTTCTTTCTGGGCTGTGGTTGGAAAGCAGCCTCCTTTATAGCAACTGAGGCAGTTGCTTACATAGGTCTACGTGTAAATAAATTGTGTTAATTTAGGAAAATGTGTATTGAAATGCCATTTTACTTATAAGCTCTCTTTATATTTTACAGTGTTTTATGGACTAATAATCAACAAGGAACCCCATTTTTTCTTTTGCTTTGTTTTCCTCTAAATATGGCTTTCAGAGGTGGTGGTACTGAAGAAGTGATGGCAAAGCTGCACATTAAAGTTTCTGGGGAAGGGCTGGGTTAGTTACAGATTTCCTCTATATCTGCCAGCAGAGAGCCCAACAGGGAGAGCACTTCCCTCCTGGGTGCAGGGCAGTGCTGGGGTGGGTGTCTGGAGCACCTCGCTCC
>JAOQGH010000032.1:54860743-54911673 GCA_025769975.1 Gallinago jamesoni
CAACTCTGCAGGGTTAAAGCAGAGAGAGTCACTTGTGGGGCACAATTCATCTCACGCACTTCAGTTTTTTCTTGAGAGAGCCCAACAGGGAGAGCACTTCCCTCCTGGGTGCAGGGCAGTGCTGGGGTGGGTGTCTGGAGCACCTCGCTCCTACTGCCCCACTGAAACCTCGTGGCATGATCCATACCTCCAAGTTTCTACATCTACAGTTTGCACAGCCGCATCGGAGCAACTCTGCAGGGTTAAAGCAGAGAGAGTCACTTGTGGGGCACAATTCATCTCACGCACTTCAGTTTTTTCTTGAGATTGAGACAAATTGCACTCTACAAGCAACTATTCCTACTGACTTTCAAGACCTACTGACTGGATGACTTGGGTAGAGCCATCCGTAGCGTAGTGCCTACAGTTAGGCGAGACGAATCACTCAGATTTCTCTTGCTTACTTTCTTGCTAAGGCTATACCCATCAGTTTTCTTTGTCCATATTCTCTTTTATGGGTGAAAATTAAGTGCCCCAGCCCTGTTTTTTTCCTGTGGACCTTGCTTGTGAGACACAAAACCTCGGTGCCTATGCCCCTGTTTCCACTCTCAGCTCTGCAAATGCTAAGCCATAATCTTCACCTGCTTGTCTGGACTGTTACATTAGATTTGATGCTAGTTGCATTGGTTCCTTCACATGTTTTCCAGGTGGCTGCCTATGCCCATAAAGGAGGAGAAAACAGCATGCCCTGTAATCAGTCCCGTTCCCCAGGGGGGCTGGTTAGACAGGCTCTGCTTTTTGCTTTCCTTAGAGCATAATTCTTCTGTCCTTAGTCATGGTGACAGTCCCAGTAACGTCCAAGAGAATTACTCCCTTGAGTTAATACTGCTGAACCCCTGTTTCACTTCTCTTTAATCATGCTAATCTTCATCTTTTATTCACTAACTGATAACAATGGAATTGCAAGTTCTGCCTTACCTTCATCTAAATCTTAGGCAATGATATGTAATCCATATAGGAAATCTGGACAAGATGGGAAATTTAACTCTTTGTTATTGATGCCATAGGTGAGTCAGTCATCTGATTCACAAATCTGTAAGGAAAAATCTGATAGGCAAAACATTTAGCTTTTTTTTCCCTTGTGTCATATTTTTCTGGCTTGGAAGAAATTTCTTGTCCTGCTTTGTACAATACTGAAAGTAAAACTGATATCCAGGCATCACAGCGTTTCACTGGGTGGCAGAAACAAACAGGCTGATTTTTAAACTGCTGCTATGGCTGTTCTGACAGTCTGTCAGGAAGCCAATACTATTCAACACCTATATGACTGATTATACCTCAATCCCTCACCAGACAACCAAACAGATGTCACCACCAAGGATGCCTAGTGGCTGCTGAATAACATTTCTGCTGCCGTGACACGGCCTCAATCAGGAAGAGAGGGGATTTTCTCAGGGAGGTAATTACCTCTTACTGATATGAAATCTGGATGCTGAAAACAGTGAGGCTCCCAAACAGTGTGGTAGAAGGAACAAATATAAAAAGAATAGAGGCATCCAACCTTACCTAAAAATGGTGAATATGAGCCCAGCAACAAATACTTTGCAGAACTAGGCTGAACTCATTTTGAACAAATATCTTCTCAAAGTGTCAGGGATGACAAATACTGTATTCTTGACTGCACTAACACATTATTCAGTCAACACAACACATTCAAGTGAAGAAATGCTCTTCGCTTTGAGCTGATACGCAGGAATGCTACCAAGATTCAGGCATGGCATTCAAATATATTTCTAGTATGTGTTTCATAAGCCATTTCTAAGGAAGAAAAAAGCTTCTGAAATATGAAATCTGCACTAAAAACAATGAGTATGTTGATGGTTTCATGACTTATTGCAGAATTCGAACAGTAACCTGTGTGTTTTGCCACCTCTTTGGAATGTACTGTGATAAACGTGCTGAGTTACTATTAATGATAGTGATATGTAGTCCGTTCACACAAGAAGAAATACATTCCAGATATGCATTCATCACAGCTTTAGTGAGCCCTGGAAATAAAACAGCATTCTTACCTCTACGTAGTCAGGTTTTGCGCTAGAGACAAGAGCAGCATTTTAACTATCTGCTGAGTCTCTACTTCATTTCACTGTGTTGCAACTTCGAAACCTCTTTTCCTCTGCCTGACCTAGCATAGATTTGTTTTCTGGGGGTATTTTTCTTCATTTTTGGCCTCTCTGTAAACTCAGTATGGTCAACAGTTAAGTGTGTAAGGTTTATTTATTTATTTAATACTTTGGCAAACTCCCAGGTAGCTCTTAAAATGTAAGCTTTACTACTCCATTTATACTCAAAACAGCTATTATTATTTACAAGGATTTGGTCTAGAGCTGTTTAATGTGAATGCCTAAAACATCATGCATAAATTCATACTGAGCCCCCCCACCATAAAGAGACTGACTCAGAGGAGGGAAGCTTCCTCCAAAGACAAAGGCTGTGATCAAATCCTGTCCATAGGAGTCAGCATATAGAGCCCCTTAAACTGCACCGGGGTGTCTTACCCAAATTTACACCGAATATCTGTGGCAGAGTATGAAACAAACTTTTCTAGCCTTAGAAATATCCTGGTTCCTGCACCGTGCTTTGTAGAACAACAGATTTGTGTTGTTGTTGTTGTTAATATTTTTCATATGAATGGCAATACTTAAGGAGAAAAGTGTCCCTCTAGGTATTGGGTATATCTGCAGAGCACCCCAGGCAGTTTTGCATTGTTGAAGAAACCTGTCTCTCCATAGTTCATGGCGTCTGTTGTTGCTTTGGCCCCCTCTGTTGCTTGTGCATCACTTTGGGCTCCCCTGCAAGGTAGGGTGCTCCATCCAAGCCAGGGTGATGGGAGTTGGTGGCCACGCAAGGGGAAGGAGATGAAATGGACCTCTGGAGCACTGGCTTCTCTGTAGTACCACTAGATCCACTTGCTGTGGTCTTCCTAGGAGTGCTTGCATCGTGGAGAGGTTATACTATGGGTTGTTCTTTTTCCCTCCAGTCACTCCTGGGCTGTGGTGGTCATTTCTGTAGGCAACCACTCCATTTTATATTCTGGACACACCAACTGCAGCATTTTGTCTGCCTCTATCTCAGAAAAATAAGAGATAAAGGTGTCCTTGAAAATTAGGCTCCAGATACCAGCAGCCATCCTTTCAGCCAGACCTAAAAAAGGCTGAAGGATTAAGAAATTGAGACGAGGGAAAAGAAGGCCTAAACCAGACTATGTAAGGGCCTGGTTTATTTTAACATTGACTTAAACTGGCTTTGGACCAGGCCCAAATTGTACAGAGTTGTTCAATGAATCAGATGCTTAAACGAAGCCAACTGAGAGGACCTAAAGAGGCTGTGCACAGGAGACATTGCCAAATTCCACACATACAGCAATGTGCAAAGTGAAGAGGCCAAATGTTTCTTCACAAAAAAGCATAGAAAGTTTGTACAAATTATGCAGCTTAGTGCCGATCTGTGTTACACGCTAGGCATGAATATTTTGTTTGACTAGCACGGAGGAAACCTTCAGCTATCTAATTGCAGATCTCAACTCATCCACACTGATTAAGAACCAGACAGTGATAAGACTGAGGCCAAAGACTGGTCTTTCAGCTAACACTTGAAAGACTGTATGCCCTGTTGTTAGCCTTGCATGATCCCTGATGGTGTGATGGAAAGGAGCAAGGAGCATCTGTCAGTTTAGACTGCATGTCCAGACACATAAATAGCACAAGTATTAAGCTACGAGAACTTTGAGACCCTCAGAGTCTTGAGGCCACAACTTTGTCTGCTTGTAGGTGTGCAGCAATCATTGTAGACTTGGGTATATTACCAACATATCATGCTGCCAGAGTTTATTTTTTACTGTCTTTTTACTGTCTTAAATTTTACTGTCTATGTGGACTTACGGTTATATATATACAGACTGTTTTACATATAGATACTGTTTTAGACATATATATATACTTCTGTAAATTTCTATTTACCTCTAATAAATATGTTTTGCTAAACATTTACAGCAGATTTCTACAGTGAATGCCATTAAGATAGTTGTGAATTAGTGAACCAGATCTTTTACTGTTTCTGCTACAAACCTGGTAATGAAATACGTTGCCTTTACTAACACCAGCACAGCAAGGCCGTTGAAGAGTTAATAATGAACTTTTAGTATTTATTCACCAATAAAGAAATTGTAACTTGACAAGAAGGAGAAGGTAGTCAGCAGCCATTACTTAAAATTAGAAGTTACATCTCCAGAAGACCTTTTCACTCTGTGAGCAGAACTATTTTAGGTTTTATGCAACACTATTTAAGAGTTGTAAGGGAGGTGCTTAGCCCAACACAGCCCTTTTTAAGACCAGGAAATCATTAATTGGCTTTAAGGGCTTTGCAACGTGGGTGAGAATCTCATAAAGCCTTTGAGATCCATTGGAAAAGCTCTCTTCTGAGCCTAACTTCATATCTCTGGTGTACAAAGAAAGACTGAAAAGGACATACCAACTTTCTGACAGTTCTGAGGCCAAGGAAACAGACAGACACACCTCTTAAACATTTGTCTCAATTCCCTGTGGGCCCTCTGCAGCCCAACATGGGACCTAGGGTATGACCAAGAAAGAAAGGTAGGTAGTGAAGAACCTTGCTACAGTGCAGTGTAGCTCTGCATCCTAATATGTCTCCTTTAGAAGAAGTAAACTGTGTTTTTTCAGGTCTAGTCATTTTTTGTTTTTAAGGAAAGCAATAATCAGAAATAAATAAAATACTAGCTCTATATGTAGCTCTATATGAAAGATCATGATCCTCTGCAAGGAAAACCTGAAAACGTAAACAGCAGCAGAACTGTTACCCCTGCAGACAGCAGTACACTAATGTATACAATGAAAATTGAAGTTGCCTAACTCATGGAGCTAAAACCTCACATGATGTTAGCTGGTTTGACTTAAATCCCAGTTTGGACAGTTTCCAGGAGAGAACATAAAAATTAGGCTTCAATGATTTCCATTCTTTGTGTTCTTCTGAAAAAAAGAATTCCTTCTGGTGTTTACAAAAAAATAAATAATTTAAAGCAGGTATTGCCAGTAGAGAAAGAAGAATATGGATGTCATTGTAAAAGGTGCTGGTAAAACCTTATCTGACTAAAAATAAGTCCATGTACAAAAAGGTTCTGAATAAATTGTACAATAAACTGAAATAGGTGCTTGGATGTGCTCTAGGGTCAAGGCAGAGAGAGTTTCAAATTTCCTGATGGTTCTTCTTTTTAGGTGAAATGACAAAGATGATACACATTTACAGAACAAGAAATTCAGGGGGTTTTAAGTAATTAAAGAACATTTGTGGTACAGATCAAGATGACACCATCAATGAGAACTTTGCTCTGCCTAGGTTGTAGTTAAAATGCGACTCCATGAAGGGAAGAGGTTTCTGTCTGTTGTTACTATTCTTTGTTATTTGCTCTGTGCTTTCAGGGCATTTTGGGCTGCACGGTACAAATGGGTGACCCCCTTTCCTACAGAGTAGAAGGGGCTTGTAAGATTTACATCTGTAATGTATAATTGATACTCATACACTGTTATTAACTTTGTTCTTATGGGCTTTGCATACAATGGGGAGTTATTAGGAAGGCTTTGAAAGAGAAGTCATGGGTAATTTGGAAAACTCTGAATGGGAATTTGGCTTCCTGCATATTTTCCATGCATATATTCCATGTCAATGTCTAGCCTTCTTTCCTCATTAATCTAATTTCTTTCTGATTGTTCTTTGTCCCAGAGTTAAAAAAAAATAAAAATAAAATTTTAAAGTAGTTCCATCTCATCACACAGTAACTAGAAAAATGTTCCACGGTACCCATAAAATAACAAGTTCTGTTTTTTTAAAAAATAGTCTTAAAAAGCTGCTGAAACTTCCCAGCTTCGGGGGTTTTTTTGTGTGTTTGTTGTTTTTTTTTTTTTCTTCATGGAGCCACTGTTTCATTTACAGTAAGTCGGGAGGCAGGAGGGATGATAAAGTTAAGCTCATGCTGTTGAGAACAATTATCCTGGCCCAGAGACATATGTAGCCCCAGAAGGTTGAACAGACCACCATAGCTTAAAGGCACTAAGATAAAAGGGCACGTGCTGCATGGGCCCAGTGGGAGCAGGGCCACAGCCTGCAAACAGAGCCCACGCGGCTTTCATTTGATTTGTGTCCCTCTCTCCCCTTCTCTCCTTCTTTTTTTTAAAATCTTGATTTATTTAATAAGACCCTGGTGCATTCGTTGGAAAGAGAAAGAGAATGGTAGCTGGGACAGTGTGACAACATCCATCTAACATTTGCTACAGACAAAAATATCTGGGCCAAGAATCATGGCAGCCTCTCTTTCTGAAAGACTGAAGACACTCAAGCAAGATGTAAAGTAAAATAGATGAAGTTAGGGGACATTTAGATTCTGCACTAACAGAATAGCAGCAACTACTCTTTCTTTTTCCCCCTGTCTCATTAATCATGCTGGTTAATTGTTGGGATAATGATTTCACAAGTTCATGTAGTACACAAAAGGATTATCCTCAAACTGTGCATAGTGCTTGGCATTTACTTCCACATATGCCAGTATGTCTGCATTAAAATGTGAGGATGCTTGTAATTTTCTTTTTTCTATCATTCAGTTTTGCTGACAAATGAATTGGATCTTCTCAGAGATGGAAATAAATAAAGAGAGAAAACTTCAGTAGCAATTAATAAAGGAGATTACATCTTGTTATAGTAAAGAAGATGAAGATAGATTAACAATTAAAATAGTTACGTAGTTTAAGATGCTGTAATACCTCTAAAAAAGATTTTATCTTTTGTTAGGGGTCTAGGTACTTTTTTTGTTTTTTAAAGAAAAAACAATGGAATTATTAATATTTTTTGTCAGCCAAGTTCAGATTTCTAAAAATAACAGAGTATCAAGACCCTTGTTTCTGTGATTTCAATCCTTGCTGTCTAGAAAAATGTGATACCTATCTGTCACTGAGGCTAAAGAGAGATTGCTTCCTGATGCCTGGAAGAAATGGTGTGCCTGCCTGAATTCTTAAGTGCTTAGTGCTTAATGATTAAAAATTTACATTTTTTTTGCAAGCTGAGAGATCAATTAAATTATTGTTATCCCTCTCATTGCTTTTTGGTTTGATAACATTTTATTACTGTTTTATTCTAGTGCTTTTTCCTGTTTCCATGTAGAATTTAAATCCTTTTTTTTTTTTCTATTTGCTTTCTTCTGAAGAACACTGCCAAAACCATCCTAAATACTATTGATTCCCATCTCCAAGCTGTAAGAAAGACACATCTGGTTTCTGAGCACTCTTCTGATCTTCCAAAACTTTGTAATCTTACAGCAAAATGACTTTCAGGCATTATTCTTTCTAATGTAATCACCAGAGAAAGACTGATTCCATAATTTGGCAGTTCTAAACCTTCCCTTTTTAATTCTGAAAACTTCTAGGTTTATTTGATACAAACCCCTCCCACTGAAGGAAGAGCAGATAAATATAGGAGAATCTGGTTTCTTATATATTTCCCCCCGCCCTCTACAAATTGATGCTTAAGCAGATAAACAGCATGTTGTTGCCATAGCAGTGTTTTATGATGTCGAGCATGTACAACTTGCACGTCGCTCGCTCTCTTCGTGGCGGAAAAGCAGCCGGGCAGAAATCCTCTCAGCTCACTCCCGTGTGCTCCGAGCTGCAGTGGGAGAAGCTCTTTGGGGGCATTTTCTTAGCTGGATGCCTGCAACTCCTTCCAACAAAACCATGGCCCTGTCTGAGGCCAAGGAACAATCCCTCGGGGGGAGATCGTAGTCACACATTTTACCACCCCGAGGAACAAAAGGCTGATAAAAACACAGCTCAGAGTGACCTGGTTTTGTCCTCTGTTTTATAGTGGAAGCGTCAGGAAATACTTTACTTTCCTCATAAAGGGCCGTTTCACTACTCAACGCAAAAGGCGTAATTTATTTTGTTCCTGTCTCAAGTAGTGTCCCCTTTAGAGGCAACCCTGGATTAAATATCTAGAATTAATGATTCAGACAGGAATAGTCTTGTCTGTTCCAATAGTGACTCCATTTTAACCTCACCCCACAGAAAATATCAAGATGTTAATCTTTTGGAAAGCAGAAATTCAAAATGACAGCTTTCACTTTGCCTCCTCACTTCTGTCCCACCACAGCCATCAGCAGAGCGGGGAGGACACGCAGTGCCTTGGGTGACCAGCTGGGAGTGTTGTATCCAGTTGGCACATCACGATAATAGATACCTCCTCCTGCCCTTCACCCCTAAAAGTTGCATGAACTTGAATTACCAATAAGTGTGAAACCACCGCAATCAGCACAAGGGGAATCCATGAGCAGGAATGAAGGTTAAATTCAAAGGTTAAATTATTTATTGCAAACTATTTGCTTAGCCCTGGCACCAAAGAACAGCGGAACAAATGGAATTGTTAGAAGCAACACGTATTAAGAACAAAGGCTGCAATCCCATTTCTAGTACTCCATGCTTAAATTTCCCCTGTGCTTTAAAAACTGCAGCGTTAGCTTTTCTCTCTCATTAAACTGCCTCTCTTCTATATTGAACCTAACTTGTATTTTTTTTTTCCCATTTTCAGTTTACCTAAAATTTGCGGGTTCTGAAAAATTCGATGGGTCTAATGAATGAAAACAGAAAGAAGGCAGTGCATGCAGCTGTACAGCCACCGGACTGGACTGTTCAGGGAGGGCATCTCATCACTACTGTGGCCATGTGCTATAGAGGCTACAGCTCATCCACAAGGCCCACGCTGCAGGAAGACAGCAGTGATGAGGGACACAATGGGTGAGCGATGAGCTGGGACCACCCCACCAGCAGTCCTGCACCCACACTCATGGTCCATCCCACCCTTCTCCATCCAAGGCATCTGGGAAGCCTTGTTTAATCAACGAGGGCACTGCAATTAGCTGCTGAGCATGGCATCTCCCCAGCCTTACCCTTGTACCTCTGAGTCAGTCTGTGTCATCCTGCTAAGCAGGACCAGCTGAAGGTGCAGAGACCTTTCTGCAGGCCCCCTGGGAAGAAGACATCACGCAAGGTTGGCTCAGCCCTCTCTTTCTGCTACTTTTCAAGCTTTCATGCTCTGTGTTATTTTTAGGCACTCCCTCATCATCTCACAGCTAAGGGAGCGTAGCATTTTAGTCATTTAGAGCCAAACTCTGCCCTCGCTTAAACCCATGCAACTCACGGTCCTGGGAGACAAATAAATCTCCCAACAAACCATCGTTCAAAGTTCCATTTCTTAAAAAACAACAACACACACACCACAAAAAAAAAAAACCCAACAAAACAAATAGAAGGATTCTGCAGCAAAAAAAGTGTGGTCAGTCAAGGAACGCCGAGCTGAGCTTTGAGTGAGTTATGAGCTAATTTGTTGTGATACCATGCATTATGAACCTGGTAGACTACAGAGGCTTCGGCAAGCTGGATGAGCTCAATAGTTACACCAAATTCATGAAAATAAACCAAGTTATTCCACTTTTACATACAAACAGATTCTTTCTCCCTCCCATTCTCTATAAGCATCAGTAGCCATAGTTACAATGCTAAATTTCTTGCAGTACAGCACATGAGTGTTACTACACATCAGATGCCTAGTTAAGGCATCTGAAGCCCTATCCTGAGGATTCTCAGTAACACCGATGCTTTTAACGTTCTCTCAAGTGTCCTGCATCAACCATCCTTCTGACTTTCGACTTAGAAAAACATCAAGTTGACCTTGATAGACTACTTTTTAACGCATTTGTCAAATGGTAAAGGTTGTAAGAAGAATTACAGGACACAATATAGCAGTATGATGTTCCACTAACAAATTTATTTTTCCACCATTTTTAGAATAACCTTCTTTGCTAAAGAAAAAAATGTAAACATTAATGTCACAGCTCTAGGTACTGTGTGAGAGTTTGTCACAGAGAAATGGTTTTGCTCGTATAAAAGTAATCTTTGGAAATGTTCTGAGCTCTGTTTTCAGGATGTTCTTCCCAAGAAGAAGTGTTGCATATCCAAAGGTTGGAATAAAGCCTCGAAGCACTGTTCTTTTAGCTCTTCCCAGCACTAAGATATTCACATCCATTTTCTAAACAATTGCTACAGGTTTATGCTGCAGAACAAAGGGGATGAGAAGGGTGGCCATTCCCTGCTGAAAGCTACCAGGAGGTCACCCCAGCCTCCATAAGGGTGGAGCCAAATACCTCCTGCTTCAGACTAGCAGATGTGTGCATGGCAAGACTCTTTGATTCAGTTCACTGGTTATTGCAGGTCTCTTCAGTGTCGGCTCAATACTGACATGGCCAAAAAGCAGAGCTGTCTGTCTCCTGCTAGAGTTACTGATGCAAAACCCTGAAAATCCTAAACTGACTTAATTATGCTGTGGTTTTTTTGCCATCATCCCACGTTTACTCACTTTATGTTGCAATCTGGCATAATACTGACATTCATTTTAAATTATCACAGCATTTACTTTCCTTTTGGTCTAAAATTCCTAGTTTAAAAAAAATGGTTTGTAAATTTGGTAATTTTCCATAGAAAATGTCTTCTGTGAATCAGACATTTATTTTCAGGGTTTTCAAACACTTCAAAGCCCCAGAATAAATTAACAAGAAATGGAAAACATTCAAAATTCTGTGATTGGAATTATAATGTTTTAACAAATTTTGTATGGGTTTTTTTCAGTACTTGGAGTGTTTATAGCATGAGTCAAACGTCTTTATAGACTCGTAGAAACTGTGCTTGCAAGGGACACCTCTGGATGTCTCGAGGACACCTTTCTGCTCGGAGCAGGTCTCTCACCAGCATGAGAGCAGGATGGCTATGCCCTTGTCCAACTGCTCCTTGCAGACCTTCATGGATGGAGATCCTGTATCTTTTCTGGATAACCAGCTCTGCTCTCAAGCTACAGAGCTTGTAGCTGAAGTCAGACATACATATGTATGCTATGATACAGAAGCGCTAATCATTTCCCAAACTTAGATGGCGACACAGTTCATGTCTTCGTGAGATTGCAATCAGAAAGCAAAAAAACAAATGAATAGAAAAAAAAAAAATCCAACTAGCTGGATAGAGGGGGGTCATACCTGAGTGTGAAGAACTCCTAGCAGTTCCACTTGTTTTAGTTTGATTCAGAGTCCATCCAAACCAAACTGGAAATATCTGCAATACCGAGATAAAGTTTACTACTGCAGAATTATAAACTCTAATGAAACTGAGAAACAAAGACTGTGCCAGGATACTTGTGATTACATTGACATTTCTCTAGTGCTTTGACCATCATAGTCTGTCTTTTTTTGGTATAACATTCAGCCTTTTCCTTGACTGGATAGTGAATTCGTCTTTATTTCTACATGCCTTTTGTGCAGCTACAATAGAAAATTAATTCCAGCGTAGAATTGGCTGTATTTAGTGATGAAAAAAGGCAATTCACATGTATTTCCTCATTTTACATTCAGATGTATTTACTCATCTTAAGAATGTGCACATTTATATTCACATGTGTGCTTGTCTATACAGCACATAGAAACATAGATCTATAGATGAAATTGGTAATACATAGGTAGATATAAATAAACATAATTATAATTACCATGTAATTTTATATATGTAACAGAAAATATTCAGTCATTCATAAAAAGTCTGTAAATATTTATTCATTGAAGAATTTCCTTAATTTGTAGTTTAAAATACTCACTTCCATTAACCACAGAGTTATTCTTTCTAATTGCTTGCTTTTTTTCGAGCTCCTGTTTCCTTCTCCCTTCTTCTTAGTCTTTTCAGATATAAGAGCTGTTCATGCCTTCCAAGTGCATTGAGCCACATTTTTTTAAATCACCTAGAAACTTATATTAGGTATCCATAGTCATTAGGCGCACCTGATGGAATTATAATGAGGTGGCACTAACTGATGGATTAGACCTTCTACACAAGATGGAATGAATACAGTAACCTTTGAGGTGAAATGTGCCACAAAATAACACAATGCAGCTGATATTTCAGGATTATATGTGTCTTTGTGCCCCACTGAGCAAAATATACTGATTTATTATTAATAAACCGGATCGCTACCAAATGCATGGTATCAGCACAGAGATCATATTGTTTATGTACAGCATTCATATGTTTTAGAAGATATGCTTTTGAAGAGATTTTAGGTAGTTTATGCTATTTATGATGAAATTTCTCTTTGTACCTCAAAAAGCTGAAGGACTCTCCTGGCTGAACATTGTTGACACCTCCCATGCAGTTTCCCTAGCTCCCAGAAGAACTTGCAAGGACAAAAGCAATTCATTTTGGTTTTGCACAAAGATTATTTGGCAAAGATAATGACATATCCCAGAGTCACATCTTGTCTGGGGTGAGGTGCTTGCTTTGGGACTTCAAAAAGAAGCGTGCTCACAACCTGCATCTATACTGCTAAATGTGGCTGTGCCCTGATGATCAAGCAAAGATTGGAACCACACTGCTTGGAGCTACCTGCCTCTAGGGCAGACTGGCCATGTCGCAGTCATTTAGTACATTCACTGAGTCTCCTCCGGGCCCTTGTTATCCTAAAATATAAAAATTGGTGCTGAAGGATGTAAAGCTTTCTGGGATACTGTTGGAGAAACATATAGGCTACATAGAGCCAAATCGAGTGCAATCTGTACAAGTGGTTCTTGAAGTGAACAATCCCCAAACCATTCTTAGGTATTCTATTTTTAGATAAAAACAGTTGGCTGACTCCAAAAATGACTAAAAACAAACTAACATTTATGTAAAATAGACTGCCAGACACCCTGTTTTATCCATGGACACCTTAAGGGAGAGGAGCTGGAGACAACATTCACCTGGCATCCTTTTCATCACATAACTGAATCTCAACAGTTAGGAAATCAGGTTACGAGAGGTGGGAACCATCAAATGGAAGATTCTGGATATGCTTGTTAAGTTGTCGGTTTTTTTAATATCCCAAGTAGAACATGTTCACAGTTGCAGCAATAAGGAGACCGC
The DNA here is from genome assembly GCA_025769975.1 of Gallinago jamesoni. Classification (NCBI taxonomy): domain Eukaryota; kingdom Metazoa; phylum Chordata; class Aves; order Charadriiformes; family Scolopacidae; genus Gallinago; species Gallinago jamesoni. The sequence continues at coordinate 54,873,772 of JAOQGH010000032.1, forward strand.
TAGTATGCCTGTTCATTGTGATAAATAATAACCAAAGCAAAAAACCAAAGCATATTCTTTCCCATAGGGTTGTAGTTTTCCTTCATATGAAAATTACTTACATTACTTCACACTCAGAAGACTATAAGTTCACACGATAAATGATAGGAGAAGTGACAGAACTATGAGCATAGCTGGGTTCTTAATTTTCTCATACTGTATTTTCATTTCTTTCAAGACTTTTCTGCAAGCAATTTGAAACTTAATTTCACACAAAAACTAACAGCTACTGCATTATCTCTTCAACACACTGCAACACAGTTGTGCTTATTTCTATGGATATTGCTCATTAAGTCTGTCCTTTCAAGAGATAAATGTTGTTCTGCTAAACCTTACCTGATCCCTGAATGCACATTTTGACCTAAGTCCTACAGGCTTCACACTGAGAAAGTTCTCTTCTCTGAGAGTTTTTTCAAAGAGCTTTTGAGTCAGGTTTTATGCTTGTGACTCATGAATAAAAGCTCTAAGTCCTACCCATAATATTTCATTCAAGGTTAATCATTATATAATACAGAGGCACCTGAGAAAAAGACTCCCCTGCCTATACCCTCTCCAGAATACTTTAAATTCTAAAATCCTTGCCTTCCTCATCAAACTCCCTAATTACTTAATTAAAACTACAGTATGTGTCTAACAAGCTACTGCAGGCTCTCAGAAATTTAGCTTGCAGTAATTAAAACACAGTGAAGCCTTTATAACTTGATACACCTGAAGAGATCTTCTTTTTCATTCCCTTTTTTCTCTCAAAAATCTTCTTGTCTTTCATTTTGCTTCCCCTTCATATCTTAGTTTCCTCGATGATACCTGCTGCCTTGGCAGGTGCTGTATTTATGTAGCTCTTGCCTCCATGACTTAAATCCCAGTGCAAAGTGCTACCCCAGGCTTGTTTCAGGCTGCCACCATCACCTGGTCAGCAGGACACTGCTAGGCATTTTCAAACCTAGCTAGAAAGAGGTAAGAAGACTATAAGCACAGGGCTCACACTCTACCTGTTTCCCTTCACAGCATGACAATATAGGTCTTCCTCACAATTTGAGACTGCTCCTGCTCTTGACAAGCAACTCAGGAGAACCCTGCTTGGGCTTCACACCTGTGGCAGCCATCGACCACCAGGTAAATGAGACCATTTCCAATTCCTTAGCTCCCTGATGAGGTTAGCACAAACCAGCACCCCAACATATACTGAGGTAATTATCAATCTACAGGAGCAAAGAGTTAATTGAAAATCATAGGCTCTTTCAGATGGTATCAAGCCTGTTATCCTCCAGAGGCTCCAGAAATGGTAATCACTCAGTGAGCAATTTTCCCTATGCTCTCACCCCCTGAGGGTGACCTTACTCTACAAAAAATCCATCCGTCTCTTGCGTGCCTTATGCATCTTCCCCACGGAGTATGCATTTTATGTAACAGGATGATTAATTCTTCATCTCCACATCAGGGAGAAAGAGTTCCTTGAAGAGGCAAAGCAAAAGGATCGGGGTGATGCAGTCCTTGCTGAAATAGACTTTCATGAGACTTTACTTTGCTTTTGTGCTTTGAGATGTTGTTATTTAAATGGACTTGATGCTGGTAAGTGAGAACAGAGGAGGTTTTTGCTATGCTGTTTGAAGATAATTGATTTTCAGCTAGTCCCCCTGACTATTTAGTGCCTGCTGGGCATTACATGATAGACTGTACTCTACATCTGCTCTTCATACCAGTTTCACCTGTTTACAAAGCTGCAGTGTACCTAGCTTTGGTATTAAAAGATAGTCAGCAGGACTGATCCATGGGAACTTCAGCCCCATGTGAGCTTTAGCTGTTGCATTGGAATTAATGCCAATGAAGAGATCGTATTCTTGTGTGCCATCAGCTCACCTTCCACTTTTCCCGAACACTTGGCAAAGAGTTTCATTCATGTCTATTACTATTTACAGTCAGAGGGCTGTCTCAATATGCAGTAAGTATCTATAAACTTAGCCCATACATTTAAAGAAATGCCTAAAATTAGGCATCTAAAATTGCACATTCATAAGTATCCTAAACGTAAAAAATTTGCACAGCTGGAGAAAAAAAAATAGACAGTAACTACTGACTTCAGAGAAGTTCAATGTCCCTTGTAGTTTTTGAGCAGCAGAGAATTTGTAGGTTCCACCTTGGTACTGAAAATGCTGATCCTGTGCACAGAGCAACAGGAGAGCCAACCCAACTGGTTCTTTCTCTGCATGGTCCCAGAGATCCATCCTATCTTTCGAAGTGCTTGAAATAAAGCCAGTTGTGTATCCTGGGGTCAGTTCCCGCTGCAATCAATAGGCCCTTCTTCTGTGAATCTTAGTGTACTCACAGTGCCTAGAAGCTTTCTGGCTCGGGACTGCCAAAATACTGATGAATGTTGCTCATAGGATCTCCTGCAGACAACCATTCATTGCAAAGACACCAAAGTTACTCGTTTCAAACAAGTACTTCTGCAGGTGCAGTCACAGCTAGACTCTTCCCTCTACCTTATCAAACTCACTGGCATTTCCAAACTTCAGCCCTTCATGTAGGGATGTCCAAAAATGAAAAGACTTCTTGAAGGCATGGGGGAAGTCTGTGGCAGAGCAAAAGCTTCACAGTTTAGATCTCCTGATCCTCATTGCAGCCCATTAACCCACCACTCCTATTAAAAGATTAGAAGAGACAGAGGGGTAAATGAATTCTCGGTGTATCATAAATTCATTGGAAATATGCTGTGCTAATTCAAATAACTTAGCTCATTAAACCCCCAGGTCTGTCTGCATACTTTTTCTTAGGTAACATTTTTTCTGCTATATTATGATGTGGTTTTTTTTTTTATTTAATTCTAGCAAGAATTTCTAGCAGGTTGCTACTGCATTTATATATGCATTGCAGGCAACAAAGTCACCACATCTGTTCTGTCTCATCGCCACCACATTTGGGAAATCTCTGCATTCTTCACCTGGCACGACTTGCTGCATGGCACAGCTCAGTGCGGATGAACACACCAAAGTGAGAGAGAAGTTCTTGGTTTGTCATATCAGCTCAGTGTCAGCATTTCATACAGCCAGGACCTGCTCTGGATAGATTCTTCCCATTACACACGGATCAGGCATCTATGAGCAGTACTTACTTCAGTTATTTAAAGAGACCACGCTTTAAAAGCCAAGAACACTAATGCCACTCTGGGTAATGCTGGGTATGTGTCCATCATGCAATGTCAAATTGCAAAGGCAAGCCCTGGTCACATATTACAGAGTAAACCTCATTGCATTTGAGCACAGATTCCTTTAACCTCAACTTGTTTAGACTAATTCCTTTTCCAGACTATTAAAAAATAACAATCAAATAAGTAAATAGCAAATTTTGAAATCAAATATCAAAATTTTGGATGGAAAGGTACTGATCCTGTCAGATTTTTCTTGCCAAATTATTGAAATAGATTATTTCCACTGTATCATTTTCACTTTTATAACATAAGAGAACCTAAAGTAGATGAAAGTGACTCCTAAGAAAGCTACATTGGTGACTGAAATAATTTCTTGGGGGAATGAAAAAAACCTGGGAGATTTCAGATTTTATTAAAATCACAAACTCATGAGCTGTATTGAAATATTGTTATACTTGTGTGATGAAAATTCTGTTTTCTTCTTCCAATTACTGTATGGATACTAGACTGAAAGCTTAGAGAAAGTAAAATACGAAGCCAGATAGATGAAGTTGCAGTTTTAAGAAGGATAGTTTTGAAAGAAAAACATTGTTTTAAGATTATAATGGGGAAGAACAGCTGGTGTGGGGGCCAGTTTGAGGAAGCTCATGGTCATGGACGTTGTGTCCTGGCCTGAAAGCTGCGATAACACCAGGTTGTGCTCCTAAGGTTGGTATTTCTGTGGGTACAGTAGAAGAGACTCTCCTGAGAAGAAACAGGAGATGAATAGTAGCCTGAGCCACGTACATTAGTAGCTGTGAGCAGGGAGTGCATCAAATTGACTTGGATCCTGTTTTCAGAGAGAAATCAGGGGAACAGCCATAGTGCCCTTGGCAGCACAACTTGTTTGGTTAGGGACCCAAACCTGCAGACACCTAAGCACAGGCTTAACTTTTATAGAACAAATAATTCAAAGGCAAGGAACCACTGGCAAGCCTCTAGGCAAGTTTATGCATTGTTTTTTGCAGATGTGTGTTTAAGATGCCTGTGTTGCTGTATTGTGGACCAGACACAGACCTTTTAAGAACAAACCAAGTTTTATGGTGGGATAGCTCTTCAAGAAGTCAAAGCTATAGGAACATTATTAGCCGAAAGGAAGAGGCATAGTTTACCTTATTGCTGTGAAAGCTCTCTAAATATAGTGACCTAAAAGAGCTTAGCAGTTTTGTAGCTTAGATCTAGTGTTAAGCCAGTATTTGTCCTCCAAGTGGGATTCTGTATTACAGAATGAAAACTAAACTAAATTTTCCCACCTAGCAGACTTTTACATGATGTAAATGTATGCAGGGTTATAAAACTTCATTTTGATTTTGCTGGGTGCAAAGGTGGCTTTCAAACTGTCTTTCTTCCAAAAAACAACTGAAGAGGTTGTCCTAGGAGTTTGTGGGACATCATTATTTTATCTGAAGAGGAGTCCTGAAAGTTCAAACTGAGGTCCTGTACATAATAAGTCTCATGGCTGTTGAATAATTCCCAGTAGACAGTCATGAGCATTATTAATGAGGCCCCATTAATAGTTTAGAAAACCCTTAGTTGAACTCCACTTGCAGTTCCATTCATTAATTGCAGTAATTAACATTAAGGACTGCAAAATCTTAATAAACGGCTTTTCCATTAATACATATGATGCTTACAGTGAAGTCAGCTACTTACAGAGCTGTGACTGCAGAGTGTATTTGAAAAAAATGGCAGTTTTCAAACAGCACACAGAACTTGACAATTATCCTTTGATATTTGCAGAAAGAGAAATCATAACTCTGAAACTAAGGAGGCTTCCCATCGCACAGCTAGCGTGCTGGAATTTATCTTTCCATCTGTTCCTATCTGCAGTACTACACCTTTTTTTGTTGTTGTTGGTTTTTTGTTGTTGTTAATATAATGTGTAAGCTTCTGGGACAACTTGGTTGTCCTTCATTTCAGCAAACAATCACAATAATGATGATGATTATAATACAAATTGGATTCATCATCATTTGAACACAAAGCAAAGCCAGGGCAGAAAACAGCTCAGCAGAGGAGGAAAACAACCTTGCTTCATAGGTTAGGCAAAACTCTTTGAACAGATGTGGAAAGAATGAAAGGATGGAGAGTATCATATGAGTTATTTCATTAAAAAAAAGCAAAACCAAACACTGAAGGAACCACAAACCACATTAAATGAATAGACATAATCAGCTTAGTCTGTTTTCTCTCAAGAACATACAAAACTGGGAAACAGTCCACCATGGAAAATAAAGGTAACAGGCGGCATTACCAACAGAAAGACTGGGTAGGGTGTCATTTTGGCTGGCTCTTGCTTGAGAGGAAAGCATAAATACAGATGAGAATATGATTACAGAGCCCATAGGATGATATTAGTAAGATAAATTTAGAAATAAAGGTGTTAGGAGTGAATATTCAAGTTGTTGACCAACCAATCTTTCTTCCTAGTGAGAAAAGGATATGTGAAGTTGGCTTCTTTCAATGAAAACAAACCAAAACCCTAATTGTAGCAAGCCTCTTTAAGGTATTTCTAGTTTACTCTGTAGCATGTAGATCCCACTATTTTCTTTAAGAAAAAAATAAATGTTAGTTATAAGGTCCTGCTCAAATTCCAAGTGGATAATTGCATTTTGTCTGCTTATGCCACAGCTGAGACAGGAGGTTTTATTCACCTGTTGTTTCAAGCTATTGTGTACTTCTATTATTAAGTAGTTGCTACATTTCACCCCAGAAACAGCAGCATTTCACAAGTGGATTTAAAATACTCCTGGACGCTCTTTGTCCCTGTATATAGAGAAGTGCTTTGATCCTTTACATTGTATGGCTCCAAGATGATTTTAATTAACTTATAATTCTGAAAAATATTTATCTGTCCCTTTAGAAGCTGGAATGGCTTAGGAAGTGGAATCTTTTCTTTCTTTAAAAATCTGGGTAAAGTACCATATGCAACAGGAATTTATAGGCAGATCCCAGCTACTGATAGAAAGATGAAGTACATTCTCCTGCTTTTATGCAGTTGCTGTGAAAAAAAATATGGGAACAAAAGTATTTTTACCTACTTTTAGTTCTTGAATTCATGTTCAATACAAAGACGTAGTACATTTTTACTCCATTTTAATGGCACCCTTTTTTTTTTTCTCTTTTTTCCCTTCAAGCCTTGGGGGGGTAAATATTTCCAGATTCAGCACAGCAAATGAAAGCAAGTATCTCTTTCATTAAAAGTGATTCACACAGTGTCAGAATATAATGTCATAAAATCATCTTTTCACTACTCTCTAGAGAATGTTGTGTTCTGGGCCTTCCGGGCGGCATTGTCATCTCTACCTTGATATCCAACAGCTACCTAGAAATCATGTTGCTTAAGTGGAGCACTTTTGTGCCATTCAGATATCTTATTGACTGTAAATTAGAGATGAAATGGACACAGAAACTAGCAGTCCATATTGATTCAGCCATTGTTAGATTCTTATTAATACTTCAGCTAAATATTAATCATCTCTATTATTCCCACATATGGATTACTATCTATAAAGGGAACTTAGTTCCTTCTTAGGTTTCTGTGTAACAGAATTTTAAATACTGAAACTCATTGCAACAGAATTCTATTTCCCTGCCAATGTAAGGAGTGAGATGTGAAGGCCTTTGGGTTGGGAAAATCATGGCCATGATCTGGTGATAGGGAAACATCTAGTTTTAGTGCATTCTTATGGGAGCCAAGATTCAAATGAAAGCACATGAAAGTAAAGTTCCTTTCATTACTGCCTTGGGTAATATCATGATTTAGTATCAGTTGAATTTATTATTTTTTTTTTCTGGTAATCCGTGACAGTTTTGCCTTGGGCCATCCTACAGACATGATGAATCCTGTGTGTTCTGCACAGTATGGGTATAACCAGGCACAAGCAGTTCCCCCGGTAGCTAACACCCACTGCCAACTAAGGCACTTGTCTCCTTTGTTGGTCTTGACCTCGCAAAAAAAAGCAATGCATCACAATCTTTCTGCCCTATTTCAATTATTTCAATGATTTTGGAATAACATGCTTTAAGAACTATGGGAGCCCTAAGCTTAGAGAAGATCTGGCCTCCAGGACATCCAGAAGATCTATGGAATCAAGGTGGGTTGCAATGTGAATTGAAGTCATTCTTATACCCACGCACAAGACTTATAATGGTGGGCACTGATTTAAAAATTTTAGGTTACGTCCAAAAAGAAGGTGTGCAAAAGCCAGTACCAATATGGTGCTAACCTAAACATATAACTGCTAAAAATATATCTGTGCCTATATTAGCAAGGAATGTGGTACAACAGAACCAAATCTGCAGAGCCAAAGCAGCACCCACAAACACCTGGACCGTGGTTTTTGTTGCAGTACTTCTGCTCTAGCCCTGTGGACTGAGCATAGAACCATAGAATCATATGGGTTTGGAAGGGACCTCTGAAGATCATCTAGTCCAACCCCCCTGCCGGAGCGGGTCTACCTAGAGCAGGTTGCACAGGAACTTGTCTAGGTGGGTTTTGAATGTCTCCAGAGGAGACTCCACCACCTCTCCGGGCAGCCTGTTCCAGTGCTTTACCACTCACACAGTAAAGAAGTTCCTCCTCATGTTTAGGTGGAACTTCTTATACTCATGTTTGCCCATTTCCTCTTGTCCTGCCAATAGCATCTAAAAGTACTGGGAGTGCGTGCAGTGCCTTCCCAGAGCCCATCTTCTGGTTTTGTTTCATCCATAATATATCCAATTTGTGTGCTCCAAAACCACTCTACAATGTGATTACAAGTGTAGAAAATAAGGGGCAAAAGGAAGATTTGCTTCCAAATTTGCTTTTTCCCCTCCAGAATGGAAATATAATGGTCATACAGTTGCAGAGGAAGAATGTTTCTGTCCTTAATTTTTGTCCCAACTCTAAAAGTTAGCATCTTTAATGGCCCAGAAAAATGCTCCTTTGCTTTTGTTGCCATTGAAAAGCCATATCGTCGAAGCCATCTTTGTGTTGTTGCTTCTCCATCAGCCTGAGAGGTAAAATACTGTTGCTACCAAAGCTAAAAAGAAGGTTTTCCACTGATATTCATGCAGCTAGGATTTGCCCAAGATTTATGCACACCCAATAAAAAGTCTTTGGTGTGCAAAGAGCTAGAAAGGACAAGAGCATGAAAACCTGCTTGTCCTGTCTGCTGGGTGGCTGACTGGCTCAGGACCCCCGAAATGTCTCAGCAGGAAGATGTTGTGGGTCTAACAGAGGCTGTGCTCTTGGGATTTATCTTAGACTTTAGTGGTAATTCACATCCCAGTTCTCACGGTCGGGGAGAGAAAACAGCACCGTGCTCAGAGTCCCAGGGCCTGAATTCAATCCTGCTCTTGGTGGATATTCAAGCAAGTCACCTCATTCTCTGCTTCATCCTCTGTCTACCTCTTGTCTGGGTTATTTCAGCTGTAAGATCAACTTAAGGTCCCTTTCCATGCTTACCTGCAAGAGCTTTGCACAGTAGGGAGATTTAAGCACGACTGGGGCTGGCCTGGAACAAGTACCAGCATCAAAATACAACATTGTTCTCTGAGAGAATTGCCACTCCTCCCTCTCCTCTGGGCTTCATCTGAAGTTTCTCATCTCATGAGAAATAAAGGATTAATGTCACGAAGGAAAATAACCTGTCATCCAGGAGAATTGTGTTTTGTGAGACTTATCTATTCTTTATCAGTGTTGGCACTTAACTAACGTTAACCGAACGCTGATCAATGGTAGTGGAACTTCATGGCAGCTGTGAGTTGCTTAGCACTATTTCACTCCAAAAGTTTTCTGGGGCTGTATTTACTTTATATCCTACTTTTCTTTCCTCTTATTTTTCCTTTAACAGCTTTTATTCACATGTGAATTTCTGGCAGTTTCAATATGTTAAAACCCATTTAGACAACATTAAAACTGAGAATTCTCCACTGTATAAATTTAATTCCAATTACTCTTATTCCCTTGTTATCTGCTGGTTATAATGTAAAGTACTTTCAAAATTGGCATATTAAAGAAGCTATAATTTGCTCAACAGCTGTAGAAACTGTGATAATTAAAGGAAAAATTAATTGGTTTTATTTTGATGTTTCTTTTATTGTATTGCAAATATGAACATTTTCTTTTTAAGGTAAGAAGTCATCAATTCTCATCTGTCTGTCCATCTATATACGTACCTCAGCATCACACTTCTCTGAACACCTTCCAAAAATGAAAATATGGAAATAATTTTTATCTCTTTTTTCTCCCCTCAGCCCATAGAAAAAATGGATTGCTAGATTTTAAAGTCAACAAGGGCCACTAGGTTATTTAGTATGAGATCCTTGATCAAACATTACATCTAGACATGCCTTTATTGAGCACAAGGATGTGATTTCAACTCAGGCAATTCCAGACAGGCAGTCAGTTTTGATATGAAAACTTCAAGAAATGAAAAATTCATCACTTCCTTCAGCAGTTTCTTCCAATGTGTGATGAGAACCTGTGTGCTCTCCTTCTAGTTGAATCTCTGCAGATTTAACTTCTAGCTGCTAGTTTTCACAGTGCCTTTCTCCAGTAGATTAGAAAACTCTTTAGCAGTGACTATTTTCTCTTCACAATAGCATGCTTATCTTCGTCTCCTCTGGTTAAGTTAATTAGATTTAAGTTTTTATATTTTCCATTGGAAGACAACTCTTGGACCACAGGTGAGATGCACTGAATTTCTTATGTCCTTTTTTGCCCTTAAATTAAGGGATCCAAAACCAAACATAGCAGCCTGATTTGGCACAACTTCTACCAGGTGAAGTTGCAAAAGCACTTTCCAGCTTTTAATCCCTATTCCTTTTTTTTTTTTTTTTTTTGCAGATTCAAGGGCACTAGGCCTTTGCTGTGGATTTAGGCAGGTTGCTCTTGGGGAACTGCTGCATCAGCATGATTCCTAAAGCATTTGCCATCTATTCACACAGTCCTATCTCCAAATTTATCTGTGAAGGACAGATTTCTACTAGCCCAAACACTAATTTCTAGTAAATGTTCTAGCAAGTCGAGTTTCCATGAAAGATGTCTTATATATTGATTCTGACTATGCAGGGCCCTTTAATCTCTAGAAGAAAACTACAAAGAGAACTCAGTTCAGGCAAACTTAGCTGTGGAGATACTTACAAAGATGAGCATAGAGTGACCCTGTGAGATTCATGACTGGAGCAGCTCAGCTCACTTTTTAAAAATAAATGGTGTGGATCCTTCCAAAATGATAATTAAAGTATTATTGGCTGGTCTTGCAGCTATTGGCCTGAGCCTTTCCCTTCCTTAAACTTCCAATCGATACAATGAGTACACAAATATTTATCTTTATAAGTACTTTTCATTAAAAGCTAATTATAGTATACTTCTGCAATTAATTATTAGCTGCTTTAAGTAGATATCTTACAAGATTATACTAAATAAAGAGAATAAGTCTTCTTAACACAGTGCAAGTTAGGGAATTGTTTTAAAGATAAGTTTAATTCCAGCTAAACAAGATGTACTGTAAATGTTGCCTTATACATTAATTTGACATCCAAGTCTCTGGAGAACTTTTTGCTCTTTTCCTACTTTGTTCTGCATCCATTTTATTTCCCCTCTGGACATCCATTACAAAGAGGAATTGGGTTGCCATACTCAGACACCATTGCTGCAACTCTACCCTGAGCTATCCGTTTCCTTAGCGTGAGGGTTCAATTCTGGTTGTTTATTGACTTTCTCCAGGTTTCTCAGTACACCTCCTCCCAGCTGATTGCAGGCTGACTGTGCTGCCAGACGGGGATCTGCATCTGGAAAGGGTGGGAGGCAGCCCGTCCCTGGGGGCGAGGAGCCCAGCAGCATTGCAAATACATTAGATTCCACTGCGAATTCCACAAATAGTTAATAACAGGCTCAATTCCCTTTCCCTAGTTGGACTATGAAAATGAACAGAACAGTATGTAGAAAGAAAGTCACATACAGGAATGAATGATTTTTGGTGACTTTGTTAGGAGAAAAAATGCAGAACATGTACATCTCTTTCTGCAGGTTGTGAACTTTTGTACTGGAAGCTTTAACCCAGCAAAAAGCTCAGTACAAGCTTCTATGTTCTACCTAGGAGAAATACCAGTAGTGAGTGAAACCTAATGTAAATGGGGTTAGTACCTCCTTATTACCTGGTAATCTATCCTTAAAGGGTAAGAAAAGAAAGTGGTAATAATGTTTGAGCATCCCTAAATTACAGCAAAGGAGACACAGGTTCCATTTTTTGCCACTGCATATAAGATCCAAGAGAATTAATCTGTGGAGAGACACAAGAATATCCCACTTTCCAAAGGCAATTACTTCCACTGAGAAAAGTTGTTATAACAAAAGGTTTCTGCTTTCAAAGTGTGAAATCTGCCTGAGACTGCAGATATCTGCAATGGGAAAAAAACAAAAAAACACCAAGTTACCAGAACGGTATTACTGATTTAATATAATAAAGACCTACATCTGATTTTGACCAGTTTAGAATCATTCTGCACTTAATCATGTAAGTCTTGTTGTTGAATCAACCTTTGCCCATCGTAGAGCTTGATGAAAACAAGGCCCATAGTACTCGTTAGGTCTCACATTGACATCAAAGGGCCCTCCCGGTTATTTCACTGAGATTTCAGATGCAGCTTTATAAACGGTCTTTGAAATGAAGCATGTTCCCAAAGCAAACGCAGAAGTCATAAAGAAACCAAGATATTGTCTTGGTGAGTTTTCGGCCTTTCCTGGAGACTTGGAAACAAGTCCTGGAAGCTTTTCTTCCAGCAGTTTGATTCTTTGCTGCAAGGTAATGGCATTAAGGTATTAAGGGCAAAGGAACAAATGTAAAGAAAAAAATCCTGACAATAAAAATGATCCATTGGCAAGAGGACATCATATATCCTTTCTATTTTGTTCCTATCATTTTATTTTTTTTTACAGTAGCAAACTGTTTTCAAACTGGTTTACGTTTTCAAAATCTGACAGAGGAGATGCAGTAGGGTAGGCTGCTCAGAGGACTGTGAGGACCTGGTCTACCAGGGTGTGCTGTGGCCATTGGCTTCTGCAAAACAAACTGCAAAGCAGCAGTAAAGCTGTTAAACTCTTGCTGGTAGTGTCATAGACTGAGCTTACATTCCTTTTACACTTTGACTATGCAAAGGGCAGGAAACATCATTAATCAGGTCCCAGTCTTTCTTCCACTGCATTGTACGTCTTTAATAAAGCAGGAGAAAACTAGCCAAAATATGTTGTGGAAAGAGGAGTAGTTGTGGGATTGTGGGGCGTCTTTTGCATGAATTGCTCAAAAAGTATTCAAAAGTGGTTCGTCTGGTATTCTCTGAAAAAAACCCACAAAAAACCACTTGATGGAAGTACTGATTTTAAGAATTTAAATCACCTAGATGTAAGTCCAGAGGTGGTATAAGAAAGTGAGATTTCTTTAGTGATTATCTAGACAGTTGAAAGAGAAATATTTTATTATTCCACATTTCTTGTTTAAAGGAAAGGATGACCTCTTCCATGTTAAAATTGTGCCACAAAGTTAACATTTTCTGGATTTTTTGTAACACTGTATGTGTTAAATGCTCATTGGCTTTTCTTTGCATGGGTCTGTTTACCAGTGATACACTATATATTAAAGTGCCTGATGTCATTTGAAGAGCATCAGTGGCCAGAAAGCATATTTATACCCTTTCACAGGGTACCTTACCTTTCAGTCCACCATGCCTCATGAAAGAAATCAAATTCACATTAACAGACTTTGCAAAAAAAAGGGTGAAAAAGTAGAGGGACTTTTCACTCATTAACACAAAAGAAACCACTTCTGACATACAAAAGTGCCATTTCCGTGTCTCTTGCTTAAGATGTGTAAACAACAAAGTAATCCTGAGTTGTACACTGTTTCTGGTAGAAATGAAAGCCAAGTGGCCAATTTGAGTCATTTTATGTCTTTCAGATGAATAGCTGTGAGGAACATACTTTGAGGCAGACAAATGATCTGAGACAGTTCCCTAAAGGTATGATTATATATAAGCACCTGCTTGCTGTTATGATGATTCAGTCAAGAACAATTGTGAATGCTTTTATGAGTTCTGCAAAGCTATTACCCTCAGCAGAGTGCAAAACAGTCTTTTCCTTAAGTGTCATAGTTCTGAAAACCCTCCAGCAACTCTCATGTATAATATGATGAGCAAGTCTTTGTGTAGTGGACCACATAGTCCAGAAGGACAAAACTTCAGACTGCTGGACTACAAGGACAGGGGTGAGCAGTGAACCTCTAAGTGGGTGAAACTGTTTGGAAACGGAAATGAGTCTAAATCCAATAACAATCAGACCTGTGAAAGGCATTTTTCAGTACTCCAGGCTATCTATCTGACCTGGTGAAATGTGGTTTGGTGACAGCTCCTGGAAGTGGTTAAGTCACCTCAGCATGCAAATTCAGATTTCCTGGGCAGACAGGACAGTTGTGCGATAACCCCTTGTTAACTGAAGAGAAACATAATATTCGGGGCCATAAGCTTCTGTTCTACAATCAGTGATCTCCAGATTCATTATGAAACTTTGCAGAGCTTCAAATGTCAAACACTTGTACGGGAAGGATTTATTCAGTGACATTTTTCTGCTTTGTGGCAAGTCATGGCTATTAAGCTGCCAGACATCTTAACTCTAAATATTCCCTCATGTTACAAAAAATTTCTCATGTTATGCCTGTGTCATTGGTAGCTATGAATGTGATTGAACTTAAAAAAAAATTTTCTTATAGACTTCATCAGAAAAAGTCCCTGTCTACAGAACAGCGTGACCTAGCTGGGCACAGAATTAGAACAGGAGAGCATTTCTGTCCATCTTACTAGGATGTTAGTACTTTGATAAAGCAGGTTTTGGTTCAGTGAAGAGGACCTGGTCTCCCAGTCACACTGAATGAGTGGAGAGTGACTAGTGGAAAGGCACGTTTGGAGTCCTCCTGTATCACTCCTTTGCCCCTCTGGCTTCATGGCAGAAGCCTGCACAACCACGTCCTCTTCTCCCGCCTTCCCTTTTCTAACTGCTCTTTTCAGACTTGGTAGGACAAAGACTGATGCTGGCGTCACCCAGATCAATGATACTTTTAAAAGGGATTGAGTCGAGCGTGTAAAATTCCTCCCGTCAGCCTGCACTTCATAGCTTACATAACCTTGATGGACATATGTGAAGTGGTTCGGTGAGCTGTGATCAACCAGGGATTAGTCTGATCTTGAGTTTCATGCACAGATAAAGGGGTTGGATAAGGGAAGTCATTTTTTTTTTTCCTGCTTATTTGTGCTTTTTATGAGTGGAAATATGTGTCTTGTTTGCAAAGACTGAGGGCAGAGAGCTGGATATTGACCATTTCTCCCCAGCTGCATAAGAGGCATGGAAGGAAAGGCTTCAATTGCCTGTGGTTTGCTGCTCTTCCAGTCCGAAGCTTTGCTCGACTGCTGTATTAACTCAGATGTTCTACCCTGAATTAGATCCCTCCAGCCAGCAACGGCTCACACACCAAACCCACGCGCTTAGAGCGATGTCTGTTCTGACTGTAACATGAATAAATATACCCAATCTAGTTTTAATCTTGGTAGTTTGTGTTCTGGTGCAGGAAAGATGTGTTTACACAGTTTAGCTCCTCAAGTAAGAGCTCTTGCTCTCTGGCAGGCTTGCTCAGTATTTCAGTGATGAAATTCATGCCACCATCTCCTCATTTATTGGCCAGTGCAGTTAGATTAAACCCAGTTTGGCATTGCGCCTAAAAGCAGTGTATTCATTACACCCATTGCCATGTAAGTTTACTCCTGCAGGGTGGAAACACTTTCAACCTGAGCAACTAGTTCATCCGAGCTGCATGTAACTGGCTGCAGCTCACAATGAAATAATCCAGCAATTTGGCACAGCCTACACGTTTGTGCATTCATGCTTTCCTGGTGTCACAATTTCTCCTGGGGACTCAAAAGAGCAGTCACATTTTTCTGTACAGGAGAGTGAAAATGTCCTGGAAAGGTTCAATTTGCCAAGTGCCAAGAACGATTGGAGATGACTCTCTCACATGGATGACACACCACCACTTTGGATACAGCTGAGTTGATGGACTTGGTGGAGTTTGCAAAAACTTTGCCGTAGACCCACCTACTTGCCAAGATCCTGCCTAAAGACAGGCTTTGATTCCAACATGTGCACACAGAGCTGATGAGGAATTACGCTGATGAAATATTTTTGCATGAATCATTGGTTCACTAAGACTTTTGAAAAGAATTGTGACGTACAACAAAACATTTCCCAGGAAATCTCTTAAATACTTGATATCTGTTGAAAAGAAAGTTCCAGATTCAAATCCCTGTCTGTGCCCTAACAAGCTAGCTGTTTTGCAGAGGGCATTTCTCTGACTTCATTTGCCAAATGCAAAGTGAAAAAATGTCTGAAATCATCATAATTTTCATAGGTTAAGAAAGCTGTCTCCCATTGAGTATGAAAAACATTCAGGTCTGAGGGCTTCACAACAGCTGATTTTAAGCCTTTGTGTGTGTGGGGGGGGGGGATATTTTTGAGTACGCTAGCCCTAAATAATCCCATATATTTTGTCCAAGATATTTTTTTCTTTTAAAGAGAGAGGTGTAATTGCAGTTTCTCAGTCAGCTTTATTTTATACATACAAGCTTTAACCTTCACTTTATTTGCTGAATGGGTGGGTCATGACTCATCGACATAATCTCTTCAAAGTCTGCCAGCCTGGGTGCCTTCCCTAATCATATTGCTTGTTTTGTGCATTGATACAGTGACAGTTGAGAAAAGTGCTTATTCTTTGAAAGGTCAGTGTACAGCTTAATCTACATCAGAGCAATCAGTTTCTGCAAAGCCCATTGCTGAAACATAGTTTTTAACCTTTTTACATCTCAGCTTTTCAGCCCTCTTCTCACTTACTACGCTCCGGTCTGACATGCCAACTATTTGACGTTAAAGTTTGAATTCTTCTCTCCAAAATGCTAAGTTTGGTAAGGTCAGTATATCCCTTCTTCCTTATCCTCAAGAGCATTTTAACGAAAGACCAGCATTACACAGCTCAGTGCTAAAAGGATTATAGAAATTGCAGAGCACAGCACTCCCGGCTCGGCTTTATGCGGAGAATCAAAGCCAAAAATGGTCTGTTTTTTCACTACAAATAAGGTTTGCATCCCATCATGACTGGACACAACCTTGAGAGGTCTTTCTGCCTGCCCACCTGCGGTATTGTTTTCCTGCCATTTGCCATCAAGCTGTGGTCAATAAGCAACTCAAGGCAGAAAAGAACTTGCTCAGTGCAGAGTATACAACCAGCGTTGAAAGCAGCTCCGTTAACATTCCTCTGCCTCAAGGCCTTCAAAACACTGGTGTGCTTTTGAGAGCATTTCATGCTATGTGGGCACACACACGGAGGAGGAGGAACACACAATATTGGAAAAACAGAATATTTTGCTGTTGCAAGGTTGTTTTGTTGTTTTTTTTTCAAGACAACTGGAGAAATTATGTAGGTGGGCCAGACTTAGACGTGCAAATGTCTAACGAGACAATCAGCAGAAAGGCAGTGAGCCACAGAGAATCTTACCACACGACTCCACGTGAAATTTATTACGTGAATTAAATAATACAGTTCAAAACCTTTTTACATCACTTTGCTGTTCTCCCTTGGCACAAGGGAATGAATTAGACAGCTGTCACCTTGTCTGTAAATAATGTTCAAAGCTAATTTCTTTGAAGATGTTCCTTTATGTGCATTGCAGTAAGACGAGTGTAGATAATTAAATATTAAGATATTTAAATCAAGTTGAATATAGTCAACAGCAGAAGTAAATTACTACCTTGTACTGAATGAATTCATCAAATGAATCTGAGATTGTTTTTTTTTTTCTTTGTCTTACTCTATTCAGAAAGCAATACCAATGAATTGTCACAAATGCTGGATCCGATGTTCAGATGGAAACCTCTTTTTGTCAAACAGGGCCAAATTTTTCCCTGTTTTGAATCTTGCTGGACAGGCCATAAGGTGCAAATGTGAGGATCATACTTGGATGCGAGATAATTGTGCTTTGTACCCAGAATAAGTTACTGAGCAAAATATTGGAGTGAACCAAAAGCAACACCCTCCATACAAACAGCAATGCCTAGGAGAAAGGGGACCACAAGGCCAGAGAGAAACATCAGAGAAAGGTCAGTCGGTGACATTTTTAATGCCCACGGAGAGGCAATCAGGGCGTTGGTGCCTAGTATCCCAGTTCCACATCGTCAAAGTTAAAGGGAACGCTGTCATTGGGCTTTGCCTGACTCATTAAGACACGTCACACCATGGATTTGCCTCGGCAGGAGGAGATGCTGAGCAAACTGCACCAGAACTGAGCCTGCACCCCCAGCTCTGGCATGTCATTAAGCTACATTTGCTAGATTTATCGCTCAGACTTGTCAAACACGTATGTCACATGACAAGCAACATGAAGCATTAACTGGTTGGGAAACGGTTCCATATGAACTCAGTAGAGCAAATACGGTCACTGTTTACACCATGAATTTTATGCCATGCACTTAAGCATTCACAGACTAAGATATTTCAGAGCCACAAATCATTTGCTGCCATCATCATCCACAGCCTATGAACGTGACCTGGGTCTACAGGAGAGCAGGCACCTCCAGTTAAAAAATAAAACAAAACTTAATTCATCCTTACTAATACCAGCACTAAAATGGGGGGAGGAAGGTGGGCATGTGTATAAGCTCTTAATTGAAGCAGAGCTGCACGGAGGTGAGAATAGCAGAGCTGTCCAAAAGTGACACTGTTTTTTCTTCACTTCCAAGCTGTTTTCCGTACCATACGTTGTTATGCCAAGTCGTCCCACATGCAGTCTAGTTTGGTTTGATTTTTTTAAGTCTCACACTCCATGGGTCAGGACAACACTGCCAAAAATACACACATTTAGCAGTGGCAGGGTAGAGGCTCTTCCCCGTTTGCATCCCCTTTCTGCTACCTGCAGCCCATAGTTTAACGGAGGAGAATGGAAGTGGGTAATGCAAGGGGATGCGGGAAAATACAAGATTGTATGAAAACAGGAAAATTTGCTGTTTTCCTTAGCAGCTCATTTTCAGGCATCCTAATAATGCAATATTTTTTCAAGCATATCTTGTTCTTGTAAGGAAGACGGAGCCTCATTTTGGAGCGGCACTGCTACACTGCAACGCATTTGCAGCCTTTACATCTCAGTAATTAAGTTATTTATTGGAGCACTACTCTATAAATTCCCCCCAAACAAGCAGTAAAATGAAAAAAAAAAAAAAAAGGCAAAAAGCATATACACGCATAGTGTGCATGAGTGATTTATAGGGACTAGTTGCCTTTAAGCCATGTAGCAAAATAATGATTCCTTCAAGTTAGATGGCTAGTTTTAGTGACATGTATACTAAACAGTTGCCATGTAATACCTCCCTGTAAACTGATACATTGCAAGTTGTCATTGCTCTTTGCAGTATAAAAATTGTGACAAACACACTGAAAGAGTGATCTGTTTTCTCTTTTAGCTGACTGTTCTTCCAAGATTGTGAGGGGAATAGCAAACATGTTTGTAATTAAAGATAACACACAATTCTTCTGTGTTATCATTTTACCTACAAAACCCCAGGGTAAAACAGCTTTAGCATGAAAAGAAACACATATGGAGCTGCCGATGGGATATTCTCTGCTTGAAGTACAGCTTAGAGAGAGAAAAAATTTTGAGCACGGGTCCTAACAATAGAAAAATAAATAGGATTCCATCTTGTGCCTCTGTCTGCTCGGTGCTTTCTTATAATAGCTGTCTCCAAACAAAGTGCCGAAATAAGACTTCTCCTGGACAACCATTACCTGCTATTATCACCTAGGGAGATGAGACTGTCTGTAATCTCAATTCACTGTCCACAGTGGCCAGCAAACCCTCTCAGTGCTTGGAGACTTTCAGGTACTCCCCTTCCCTGAAGGCCAAGCCAGGCAGTGAGAAGGTCTCCTGCTGACTCTTGTGGGCACACGGGCATGATGGAGCCAATGGGAAAATGTGTGCTCTAAGGAAAACATCGGACTTGCGCTCAAAACATGGAAATTAGTCCTGAAAAGCAGCATGGAAGTGTTAATATCTTTCAGACAGAAGGAAAAAAGGATTTGTGTTAGCATGAAGTTTTAACTGAAGATAATATGTTTTGGAAGATCTGACCTTTCACAGGAACTGCTGGAATTTCTTGAGTATTTTTCAGGAATGGCTTGACGAGGCTCTGAAGTCTGTCCCACTACCTCTGACCATGGGATCAGGCCGTAGTCCAGATGCCATCTGATCTTCATCCATGGTCATATGTAGGTTCGCAAGGCCTCATTCTCTTCTGTAGAGCCAAAGCTGTATGACATATCTCAGGAATGACCCATTGATATCCAATTCAGAAAACAGACTGGTTCTTATTAATAAGGATCATCTTACCACTGTCACTTCTTGGTTTTCCCACATTAAATAATCACAGCTGTCCTCTCTGGTTTTAAAATCTACTAATTTATGACTCTGCATCTAAAATTTGTCAAAGCTTTAGAATATTTAGATGAAGGATTTGTGCTCTGATCAATCTTTATATTTTAATATGACGCGCACAAGCAGTTTTACCAGTTATGTCAGGAAGCAACCCCGATCCCTATGCTTTAACTAGAAAAAATGAGCACCAGTTCATTACACTCCAATTTATTAACATGCCTTGGTATCTCCCAATGGGAACCAGGCATGGGTTTTCACAGGAGCACGGAAAAACATTTGAGAACAAAATAACAATCTGGTATGTGACATCTTTTAGACACTATAATGGAAAAAACCATGGCAATTTTATCTGGACTTTATGGAAAATAATGAACTATAGAAAATGTATGAGTAGAGCACTGTCAATGAAACTCTGCAATCAGATTATTTTTCTACCAGACTCTAACTCCTGCTTCATGATGCATAGCATATATCACAACCTAGTATTTCCCAGTAGAGACCATAACAGTGAGAACTATTGATTAAATGTTAACCCCTTGACTCGGAAAGTTGAAATTTCACAAAGTGCATCCCATTACCAGCAATGGTAATGTGTCAAGAAAGATCAACAATTCCAAACAGCTGCTGTAATAGGAATTTTTATCTGTGGATTTGAATTTAAACAGTTCAAACTTATTTTTCACTGCGTATAATTCTCAAAAAGTACACTTCAAAATACAGTATTGGATAGTGCAACCTATGGACATAAACACAGGTATTTATACAGTAGTGATAAAATATTATTTTTCAAAATTAGCAAATAGAAAAAAATATCAATCTGCGTATGGATTTCAACATATTTCTATGTTAAAATGTGTATGTGTTTTCAACTATTCACCACATTAAGATTGGCAGTTTCTAATAACTGATTATTTGCACACATAATTATGGGAATTGCACAGACTCTTTAAATATATAAATGTTTGCACAATATATTTCTTTTTTACCTTAAAGTAAGTTCATTTACTCTGAATTTTTTCATTGGTTTTCTTTCTGAAATTCAGCTTCTTCCTGGCAATTCTTCTTCCTAAAACCTTGACATCTTATCTGTAAGACAAGCTCACATGTTTTCATTTTTCTAATGAAATATTTATGAGAAGTAGGATTTTCTTTATCTGAAGAAAATATATAATTTAAGTCAAAAATGTTCAGCTTCTACAAGCGTAATTGGCAAATTTAGAAGAAGGCTATTCTCAAAATATTCATTCAGATGAAAATCTCTGGGGTTCATACAGCAGAGCAAAACCTCAAGGTGAAAAATACTGGAATACTCTGTAATGCTTTCTCTGGGTGGATACTTTTGACTTTGTGATGCAACAATGATTTTATTCACAGTGCTTTATACTAATAATGCTGTCAGCAGAGACAGCTTCAAGTGAAAAAAATTGTTGAAGAAATAATGGAACTGAGTCAAAACTTTGTGGTTTTGTCGACTCACTTGGTTTACTATTTTGGTTTTGTTTTTTTCTTTTTTTTTCTTTATTACATAAGAAAGTAGTACCACTTAGTATTTCTATTAGTTTCATTAATGCTCTAGACGTCAACACTCAAAGGCAGGTAGATGCCTGCTTTCACTAGAAGTTATCTCTTAAATATGTCAGAAGATAGATGTATCTACATTTCCCAGCGGCACTGAATCAAGACACAGCATAATGAGTCGGTGTGTAAAGCACTGCTGTATCTGCCTCAGAAATATTTGTAGGACATCCTAAAAACATCTTCAGCAACACACTGTCGCGGTCAGGGGCTCTATACATCAAATCCATGTTTATGCAGTAACCCGTAAGGTTACTCCTTTGGAAAGTCCTTACCAAGGCGTAGTCAATGGCAACAACATGACGGCTTTCATTTATCAGGAATGGTGTGAAACCCAAGCTCTGTACTAAATAAGGAAGGAACATATGAGAAGACCTGCAGAGTTTTACCTCTCATTACAAGGGAGTTCCACTATAGTGGAATTTATGGACTTGCGATTTTATGGAGTGTGCTTTTGATTTCTTATATTTTATCTAAATCTATTCAATCAATTTCTTTAATTTACTCTCTGGGCAGGCTGCATGTTACTGTGTGACAACTTTTCAGTGCTTGCAAACAGTGCAGGGCAATATTCATCCTAGAGAAGAGCTGTACCTTGAAATGCTCTCTGGGATCCTGTTCTTCCTCCCTTTCCCTCATTTCTTGGGGATGGCGGGGGTCATTTTTGACACTATACAGAAAGGAGTAGTTAGTGGCCAGAGGTCCTTTTACATTTTTAGGAGTCTTGATATATTGTTCATAGTCATACTACAATCATTGAACATTACAAAGGTCCAGTTTAATCAATGGACAAATTACAATGAATAGCAAATCTATGGGCAAAAATAATTTGATGTCACTTCATGAATCCGACCTGAGGCTTTGGAGATGGCACCACAACAAACAGCTAGCATTTCTACTGCATTGCTTTAAAACCCAAGCTAACTTGACATCCCAGTGCCTCGGTTCCCTTTGCTCCCCTTTTGTTCTCTGTACTGGGAAATCAGCCACAGCTTTTGTCCTCAGAGAGTTCACTGGGCAAAGGGACAGGTCAAAGGCAAGGCATGGGAAGGAGGTTGCTGGGTGCATTTTTCTCTGTGTGGACACACTTTGTCATTCTCAACCTGGGTGGGTCAGCCCTGCTAGACCTCCACCACCTCATGCCTGTAACAACCAGAATAAATACAGGTCCCATGGTTCTCCCTCTCCTTGCTTTAAACTGCCCAGAGGATGCCTACTGGCTATGCAGAAAGGAGCAACAGCTCTCTCATTCCATGTACTAACAAGGGTTAAAAGAGGCACACAAGAAATGGGAAGTCTGGGGTTTTAGGCCCCCCAGAGCCATCGGAAAAACAACTTTTTTCCATTTCCCTAGGAAATGTCCAGACATGTCCAGAAATGCCCCTGGGAAGTGCCCAGACCATCAGACTGTGATTCAGCCAGGATGTTTGGTTCTCCCGCTGAGGCTGTGACTCCTGAGACAGGCATGGAAAATTGATGGAGCTGGAAAGAGAAGGTAATGGGCAGGAAGGAGCCCTGTACTCTGAACTCTCTGCTGTCATGCTGCAGAGACAAAAAAATACAAATGTGTTCCAGAAAGGATTAGACCAATTCACAGACGATAGGTCCATCAGGAGCTATTCAGTACAAAGGCAGGGACAACTTCATCTTGCTCAGAAAGTCTTCAAATAACTGATTGCTGGGGGAAGATGCATGTCTGTGGAAGGATATTTCCACATTTATCTTCTCTATCATGCTCTTCCCTGAACGTTGGCTCAGAACAGGGAGCTGGATTAGGCAGACTCTAGGTTTGAACCAGAAGCTCTGTTCTATTGGACCTTCTTCAGCAAGGGAGGTGGCTCCAACTCTCAATCTTCTTTATATGTTTTATATTGAATAGTCATTGATAATAGGGAGTGGGGGGCATCAGAACAGCGGAAATAATCCCAGTCAAGGTCAATCTCAAGTGAAAACTGGAAACGTTCACAAGAGAAGCCGTTGTGAATGAGGGGAGTCAGTTCAACCTCATCACTAGGCTAGATCTTAACACTCCTGCCATCCCTGCAAATGTGCCAAGGCATGACATTTCTGCTGGCTGCAGCTGTGTGAGGTACGTATTTCTCACAGGGAACAAAGGACAGCATTCATTTCGCATAGGCCACTAAACAGCTGACAGATGGTAATGACTTCTTGTCACAGGTGACCCAAAGGTGAAGGTCTCTATATCTCATTACGCAGCCCCTTAGCTGCCCAGTAATCCCAAGTACTTTTTGTCAGGCCCACACTTTTTTGTTGGGGAAGAATGCATTTAATCATGCAGAATATTTCTCTCCCTTTGCCAGTTCCTCCCTTCAGGATGGGAAGCCCCTCAGGCTTTTTCAGGTCTGAGATATGGTATTTGGAAGGTTATTTTCACCGGCTTGTAAAGCTTGAA
The DNA here is from genome assembly GCA_025769975.1 of Gallinago jamesoni. Lineage (NCBI taxonomy): Eukaryota > Metazoa > Chordata > Aves > Charadriiformes > Scolopacidae > Gallinago > Gallinago jamesoni. The sequence continues at coordinate 54,897,486 of JAOQGH010000032.1, forward strand.
GCAGGCATCACTAGTCCCAGGCACACAGAGCTCTAATTGAAACCGTTCCCAGCAGCTCTGTATCTACATATACACATCCTGATTATGACAAAGCTCATGAATAATCACTGGTATGAACTTGTTCCTCATTGTCACAAGTTCAGGAAAGCAATGGGGATCCAATTGCATCACCCGATCCCTCTGCATGGCAAAGATGACAAAGTTCCCATTTTCTAAAAATAATTACATAGCCCAGTGTGAATTTGTGCTGCAAAGGACGCCAGGATGACTCACAAGCACAGAGATTATGAAAATGTATTCGTGCTGCAGCATTAGGATTAAGACGGAGTGAAGTTGTAAATATTCAGCTTCACTTCAGGTTTCACCTCGGCTCTTCAAACTTCTGGCTAACCCCATTTGCAGAATTAACTCTGCATTGTTGTTTCCTTAAGCATCTGAAAATATTCCCTTCTAAAAGCTTTTACATGCAATGCAGCAAATTCTTCTGCTTTTAGTGCTGTGCTCTCCCCCCCTTGTTAACATACGTGGTTTTTAAAGGGGGGAAAATATAAGCCAGGCCATTTCTGTTTTCTGACCCCATGAATCTAAAATGAGAGGGTTTCATTGTCTTTCTTTATCCACACTGTAATTGCTGTTCCTGGTGTATTTCCAGAATGCACCTCTCTGGGGATACACGCACAATCACAGTATATTAGAATATTTCAATGCTTTTGTTTTCTTCATGGCTCTTGCAATGCTTTTCTTTCATATTCCCAGTCCTCACTGGCACATACTGGAGCACCTCCACTGAAGTCAATGAAATGCCATTTATTCGTGCCCACTGATGATTTGATCTGAGACCTCTAGCTTTATCTGTGCTGTACCACAGCCTAAAAAGTTTAGTGCATATTTTACTCTTTTGAAGAAAGTAAATACATAGAGTTATATATGCAAACTGCATATCAAACACTCAAGCAAAACTTATATGACCAGTCACTGATTATACAAAGTAAAGGGAGCATTAATAATGCCAAGAAAATTGTTTTCAATATCCTCAATAGAGCCAAGTAGTGAAAGGTATAGAGTGAAAGCTTATCTTAAGATGGGACAGAGATCAAGATCGGTAACATTCATGGTACTTATCTAGAAAACTGAGGTCCTTTCTGTTGGTTACTCTCATCATCCTTCTTCTTTAAAATCAACATTTTTAAAAGCACCGGCAGGTAGAATTTAGGGTTGAGTCTGGTCAAACCAGATATGTTTGTTTTAAGAGAAATTTGGATATATTTTTTCCATTATCAGTAGAAAACAATGCTTTAGAAACATTGCTATAACAGTAAACATCTTACCTTGAAAAGGATATTTAGGAAGAAAGTTAATTCCAGTTGTAATATACAGCATTTGGTTCAAAATACGGATATTTTTACTTGTCCATTATACAGTTATGGTTTTGTATTTTTTTTAAACCCATTATCCTCACTAGCAGGTCTGTATAAATGTCATGTAATGTAATGCCTAAAACTGATATGTCATAAAAACCAAAGCACATCTATATATATTTAAAAATTTCCAAATATAACTCTGATCTCTTTCAACAATAAAAATTCCAAAACAAAATGCTTTCAAGAATAATTTTTTTTTTCTCGATGGCTTTGATTTAAATGGGTACACACTGCAAAATGTCCTAGTACTTGTATGTATTCTTTTCCAATAAATTGTTTTGACAAAATTTTTAGACTAAGTGTGTTCAAGCTTCAGAAGAGGTAGCTGATAAATGTGACTGAGATAATAACTAGGGATTGTAATTTTTTCCTGTGATGACAGCCAAGCAGTGGAGCAGGCTGTCCAGAGGGTCTGTGAATTCCCCATCCTTGGAAGCTTGAAGACCTGACCAGATAAAAGCCCTAAGCAACCCAGCCTGCTCACAGCTGAGCAGGAGGTTCCACTGGAGACCTCCTTCGGCCCCTTCCAACCTAAACTGTCCTGCTATCCTTCAATCCTAGGAAACTTGAATAATGTTTGTAGAGCTACCAATGTTTTCTAATATAACTGAGGAGTTAATGTGCTACAGATCAAACTGTATTTCTGTATTTGGTTACTAAAAGAATGTTATTTTCTTATTGCAGTCACCAATAGGAGCTGCTTTAAATGTCTGGATATATTAATCGCACTCTTCAGAGAACGATATAAACTCATATCAATCACTGCAAAGACTTCTGGAAGCTAAGTACGACATCCAGCCCAGAAATTCTAGCAGATGCATGAAATATCACTGACAGTGTGTTACCATGACCTATAACAGGGATACTGAAGGGTCAGAAATAAAACAAGATGGTAGGTACACCATCAGGGGAGAAGGAATAGGCAGGCTCAGGAGCAACTGGTCTGGTACAGCTCTCAAGGACTCCTGTGCTTCACAGCTATAAATTTATTATTTTCAGCTTCAGAAATGCCAAATTATTTGTGTTCTGTCTTATCTAAAATATATAACAACATCACATGAACACCTTGGAATTTTTTAGTATGATAAAATTAATACGCTTAAACAAATACAGAAGCACAGAACAATATAAACCATAGCCAGAAATGTAGGCATCTTCAAAGCTGAAATTGCATTTTGCCTCCAACCCTTTTCTTTCACCTGTGTTCTCAGAAGCTTAGGATAAAAGATTAACTTTATCTTCTGCCTGCTCTTATGAGCACCACATTCGGGATAGTAAAATATTGCCAGCACCTTGCAAACTTTCACCTTTCTATCCAATTGTACTCTTATTATTGGTGACCTCCTGTGAAGCTGGAAGTACAAGGGGAGGAAGCTATGAATTACCTGTTCCCGCTCGATTTTGGAAGCTCAGATCCAACCTTTAGCTTCTTGCATTCAGGTCCACAAATATTCACATGTTCTTTTTGGGGAAGGTGATGTCTTGGCCCAGCCGGAGCCTAAACATTTTCCCTTGAGCTCATCCATTTCAGACAAATCAGGTAGTGCAGGTGCTGCGTTCACTTGTAGAGAAAACAAGCGAAGGTCTCCTCCCCTGAAAAAAAAATAATATATATATATTTGAACCAAAGTAGCAAAACAAAAGAGTAAGAGTAGACACAGAGGAGAAAATGTGAGCATAGAATGTTTTTCTGTGACCTTCTGCAGAGTCACGGGCAGTGCCCATGCCAGATACCCCCAGGATGTGGCACCGCTGCAGCTTGTGCTGCAGTTTTTGGCACCTTGCAGGAGAGAGCACAAAGGGCTTGCTGGTTGGGATCCTCCACTCACCATGGGTGTGAGGCAAACACACCTCTTCTTGCACAAGGTGATACTGAAATGGGTCATGGATCCCAGGGCAACTGTAGGTAATAGCAGAAAACAAAACTAAAAGATATTTTGATTCAGGGAGGGAATCCCAGCAATTTATTGATCTTAGTAACTGTCCACGATATTCCATTTCAATGGATTTAACAGCTTTATAATCTGTACAAAAAGCTGTGTGCAATAACTATTGAGGTTTGTGCAACAGTGTTTTGTATTATCCCTAACCATCATCATGGTCCTGTTACACTTGCTGCTTTAAACACACACGCATAAATTCTTCACAACTCAAGAATTTGCAGTCTAGCAACTAGAATTTCATAGGGATGCCCACTGCAGATTTCAAAAGGAAAGAGAGATGGAAAACACAGCTTCTTATCTAAACTAGTTTTCTAGGCTGCAGTCCTTGTAAAGGCTGAGGGAGACATAGAGGCATCTCTCAAAGCAGACTCACTGCACCACTTCATGAGGTTGCATGAATCACTTCATGGGACACCTCCCTAGAGTATAGGTATTTAAATTCTGAAGCCAGATCCAGGAGATATTTTTCATGATTATGGGGAAAAACATCTAAAATGAAAATGAAATTTTCACTAAATTCTCCCATCTGGATTTTTTAAATAATAAAACTAATATTAATATTGAATTCTGGATTAACAGCATAAATAATTCTGCTTTCATACTCTTTCCCCCTTTTTTTTATTCCTTTGTGAAACTTTAGTAGCAGAAGTGAAATCTAGGATTTTTTAGATTTAAATGTACCTCATTTTTATGCCTCTACAGCTTTTTAGAACTGCCTACAGTTTTAAATTTTCAAAGACCGTAACATTTTGAAACGTATTATTGGGCTTTATAACAATACCCACAAGTATACCTGAAGCATAACAATTTCCAAAAGGAAGAAAAAGGAAGAAGTGGAAGGGAAAGGTGCACAATATTCCCACAGACAGAAGTGATGAAATGCTACCCATTCCATTTTGTCTCAGTAAGAATAAAGAAGAGGGTAAAACTTAAAAAAAATATAAAATATTTAATTGCAAAGCTTTTTCTTTCCATCTGAAACCTGGAATAAACTTTATTCATTCATTTATTTCCCTCCACTTTACAAGCATAACTGATTTGAACACCTCATTCATTTTTTTCTGAAAAAAATTTTCCTGCTTATAGCTAAAATGAGATACTTGTAAGAAATTCCAAAGAGAGTAAATGATCTTCCCATCCAAACCTCAGGCAATCCGAAGAGATGTATGGGACCTTATCAACCTGGCCGGCCACACTCCACTCCCAGGCTGCCAGCAGACCTTTAGTGCAAGACTAATCACCCAGAAAAGACCAGGAGAGCAGACTGGGCTCATACTGCTATTGATCTACAGTCAGAAACTCTTGTGTGTTTGACAAGGGTCTCTGCAGCAAAACAAACCACAATTGGAGTATATAAGTAGATATTTAGATTAAGGCACTATCCCCAGCATTAACAGGGCTGGGTTGAGGTTACTTTCAAGTCATCACCACCACTTGCTGTTTTTTTAAGTCCTGTCTAACTCCCTTACTAAGCGGGCACCAAGCAGATAAGGTGGCGTTCAAAACCACAACTGACAGTCAGAAATTGGAGGGATAAATCTCCGAGAAAAGAGCTGAGCATAATTGTAGCTAATTTATAATGGGCTTTCTGTGGTGAACGTAGGGAATGTTGAAGACTGAATAACCCAGGAAAAGGGCAGTGTGTGGGGCAAGATGGCATCTCAAGTACTACACGATCCTCTGTGGTTTGAACTGATGCCAAATAAATTGTTCCCACTATGTTTTGTTGTTTTTTATAAATCTGTGCTCCCTCTCACTGTTGTGAAGAAAAGGCTAATGCTGATACATCCCATGCAGTGCAGGGAGTCCTCACAGGATGCAAAGGGCAACCAGGCTAAACCAGTACCAGGACATACACTGGTTGCTGAAAATTTCTAGGCTACAGGATTCATTTTAAATGTGTGTCTTACTCCTTTCACCTCAGTACAGACTCAGTGTTCATCAATGTACTGTTTATCGACCTTGTGCTCATATACTGAACCAAAGCACTATATTATCACAGGTTTTTTTTTTTCTTGCCTTTACTGTGTTTATAATACACTTTGTGAAGTCTACAACTCATAAGAGGCTGAAATGCATTGTAAGGAGGGGGACAATCTAATAAACAAAACATTCAAGAGCTGTAGGATTGAGAACATTCTCAAAGAACTCAGTTTAAAAACACATTTTAGACAACACAAAAAAAGACCTTGCATCATGTTGTTTCTTGCTCTGAATAAAGGTAATAAAGATTCTGACTTCAAAGCCATTTAACTAAAGCGCATTTCTAATACCATAGTCCACTGAGCTCCATAACACCTTCTTGCTTTGATTTCTAATGTTCCACGTTTAGCAATCACCCCATTTGTTCTGGTGGGTAATAGGAATAGTATTTATGGGCAAGAAACACTCCGAACAGCTCCTGTCCTTGAGAAGCCATTTACTGCACTTCTATTCCTCGTACACTATGGTCTGTCACATTTAAGAAGCCGCTCACACGTACAATACTCTGTCTTCAGTTCCAGGAGTAAAAAGCTTTCCTTTTCAGAAGCAGAAAACACACTATACTTTCATATTCCTGTATAATTTTCAGAAATTTTTTTGATGAGCCGTGATACTGAGTGCTTAGTGCAGAGCCCACCTCCTCAGTATTGGATAAAGATGTAAGAGATGCTTAAAGGGTTGGGAAAATGTGCTACAGGAACAGTCGCCTGTAGGTTTTAAGTACGACAGTGGCTGGCACGGAGAAATAAATCAGCAGGAACTTCTTGATTTTTACACCTATTTTCTAATGGACATTATTTGTTTTGGTGATGGAGGAACTAAACATAACCCTGATAATGGCTCCACAGGAGATTGCATCTCTAGCTGAGTGGTGCCACTGCAGAGGAGAATTTTAAGATATCTGGCTTAGCAGGCTCCACCTGCCATGGTAGAAGATCGTTCAGTCAACACCTCACATCTACAGGAACCTTGGCTCTCTTACCTTTCTCTTTTTTTTCTTTTTTTTTTTTTTCTGAAGCCAGATACTTTCTTGACATAATGCTAAATCTATTTGTTTTCCTTGAGCTTGGATGAAAGGAAACCAAGCCCAGACTGAGCAGGATATAGCACAAAAATATTAGGATACAGTGTGGTAGAAGTCAGAGAGTTGAATAGAAGCAAATACAGTAGATAAATTTGAAGTCTTACACAGCTGATAAATCATAATGCCAAAATATTTGGAACTTCAAACCTATGAGAAAATAAGACATATCCCTCATTGCCTCACACCTCTAACACAGCATTGGGGAGCTGTCTTTGCAGTCAGCTGAATATTTTAAAGGAATGTATGAGCTCGTTCATATATTCTTTAAGACTATTCCCAAGATGTAATTGGTCTACACAGTCTTTTGAAAATGTGTTTTCCTTTCTAGACTAGGATCTACATTCCTCATTCCCAATCATACCAAGGTCTTCTCTGACCGGTTAACATACAACAGACAGAGGTGGGACTAAGTCATGTCCCCTGCATGTCATCACACCAGAGGTAGGGCAACACCAAAACCCCGGGGAGTGTCTTGACTTTTCTTTTCTGGGAATTCCTGCTACTGCACTCAATTGTTTTGAGAAGCTCCAAGGACTGAAGACACTTCTGCAACCAAAGGGGAAATATCTACACAGTACACCTTTCCATTTCATTGTATGAAGTGAGAAATCTGTTCAAGAAAACCAAAAGGTGCCATTCAGTTTCAAAAAGGGGGCACAACCTCCACTCCCCATCCAGTAGATCTGTAGGTCTGTCTAGAACACACATGCATTCCTGTTCATTCAAAAAAAATCGGCGCTGAGTGTTCTGCACTTCCAATATTACTGAAAACTCCTTGCAGAAAGCTAAGCATAAAACAGGCAAGGTCAGATAAGCCTAAAGCAAGCAGTTGAATACCCTAGCTGCAGAAATCCTGAGGCCATCTCTTATAGAGCAAGTTCCATTAAAATACAGATTGTATCAGAGAAGAGATGTAGCTTTGTACTTTAAAACCTGCCTATTGTGCAAAAGACATTAGGCTTATATCAGTCTAGCTGAGATTTTTATGGCAATTTAGATGATGGCAAATTATTAATGTAGAAGTACCTGTTTTATCGAGAATATCACTTTGCTTTTTGTCTGATTTTCATCATGTGCCATATGTACAGCAGTTGATCAAAGGCTGTGAATGCATTATCTCCTGCCTCGCTTATCATTTCTGAGAAAAGATGAGAAGGAGGAGAAGGGAGGGACAGAAGATGATGATCAGAAATAGAAAAGTTTCAAAGTAGATCAAATAAGGCTGTCCATAATAGTTTCCCTTTAATGAAAGGCATCATTAATCAGCTGTAATGGTGGCTAAGAGTGGTGGTGAAACAGTACATAAGCTGAAAAAAGCAGTCTCCAAGAATAAATGTACACTGCATTGCAGCAGACGTGCGTCTCATTAGTTTAACTCAAATGTCACTAGTTAATGGGGGAAAGCGATTTAGCAACTGTCCTACATCGTAACACTAGTTTCTTCATCAGCCTCTCTCCAGGCACCTCAGTAGTGGACATGTGGAACATGCCAACAGCAGATATGCGTTTATGAATACTTTCCAGACCTTTTTTTATCCCCTCTATAAAAAAAAAAAAAAAATGTATATAAAAATGGGTGGGGGGGATAAACAGTAAACAGAGCTCTATTTCTGCCTGTGAATGAAATCTTGCCTTGCTTGAGGCCCCGCCAGAAGGATTTACACTGCAGCACAGCCAGGGAGCAGCCGGGAGACAAACCGATCAATAGCATCAGTGGGATTGGTGTGTGGCCTTCCTGAGACACAGCACCTGGGCCTGGCACCAGGCTGATGAGGGCCTGCACTCATTCCCTCACCTGCCGTACCCTCCAACACTGCCCAAAGCCTGCACGCACCCCTGGCTTCTGTCCTCTCATCAAGGGGAGACAACCAGGGCTGCTAAACACAGAAACTGTCTTAGCTTTCCAATAGTCCTTTCAGAAATTTCCTATAATAACCTCCTCTTAAGAGTTCCGTATACATGTAATGATGGTAAAAGGGTTGTATCATCCCCGTCCGCCATTTTGCAGAGACAAACTACAGGGCTGATAATAACCTGCCCTGTGGCTCCTGCGTGGGCCAGAGGAGAGGGCTGGAGCTGGAGCAGAGACCTACCGGTAGAGTGGACTCACCCTCCAGAAAAAAACCTAAAGCTAGAACAAGGGACCAGAGATTAAAAATCGCTTAAATGTATCCTAACTCTGCTTCTGCCAAAGTCCAGAAGCAGAACCAAGGGGAACCATCCCACAGCTCTGTTTTACATCTCTCTTCCATATCTGCAACATTCACAAAGCCCATATTAATGTTTGAAAAAATAAAACTATCTTTTAACCATGAAGACTAAATATAGATTTTTACATTTATTGGAGGATAAAAAATAATTGACATGCTATCCAGGTGAATCTAGCAATCTGAAAACTTTTGGTACAGCCACAACGGAAAACCTTCAATAACAAATATTCAGCCATAAAATCAGGACTTCCTTCCGTTCAGCCATCAGTAGTACATCATTATGTACAGCTCAAGTTGAAAGACAACTAATGTGAATGGAAATATCTTGAAAAAGGGAACTCAAAGCTATGTGAACACAGGTGATAGAAAGGTGAGTGTTGTTCATCCAAACGTGTTCCTTCTGCAATCAGAGAGAAGTTTTGGGGAGGATCAGAGGTTAAAAAGCACAGATGGGTGCCGACAAACTAAGCTTTGACTTAAATATGAAATGAGAGGCTTTTCTCCACTGTTGAACTTTTTCAGATTTTTTTCACGCAGAGGAGAAGGACACTTATTCTGAGAAGAATGAAGACCCCAGAATTGGATAATTCCTCCTGCTTTGCTCGTTACCACTGAAACTTCAGTTAATTGACACCTACTCCTCTGGATTTGCCACTTTGTGGTCATAAAGGAAGCATGAAAAGAAGACTTCAACTTGCTAATTGACAGGCATCAGATAAAACCTTTTCATCCCTTCCTATAACAACAGAAGTTGCTTTTAACAATACTGAAACTGAAATACCAAAAGTGTATTCAGATCAAAACCTGGAATTAATGTATAAGGAAAGACTATAGAAAAAGGACAGGCCCAACTGGGCACTCTTACACTAATACATCCTCTAAGCTATTTGAAATCTTACTATCCTAAGCCACATATATCTACCTTTGTGTTTAACAGCCCTTGAGGATCTTTTTTTTTCCCCACTAATTCCACAAATTGCCTTTTGCAATCACTTATACTTTTAACATCCACAACACCCTGTGGTAAGAAGGCAAAATCTTCCCCAGATTAGCTCAAGTCACGCAAGCATCAGAAGGTGGCTAGTGAAACCGTGAGAAATAGTAAATAATTTTTCCATATTTGCTTTTCTTCCTTCATTCCTTTTCCAAGTCGCAACCTGCCAATCCAATCTCTCCTCACAAGCCAGGATCCTTTACTGAAAGAGTTTGTTGCTCTTACATGATATTTGTCATTTTGCCATTTGCCTACAGAATTCTCAGGAAAATGGGAGTATCCAGTTCTATTATTTTTGCTCTATGGCTTAAATGACGTTGGTACTCCCTTCATACCTCTGTCTAATCCTTTTTTGGTTTGGGGTTGGGTTTTTTTTTTTTCTGAACAAAAGAGGAAAATGAGAGGAGTGGTTTGTTATCCCAGACCTCTGAGCTGCCTGCCGTGCCTCTGGGTGCCTGTGCTTCAGCAGGGACCTTGCCGATGCCGTAGCAGAACGCAGAGCATCGAACAGCCCACAAAGCCGTACCGCTCCTGTTCGATGTTTTATATAAGCAATAACAATCTTCAACAGCTCATTATCAAATTACTCAGCTACTTTTTGAAAACACTTCAGATAAAGGCCAAATAAGCAGCAGTTCTAGCTGCCTTTACACATATTTCTGATAACCCACCAAGTTTTCCTACAAGAAGGAGCTCTGCTAGAACAGTGGAGTGGCTGAAATTCAGTCATTCCACGTGCCAAGGCAAAAATGTACCCTTTCACCCCCGGCACTGGGGAACAGTTGGTTTCCACAGAGAACACGCAGAAAAAGCCGTGTCCCACTGATTTGGTTTACTAACTGTGGAACTAAAAATATTCCTTTTGGCCGGCCAGAACAGCTGATCTTGTAATTCACTTTAAGACTCGAGTGACCTGCAGAAGAAAAATTGCCTGCTTTGTTTTTTACTGAAGCGATCTCCCCAAGCCAGTGCACTGACAGCACAGGGAAGGAAACACCTGCCCGAGACACGGGAGCTGGAGGACACGGCTCTCTTACTGCACGTTTGGAAAGAGAAACCCTGCTGATATTGGAACCAAGTTGTGGGGTTTTTTTTTGGCGAGGTGCTAACGCAAAATGCGTGTAGCAAATGGGAGCTTCTCCCCACACGCAGGATGGTCACCAGCTTGTCAACATCTCCGCCTAGAAACTAAGGTGGAACTGCTTGCTGCCAGCTCCCCGGCAGCATACCTTCTCTTAGGTACTCTGGGTTAAAACCTCTGGAGAAACCTTTAATGTGACAAATAGGAGGAGTTATTACCCTACTCTGAAAAGACTCCTTGTGCCTTTTTACCTCTGACTAACCTTATATCTTTACCAGCGAGAGCTGGCAGTCGGACAATAAGCTCAACCCCAAATCTTTATGGAAATTGTAGCATGGAGCTGAAGCCTGTCTAACTGAGACAGTAAGCACTCCAACAGGGTCAGGAGAGGGGCAGTTGCAAGAAGCGTCATCTAAAGCACCAGCAATGGTACCCTGATCCTGCTCATCTAGACAATTCGTCATATGGGTGATGCTAAAGGCTTTTCCAAGAGCATAGTTACGTTCGGCTGGAACTGAAACTCTGTCCGGGTGGTTTGGGTCTTCCCCCAAGATGTTGCCATTAGAGTGAGTGGAATGTTATTTCTAAAGAGAAGCAGTGGAGTAAGGTTAAAGTTGTACATGCACATTGAGAGTGAAGGGACCTTCTTCCTTGGAAATGGCCCATGACACCTGCTCAGGCCAAAGATCACCTGTTCAATGCTGGGAGTAATTGGCCAGTATTTTTGTGCAATATTATTTTAATTTTGACGTCATTTTCTTCATCTGTGCTGCACACAGACTGCTTTAAGAGCTATGAAGAAAGAGAGAAGCTAAAACTACAAAATTGTGAGTCTGAAACCCAAACTGCTGCAATAAAATCTGTTGACGAATGCAGCATGGAAACATCCAGAAACCAGTTAACTAGCTGCATGTGCTCAACCAAATATATGGACTTTGCTGTGAGAGGTAAAGAAATAACCTTCCTCCCTATGGCTAGTGCATGTTTGAACTTTGAACTTCCATCATGGGATCCTCCTCTTTTTGTCCATTTTCCGGCTGCTCCCATGCAATCAGCAGCACATCAGAGACTGTCAGGAAAGATCAGCCTGAGCTGCAAAGCACCCAGCTTTGTAAGTATTCAGCTCCATTTAGTTCTTCTAATAAGGAGGCTTGGCTTTGTTTAATTTGGTAGAATTCAATACTAGCATTGTCATCTGCCAGAGATACAGCCCAAAGGGTAACATTTCCATTTAAACACTTTAAATGCCATGTACAGACTTATCTAGATGCTTGCCTGAATGTTTTTGCTGTTTAGGAGGAGAAGGACGCTTAGCTCTATCAGTTGTGGTGGCAGAAAGGCACAGTGCCAAAATATTTCAAATCAGATCACCATCATGGGCTCTGCTATCTCAGAAGGGAAAAAAAAATTAATCTTGCCTGCAGGTGGGAAAAACTCAATGCTGCCAAGAAAAATGCAAGCAAAACTGTTTTTACCTCTAAGAAAAGTGTCTCCAGCTGCCACATTATGGTACCAAACAAGTTCCACATGTCAGACGAGGAATGCAGTGTGGTGCTGAAAAAAAGAAATGGCAGGCACCATCTGTATTCTTATCAATTCAGTGGTTGCCTAGAGAGTTGCTGCCATTGAAAGAAGCAAGATTACTTCTCTGCTATTAATAAGGAAACTTGACGAGACTGAAAAGGGCTTGAAGGAAGCTGTCATTAGAGAAGTTTACATTCCACAGCATCTCCCAGCAAAGCCAATGCAGCACAGAAACCTGTAGGTACTCACCATCCTGTGCCTGTCTGCCAAAAATTTCCAGTAAATAGAAGCTGGTTCTTGATGAGGGAAGGGCTGGGGCAGTAGTAGACCTGCATCTTTTTAAAGCGCTCTTAGGCAGTGTTTGGCTTCACTTCTGTGAAGACTTCAGAGCAGCTCTGCTGGTGAGTAGGGGGATCAGAATGTACCCTGGACAGCCCTGCATGAAGCAGCCTTGAAATCTGTACCATGAAATCAGGAAGGACTTATTCTGCAGCTTTGCTGTCAGCACATGCAAGAAGACCTTCCAAAGCCAAGGACCACCTGTCAGTGTCCACACTCCTCCCGTTGGTGGGAAGTGGCGTGAAACGAAAGGAGGCTGAAAGGGCTCGGTGAGGAAATCTGCAGCAACCGCAAGACGCGGGATTTCGCTTTGGTAGATATGTATTTGCTTGTGGATGTGAGAGAAGGCTTGGGGGCCGTGTCACGTTCCATGAACTCGGGGGCTTTCACCTGCCTGGGCTGCCTGCCCACCTGAACGCCGCTGCCTTCTCCAGGCACAGCGTGCCATGAAAGCCAATGAACCTCTGCGGAGTGGCACGGAGGTGAGTGTGCCAGGCAGCTCGTTAGCGTAATGCTGGTGCATTGCTCATTGTTAAGATGCCAATTCCCACTTTGAGCCTGGAGGGTATGCAAAGGGCAGGTAAACAGTTAATGAATACGGTTCTTTGAATTGAGCGGCTGAATCTGTGCTGAACTTTTAAATCTTTTATAGCTGTGATATTTCAGAGTCCTAAAAATGAATCAGAACATCTGACAGGTATGCCATGAAGTTCCATATATACGCCGTGCCAAGATTTAGCACTGAGCGTTTACCTTCTGATATGCTGACAAAGGGAAAATGGTTTATGCAGAGATCTGTGGGCTGTTTTGCACCTAAAAAAAAAAAAAAAAAACCTGGTAAAATTGAGCTTTTTACTATTTCTTTTCTCACATAGAAAAATTCCATTGAAATACATGTTGTGGTTTCCCAGTACTACCACAAGCAAAAGGTTACTTCATCAATAAAATAATGTTGGCACTCGAAGGCTTAATATATACATGACTGAGGATGTGGCGCTCAAGGTCAATATTGAAATACAGTCAGCAGTGTCCCAGATGTTAAACTAATCCCCTATACTTACACCGCCTAGCTCATCTCAAAGTTTCTTCCTCGCTAAATAAACAGAAAACAGTTAACCAGCCTGAATTATAGCTACAGTTGCAACGAGGAGTCTTTGTGGCATCTATTTACCGTCCTGCTGTAAAACTGCATGCTTTGCTTAGCAGAGGATCACATATTTCCTGGAAAAAGTAGTAACAAGTTTTCCAAGGAATTTCTCATTTTTCCAGAGCCGAAGAAAAATGAGAATGTGATGTTTCATTTTGGTGTAAAACAGCACTGCTGTTTAGGTTTCTGCCTTTAGTTTTGCAGATTCACAAGGCTGTGTCAGAATTACTGACATCTCCTGCATTTTCGGGACTGTATCAAGAGAAGTGTGGCCAGCAGGTCATGGAAGGTGATTCTACCCCTCTACTCTGCGCTCGTGAGACCCCCACCTGGAGTGCTCGTGAGACTCCAGCTTTGGAGTCCTCAACACTGGAAGAACATGGATCTGTTGGAATGGGTCCAGCGGAGGGCCACGAAGATGATCAGAGGGATGGAGCACCTCTCCTATGAGGACAGGCTGAG
>JAOQGH010000032.1:54912649-54980015 GCA_025769975.1 Gallinago jamesoni
AAGGGAAGGGAAGGGAAGGGAAGGGAAGGGAAGGGAAGGGAAGGGAAGGGAAGGGAAGGGAAGGGAAGGGAAGGGGACTAAATTTAAAACTTGACTTTGAGGAAGCTGCTGTCTCTGAAAAATCTCTGCATTAAAATTGCCCATCTGATCTCCAACTTCCTGTATCAATGGCGTTTCAGCAGTTCACTCCAAAAAGTGTCAGAGGCCGTATGATGTGTTTTGCCTCACTGAGGGAGCCTTGGCAAAAGGACTTAAGAGCATATAGCAAAAAACTTTCAATAATGTTCTCAGTATGCCACCACTATACAAATGCTACCAGAGCTGCTACAGCTCTTAAATGTTGGTTTCCTATCACTGTACTAGATTATAAAACATTTTGCAATCTTCTCCCAGAGATTTCCATTTCATTTTTGAGGTACCGATCTTTAAATTTGACAGGAGAAACCCCCTGTGGTCATCAATGTCCTTCTTTGATGATATATATAATTTGTGTATAAATATACACATATGTATGCATGATTGTGTTGATCATACATATATATATATGGACACAAATATATGTAGATGTTCTTTTCAAAGCTACTTAGTGTTACCCTAATTATGAAAATTATGAAATCAAGTCAATTTATAGCCATAATTACAGCACATAATCAATCCCAAAGAAAACTGGATGGTTTGGATAGAAAATATTCTGTCTGATATTTTTCACCTTAAAGATTTTGATGTCTTTTGTGGTTCCCATTGTATTTAGTTCATTTAGAAAATGTCTACCTAAAACAACACAGTCAACTTTTTTTGCATATTTTTTTAAGAATACCTCTGTTAAACTACCATCAAAACATAATCTGGTTTTGTTATGTCCATTGACAATTAACAAAGCTTTTTTTGTTCCTTGAACTGTGCTTATCAGCTAAACCACAAGTGGGAAGCACAACAAACGCTTCAGAACAATACCATCAGATACAGAAACTTTCTGATTGCTCCTGCCCAACCAGCTCTTTATGAAATCTGCAGGTCACAAAAGATTAAAATTCTGCCATGATTGGGTTCATTTTTTTAATAAAGAGGGGGAAAGAAAACAGGGAGCCTTGGGAGGATCAGAAGAACAGATTAGCTGTCTAAAGAAACACTAGTTATGTATCATTAACTCCACTGAAGCTATTCATAGTTAAAGCTGAAAAATGCCCAAGTTGACATTCCTTCCTCCCATGCTGTCAGGGGGGAGGTCAGACACAAGATTTTCCACTTCATCTCCCAGTTTCCTTTTATATACAGGCTCTCAGCAAACTCCTCATGTTGCCACAACAGAGACCTTGAACCTTCAAAGCTATCTACAGACACAGACCCTTATCCCTGATCAATATGGCTCAGCAAAGAGGCACAGGCTGCCCACACATCTCTCTTTGCAGGACTGGGACTTACATCTTCAGTGACTGAATGTCAGGGGAGAATGTCACTGCCAACTCCTGCCTGCAAAATGAGCTACAAAAGACTCATTTTCATAGAACAATAAGAATGGGGAGACGCTTTCTTAGGAGAGTCAGTCATCTCTCCGACCAAAAAAAAGCCAGCTTTACACCCAACCCTGAATCCTTCTCTGCCTCCAGCTAATGGCAGAGGAGGTGATTTTTCCCCAGAAGAGAGAGTTCTGCAATAGGACCAGTCTGAATATCAACATGCACAACCTAAAGGAGAAAAAGATACATTAGTTCATTTTTCAAATAATGCTAAGTACTGACGAAGGACAAGAATATTGTGCACTTCTCAGCATGAGTAGAAAACAACAAAATATAAATTTGCTTAAAAACATGCCTTCCACAAGAAGGATCACACTCAGTCTGTGAACAGTAATAGGAGGAGAGGAAAACATGAGAAGGTTGACCTTGATGGAAAGTAGCATTGGAAGGTGGAAGTTAGACATAACTAAGAGGCTTAAAAAAATGCTTAAGACCAAAGAGTCTTGGTTGTAATGATCCCATCAACTTTTTCCTCAAATATTTATTTTATTTATAAAGGAGCTTAGCTGAGCTTGTGTGTTTCTCCGCTGGATACCTCCAACAGAGATGGCTGCAGAGTCAAAGGCAAGGTTGTCGTTTCAATTCAGCACTGCCACCAAGCTCCACTGTGCAGCCCAGCTAATTTCTTTAAGTGCCAGTTGTTTAGGGGTACCAGTTAGTTCTTACTGCTTTGGGGGTCCTTGTAGGCTTTTGCCCTGTGGCACTGCACCCTTCTAAGGCAAGTTTCTACTCGACACGAACTGATGCATAATGGCTTCTTTAGAAGATCAAAGTGTCATTTTTAGAAATGGGGAACTAAGTTCATGATGTTCCCATGCTGTTTTTCTGTAAAGTCATTCAGTTGCCAAGGGTATGCCTGCTTTTTGTATTCGAGGAAGATGTAAACTTGTGCTGGTGAGGGTGCTGATAACAGGACTGCCTCCGACAGAGGAGTTGCCTGTATTAAATATGTATAGGCTGACTAAACAAGATCCATAGGGAATATTAAAGTGTTTTAATAACTGGAGTGTAAGGACAAAGAAGAGGGAGGATGTAGGTGCATATTAATGGCAAACCCAAAATGAAATAATATGATAAAACATCTTTGACATTTGCACGCCTGTGACGTGATGTTAATACTAGACCTGAAGACAGTTAGCAGGGAAAATTCTGCATAGACTAAGACATGCTCCCTATGAAAGTCCACAGAACTATACCATATTACTCTCAACTTCTTTCTCTATGTTTGTATTTAGAAAGTCAATATAAGATTCAGAGAACCCTACGAAAATTCAGTTGTTCACATGTGATGTCTGTTCAGCAACCGTGAATACACCCTAATATGTAGCAAGCCAGAGCTTGCCTCTGCTGCATCATTTGTCCTGAAAGCCTGATGGTCATGGGGGAAAAATATGGGGTCAGTATCCACATGATAAGAATGCAATACAAATCAAACGCATTCATGTTGCCTACTCAGCAAGGCCACTCTTTGTGTTTTGCTTCATGAAAAATCACTCAGTGTTGACTATCAACACTGCAGCACTGATTATCCAGACGACAGGCAAGCTGTTTAAAGCTGAAAGGACAAGAACAAAACCTCTAAAAAGGGCCAGAGACAGCAAACAAATATCTCTCCAGCTCCTGGGGATACGAGTGCCTCTGTGTATGACACATACAGCGTGTGACACACCATCACATATGAGTGGGATGTGGGGCTCAGCCAAGACAATATTTCTGTTCTCATTACCTAGGAAGTAAATTCAGAGGTTGTCCATCTGCTATGTCAGATGGGGCTTGTTCAACCTAAACAAGGTGGAGGCAGGTCTGTCCCCTCTAGTGACTTTAGGAAGAGCATAAATAAAATTCCTTGTGAAGTCCTCTTCACATTTCCTTCATGGAAGTGTAAAATTCTGCTCTCTGCACATATACACGTAGCCTCATATGTGAAACAACCAGGGAACCATTCACCAGGCGAAAGGGATGCGGAGATCCCTGCCAGAAAGAAATGGCCCATCCATCTTTTGTGCCCAGCACTGGACCCTTCAGCCTAGTGCCAAGCAGCCCAACATTTCCAGGGCTGCACAGGCTGGGGTGTCTTAGCCTTCCAAGCCAGACTGCACTGAGGGGGCACTGATTCACTGTGGACACAGAAAATTTCTTACCTTTTTTTTGTGCGTGATGGAGAGACACACACCTCTTCGACAACTCTACGTTGGTGTCATGGGTATAATGGGTGTCATGGTGTCATATAGCATCCAAGCAAATGCAAAAGCAATAATGGTGTGGGCCAGCTAAGCCCTCCAGGCATGCCAGAACAAACAGGAATACTATCCATTTAATGTTAGGCATCACAGAGTGGAGATTTTCTTAACTTCTGTTTCTATCTTCATTATAATCAACCACAAACAACCTCCAGTAATCCCAGTTACACATTACTATGATGTTTTCTTTACTGTGTTTTATGTTGGCTATTCCCAGTACACTGTATGTTAATCTTTTTCAAAATAGGCCTTGAGCTCACCCTAGAGTATAAGAAGGTTTGCTTTTTTTTTCTTAAGGGAGAAATGCAGATGATCTCCTTCCAAGCAGAGATCAATCATCTTTAAAGAAATTCTGTATTGGATTGTTCCCTCTTTTTGCTTAGTTTCCCTTTGAAATAAGAAAAGAACATCTCAATTTGCTATTTCAGTGATTGTCTCATTAAAACCACAACTCAGTAACTATGGAAGAAGGCAGATGAGAAGAGACTTCCAAACAAACAAAAAAAGAGAGTGTCCTATTCTCACTAACAAAGAGGAGCAGAAAATTTCTCAAGAAAAAAGGCAAAAGCATCTCTTCACTATAGGCTTTCTCCCTTCCTTACAGAAAGCAATTCTAATACTCTATCAGTGCTTATTCCAAAGCCCCGAACAAGTTCTTCAGAGTATCACTCTTTGCCTGTGCCACAATGTCCCCAGAAGTGTTCCTCATGCAGGTTTCAGTCCTCTTCTTACTGAGGTCGTGGGGAGTTTCACCTGAGCAATGCCCGAGTAGGCCATGGGAGCCAAGGGCTCCTGCAGACAAAAAAGACTAGAGTAGAACAGCATGGTAGCCATTTCAGTTGGCTAAGACACTACCTAGCCCCCAAAATACCAGAATAGTTAGAAAAATTACCTTATGCAGAATCCCCCCATCAGTACCTATTTCAAACTCATTATCACAGGTTTATGTCAGGATTTTGGTGTTTTTTTGAAAACAGATACGCTTTCTACTACTTCTCTTTTCTTGTATAATTCATTAGGCATTAGTGGAGTTGATGCAGTATTATCTTGGATGTTTTCCTAAGCATCCTTTTCTACAACTATGCCTGTAGTGCTCATACGAAGGGAGAAGAGAGCTGGAGAACTTTCTTCCATATTATGAAGACCTCTCTGCCATTTGGGTCTGTCTGAGTCCTTGATTTCTGATACATTCCTCTTGTTTGGCTAAATATTGGTGTTATAGCTGCCATTTCTCAGTGTTCTTACCCAGTGGGCTGTCCGTGACATGCAGAGACAAAAAGCCTGGAGCCCACAGCTCTGTCACAGCCCAGGAGACAGGCTGATAGGAACTAGTCAGACAAGCCAGCAGGAAACAGGGTGGTTTTTCCCCCCGAGATTTTTTCCATCATTAACTACATCTTAAAATGCCCAGAATCAAGATGTAAACATGCAGCAGGGGTCCAAAATTAGTCTTCTGTACATGCCATATGGAAGACTTGAGAAATTCATAGAAATAGGTCTTCTCACGTTAAACTGAACCAGGTGGGCGTTGAAATGACTATGCTCTGCCTATGATTCAGTCTCACAGCAGCAAAAAACATTCCCAGCAAGCTATCATTGCTGTATGTCAGGGCAGATCTTCCACCCGAGTGCCAGAGGGAGGCTTTGCACAGAATCTGCCTGCAGGAGAAAGCAGGAGAAGCACGACCGACCCTGGAGCGATTCCCAAGAACCCCCAGCTCCTGCTGCCTCCTCCACTCATCTGTGCCGTGTCCCCGGCCTCAGCCCGGTTTGCAGCCACTTCTCTTCTCCACCCAAGCAACCCCAGGGCTGGGGGGGGTGCCTTTGGACACCACGGCTCCCCATGAAAGGCTGGGGCTGTGCCCACCCGGGCGTCCCCGTCTCTGACTTGCCCGGCTGCCGCTTGGCTGGACCCAGGGATCCGCGTCCCTGAGGGCAGCCCTGGCCATTTTTAGCCCCTGTGCTCTCCCCCAACCAGGCTCTTTTGTCCCGACATTCTTGAAGCCAATTTCATTATGCAACTTTCCAAAGATCTTGGGCAATCTGCTTTCATTCTCCCGCTTTCCTTTTCCTTATCAGTATTTATACTCTTAACTCCAGTACCTCATTCTTTACACATGGCATGTCCCTCTTTCTAATGCTTGATTACTTTTTGCACTCACTTATTCAGAGTGACCTTTTTCACTCCTAGTGTATTTATCGCTAGATGGCTCTCATAACCCTTGGGCATATTGTCATTTATCTTTCAACCCGTTCAATTCCCTCTCCTTCCAATTCGTCTCTGCTTCGTATCCCTTTTGTTACTTCAAATATTGTGCTGCTGAAAGCAAAGCATTTTAAATACTAAAAAAAAAAAATAAATTAAAAATATAATAATAATTAATTGTTGCCTAGCTGCTTCCCCACTATTATGTTTCCAGTGGTTGCATTTCCTCAGAGAAAGAACAGCCAGATGCTTTCAATATGAATGGCTTAAGCTTTAGGTGGAGAAAAAGAGCAGCAAGGCAAAAACTGGAGAATGACACAGCAGAGGGGCTGGGAGGACAGCACGGCTGCTGCCTGTGCCACCCCCATGCCCATGCAGTCGGTGGCACAGAGATGTCAAATAGCATCAGGCCACCTATGATTCACCTGCTGTATCGTCCCCAGGAGAAGACAAAGGCAAGAGGGGATTCGTTCTACAGCGTCTGAACACAACTGGATCCTTATAGCCTGGGATGTTTTTTAAGGGAAGCCTCACAAAGTGGTGCAATCTGTAAACGCAGTCCTAACTTCTCCTCTCATGCACTATGAAGGGAATTAGCCACACCCTAAATTGGAAATAGTGCTCAGTTCATTAATACAGCTTGTTCTATTTTTATCTAGCTAATTCTGCTGCTCACATGCAGCTTTCAGAGTCACTTCATGAAAAATGGTCTAGATCTTTTGTGATGATGGACAAGCATCTTTTGTACCATAAACAGAGGCCCGGAACTAAACTTGTTGGCAGTTTTTTGTGCCTTCTGTATTTTTCTGGCCATGACTGACACTATTTTTTGAACCTCAGTTTCAATGGCTGGCTACAGTATGGGCTCCAAGAGCTGGCCATCTCCTCCCTCGTACAACGAGTCAGTTCAATTGCCCTCTTTGTTCTACACAGAAAGGTAAAATGAAATTCCCTTTTCTTCCCACTTTAAGGCATAACATAGCCTGAACAGTCAGTTACTAAGGACTTTCCTGCTCAACCAAGATGATGAATGCAAAATGGAAGCCGTGACCGGGCTGACAGTATCAACCCGCTGTGTTGACTGAAGTGTGGTGCAGCAACCCATCCGTTGCACAGAAAATGCATTTTCAGCACTGGTAAATGGCAGTCTCAAAATAGCCATCAGCCTGAATGTACTGTTACATATTTACTTAAGGAAGTTTAATCCCTGAAAGAAAGTCTTAAAAGTAAGACATACACTAAAACAAATATACTTGCAGGGTGACTGACATCTATCACCTGGATTTCAGTCCATTAGGGTAAAAATGTAAGTGTCAGTGGAGAATATAACCCACATTTCAACGTTTGGCCAGGTCATGAAACAGTTCTGCAATTCCCTACCTAGAAAGACAGCTGTACCTAAGTCTATGTGACAACTTGTTGCAACTACACGTTGTTCCTACTGAGCAGCCAAAGCAATCCAAGCGTCCTACCACTCTGCGGGTCCCCCTTCCCACGTCAAGAGGTGAAGAGCACACTTTATTTCCTCCCAGCCCTGGCAGAAGAGCTTGCCACCTCTTCCTTCCTGCAGGTGATACTTGGGAAGCTTTCTGTGTTTAGATTAAGCAACACAGGTTAGCGCAAGCCTCCCGTGTTCTTCTTCTGCTGGGCTGATGCTAGCTGAGCTTCATGAGAGGTTGAGTCCTGCATTTAACACTCCAGCACTGTGTGCACCTCTCAGGGCTACGGTCTCAGGCTGCCTGCAGACTCAGGCATGCCCCAGCTTGCAATTACATTCATCTTGTCAAGTTTCCCCTTGCAACTACATCTGAGAGAAACTTGTATTTTGCTATGAGCAGAAGTTTAAACAGTGATCTAACCTGAACCAGTGCTTAAAGCAAAGGCTCGTAGTACCTGTGGTTTAACCAGCAGAGACAGCTGTGTAACATGCAGGCAGCAGCAAGTCCCACGGCCGCTAGTCCCATTTTCCTGCTTTTACCCTAAAATAACAGTTTCACTATAATCAGACAGCAACAGAGAGGAATTCACATGACACTCCCCCTAAAGCACAATGAACAATAGCACGCTACAATCTTCACTGGACTGCAACTATGGATGAAGGAATAGAGCAATTCTATAAAAATAGTGATTTGTCTCTTTTTTTTTTTCCCATTCTCATTAAATGAGCATTTTACCCATTTCATATATTTGGGTTGGATCAGAAGTCTTCTACTGTGTTTCATTGTCTAAAATAATATAGTGCAAGCAAAGTACTGGTGTAAAATAATGAAATATTAATATCCTGTTTGGAAACTGTGTGATTCAATCAGCACTCATCCCTTGAGCTGCATGCATCAGCCCCAGAGGAACTTGTTTCATTTTCTGAGTATATCCTGAGTTCTTTTTTTTTGGGGACAGAAATTATACCCCATCAGTATCCATCGCTTTTGGCCATGGTCTGATGCAGTAGGTTAGCCTAACAGGGAAACTATCATGCTTTTCCTTCTGTTTGGTTGTTCCTTTGCTCTGTGCTTTTCATAAACCATCTTGGACTCTCCAACTAACTATATTCAGCTATTGCTTTATTTCTAGGGGAAAAAAATAGCGTGTACTAGAGAAGAAACGGGAAATACTATTAAGAAGTGGTTCCTCAAAGTCAAAAGAGGGAACTAAATTCAGGAACCCATGTGAGTGACCTTGCTTTGACTGTACCTAGAACCAACCATCACCAGGAGCAGCTGGTTAACTCACAGCCCTTTTGGTGACCACATCTCTGATTTTAGTAGCTCAATGAAGGGGCAGGAGTCCAACTGGAGTTAATTCCAGAGTCATCAGTTCCTACAGTTCAGAGTGGTGCCCACACACTTGTCTTCCCAAGCCCTCACAAGGGCTCTGATATGGGACACGTTTCCCACTGCAACTTCTGGCATCACGTTTTGCTGTCACACGACTGCACATCCAAGCCCACTCCCATGACATAACCTGATACTGGCAAAAACTCAAGGAAACTTAATTTGCATGTTAAAGATTCCTAATGGTAGGAGAAGCAAGCAACAGATAATCCATTTTTGTATCCAAAATACCTACCAAATATAGCAGATTTCCTTGTCTTTGGGGGAAAAAAAATGCAGGATCATAAGGACTGAATGTGCCAGGTGCAAGGATATGAGGATGGTGGTGGCAAAACAGTGGTTAAAACCAGAAATTTAAGTAATTCAAGTTTCAAGAGTTGGAAGACTTTTATATGTGTTTTAAATGTAAACTTGCTTAGGAATTCCCAAACTAATTTTTATAGGTTGAATTATTTAGAAAACACTGTTTCCTCTCAGGATTCTTCCCTTAGGTAATTGATTAATATTTATAACTCAGATTCCTTCTTAATGAAGATTTTTGCCTGGGAATAACAATTAAGAGTCTTTGTCAAAATCCCAAGCTGAAAATAACTGTCATTCAAATGTTATTGTTTTTGAGTATGTGTAAAATATTGCCTTCCAAGATCCAAGGAAAAATCTTTGTTGGCAAGTTGTTTGAAACAATGCCTAACTAAATGTGAAGGGGCTTGTCTTAACAGCATACCAATGAGGTGTAACTGGCAATCAGGTGTGACTTGTTTAACAAATTAACAATATGTTTCTCTAATAGGAAATTTGTTGCTCCATATTCAGCATTCAAGATTTGCAGCTACTTAAAAAATCTACAGAGACTTTCAACATAATTAAGGTTAAATTTACTTTGAAATTCATGACAGCCATATAAAAGCAAAGTAGCAATATCGTACATCTGGAAAAATCACACTTTCATGAAATTCTGTAAGCCTTTTGTTAAGGGTAACTCATTTACACCGAAAAAATAAATGTGAATTCATCAAACTATCAGTAACAGCTGTACCTAATCCTGAGGTTTTTGTGTTAAAAAAATCAGATGTCTTAACCTTATTCTTATTTGATTTGTAAATATTTCTGAAGACAAGAGGAAGAGGAATTTAAGATTATACAGATAATCGTAATTCATTCCATGCTAAACTACTGCTTTGTTCCTGTTTGCTAATTCCACAAATTATTGCGGCATTTATCAACTTGCTGTGAGTGGCCATTTCTGAACAAGTTTGGCCTAAGCATAAATTTCTATGTTAGCTCAGCTCAGTAAACAGACGTCTCTCCCCCTCCATCCAAGCAGCTGAGATGTGATAGCCTCCATGTCAACAGGTTACCTGTTTCCATAGCCTGCATCTGCTCCAAAGTATCCCAGAGCTGCAGAAATATTTGATGAAGAACCATAGCTTTTCATGGAGGCTTATTATTTCACAAGTCCTGAAAAATATTTTTGTTGTTCTTGCTACTGCTGTTGTTTTATCTCCAAACATCTGTATGCGATACATAAATACACCTCCTCTCTTTTTAGAAAAAACAGGCATTATGGTATACAATCTAAACATGCTTGAAAAAACCCCATATGTTCATAAAATTCACTCATAAAAGACCATCTTCAAGCTCTGCTTTCCAAACCTACCAGCATTACATTTCATCTTTTTTCTTACAAAAATAATCAATCCAAATGGAAGTAGAACTCTGAAAAAGCCATCTCTATTTCAACTGGTGCTATATGTTTTTTGTTATAGATAGGCAATAAAGCTTATAAAAATTCTTTGAAAAAATCCACATTTTGGAGAAAATGAATAATCAAAAGAAACTGAAAAGAAATCCTACTTTAAACAACGCCATAACGATGGACCTTTGGAGAGGGATTTTTGGAGAGGAGAGGATTTCCAATAAGGTAATCTAAATGAATCGACTACAGAATGGGAAAGACTTGGAAATGCATTTCTATTAGCGACTGTTTTAATTTTCTTAGTCTTTATATGGAAAATCACAGACTAGTAAAGGATTTCAACCCCTCCTCTGGGCTGTCTGGATTTTTTTTTCCCTGATTACTTGTACTGCTAAGTCTCCTAAGCAACAAGCCAGCTACAACTTCCCTTGAGAGACTATTCTCACCCTAAATTCATTTATTGTTAATAGTCTGAAATTTTTTCAGTAGATGTACCCTAAATGTTCTCTTTCCTTGCTGAACCAAAACACTCCCTTTCCTGCTTTTGTCCTCTTTGGTTACCTGCAGATTCCTGCTCCCCTTCACATATTGATTTTCTCTTCTTTCCTTCCATAACTTCTCTCCTTAGTGCTCTTCAAATCTTTTCTAGCTTCTCAGTATCACTAGAGGGACCAGGCTCATCTCACTTATCTTAGAACAGCTGAAGCTTTAACAATCAGCTAAAACAAGACCCCTGTGTTAAAGGCAGTAAAAATTAGGTGACCTAATCCCAGCACAGGTGATCAGAAAGGATAACAACATCATCAGCATGGTAGCCTGCTTCCCTATTTTAGTAATATTTAATATGATACGTTTAGCTTACGTTGAAGAATCCTGTATGTCACAGTGCACTTAATAACGGCCTTGTTTTATCTGGATGCTTTTTTTTCATCATATAATTACCTCATTGGCTCAGAATCAAATATTTGCAGGAAAAAAAAAATTAGAATTGTAGGAAGTATGGCCAATTTTTAGGTTTACCAACAAAAACAGAGAAATTAACATTTATCAGACATTTCACTAAGTCACAAGAGTTTTCTGTTAAACTCAACAAAGGTTGAAGAGTATTTCTGTTACTTATATATTTTCATATATATATGAATATATCATAAAATGCATGCAACCCAATGCACATTTCACTTTCTTTTAAGTCAGCTTTCTTCAATTTTCTTCAATTCACATTTTTTCAAAGCTAATTTTTAAAGCCAAATTCCACGATGGTGAAAGCAACATGGGCTGAAACCAAAACATTTATGTCTTATCATAAAGCTAAAGATAATGCACCACATTCTCCTGTTTCTGATTCCAGCAATGAGCGATGAAAGCTTACAGGGGCATAGCATAGCAGAATGTCTAGCGATGTAAACAAAAAGGTAGTGCTTAGGCGCGTTCCTATTGTTAACGAATATTATTGTATTTAATCAACACATGCAAAGAACAAATCTGAAACCAGTTGAAATGCTTTTTAAAAGAAGCGAGAAACTGTCCCTAGGATTCATTTTCACAGAAAAAGTAATAATAAATCTTTTATTATAAATCATATGAAATATCCTAAGCAAAGCCAGTTGTTGCAGGTTCTTTTGGTAAGGAAAAGACAACGGCTTATTCTAACCCAGTGAACATCTATCAGAGTTGAAGTCATATCATAAGTTATTAAATCCTACTGCTCCTGCTAAGTGTGAGAAGTCTTCTAATTGCATTGTTCTACTGATGTTATTAATTTTTATGAACTTAAGACCAAGTTTGGCTTTCAGATATATTCAGGTAACTCCAATGATATCTGGGAGAGCTCTACAAATATAAGACAAGATTTCAGTCTGATCACCGATTTCTGACCATATTTCCATATCTCTCTTGAAAACTCACTCACAGAGGAGGTTAGGCAAGTCCATACAGAGAGAGACACATAGATTTGTGGATAAATATGTTTTTTAGAACTCATGAGTGTGTCAGACCCACACGAACAAGATGTTCTGGAGCTCTTGGGCTGAAGAGGTCAAAATCCAGAAGATGCTGAGTGTTGTGCTCGTCCACTGCAATGATCTCCCATCAGTCCCAGAGGCGGCCCCATTAGCTGGCAAGAGCTGGGCAGCCTCTGCCCACCAAAGCAGATGTGATTCTCAGACAACTGTGAAAACTGAAAACCAGAGATCACCTTTTTGGTCGTTAACTACACCTCAACAGCACTACTCAAATGCCAGGAGAAACATCTGTTGCAATACATTTAACCTATAAAAGTGGAACAAACTCAGTGACACATTTTAAATTCTTTAGAATCATAGCTCTCTGCATAGGTACATGATTTTTTGTTTTTTCAAGCCTTGATCCCCAAAGACTTGGTCTAGACTCTATACTTACCTTGTCTTGGCAGATATATACCAACAAAGTTTTGTGTAATTTTTTGCCTTTTGATTTTTAAGGCCAATGTCATATAATCAACGAGATACAAATGCCATACACACTCAGAGAGAAAGATGTGCATATGTCTTTGTATATTCAAATGTATACATATGTCTGTGCGTATCTACACAAGTATACATATGTAAATATAATGTAATCACAATATAATAAAAATTTAGTTTAAAAAATGAAAAAGATTTTAATAAAGAGTTTTGTACTTTCTAGAATCCCTTTAGATATACTCTCTATGTATTTGTGTGAATAGAAGAATAAAGCACAGCTACTGTATTTACTCTGGAGGTTTCATTATGCAAAGTAAAAATCTAAATTAATAAAAATATTTTCCAAAACATGCCAGAGGTCATTCCCAAGTAGCCAGTGTTGAGACTACAATGCCAGATTAATGCTCAGGCCAAATAAATCAATTCTGCAAGGTTGTCAAAGATTTCTGATGTCATATATTAATCAGTCATTGCACATTTCAGATAGAAAAGGTTTATCTCCAGAAATAATGCTTGTGGGAAATCCGACAGGAAGTCATATGGCAAGCCAACAGGATCATGGAAGCCTCATGCCTGGGTACATTAGCAAAATGTATTACACTAAAATCCAAACTGCCTAGCACCGTAGGAGGGAAAAGTTTGTTTGAAGAAGGTGTCTGCCCACTGATCACTGCAATTCTCTCTGTTGTGACTGTGATATTGCCTGGGTTTTATGGTTCCTTTTCAGACCATTGCATTTACACTGCTCTGCTTTTAAAAACCCAA
The DNA here is from genome assembly GCA_025769975.1 of Gallinago jamesoni. Lineage (NCBI taxonomy): Eukaryota > Metazoa > Chordata > Aves > Charadriiformes > Scolopacidae > Gallinago > Gallinago jamesoni. The sequence goes on from JAOQGH010000032.1 coordinate 54,926,346, forward strand.
AAACCAATTTGCCATGGAAAAGACCGAGGAGCCTGAAAACTCAACTGACCATTTCTGTCTTCATCACAGCACAGACTATGTCAACTGAGAAATGCAGAGCATGCTGGTAGAAGGCAAGATGTTAGTAATGAGCCAAATGAATCCCTGGTGTGACTTCACTCACTTCATTAGAGTTATCCCCAGGATAAATTTGTCCTGGTGTACTGAAGACTCTAAAAGTTTTGGGCTGAAGAGAATAGCAGTACATAGGAAAATGGCAATCCTTCCCTGCATATTTAAACTGGATTGTTAAACTAGTGAATCTGACTCCAAAATATGTTTGCAGCTTGTTTTTGATATTGTCTCTTGAATCACTTTTACAGTTCCAGAAAGTGTTGCATGATCCAGCCAGCAACACGGTGCATTAATAAGCAATGAGCTATGCAGTCCTGTCAAAACAAGCTCATTAGTAAGTTGGCTGCTGGGTTTTTGCAACCACTAGCTAAACTTTGGCAATATAAACAGGGGCACCTACAGGGAGGTCCCACAAGCTGTCTGTACTTTAAAAGATTTAAGGACTTATTTTTAAACTTATAAATAGAACCCAGCATCAATTTTCAGCAGTGCAAGTACAAAATAATTGTCCAAAAAGCCTCACAAAAGCTTTATTGCAATGATTAGGTAGAAAGTTTCTTCTCATGTGATAAAAAAAACAACCAAACAACAACATATCCCATAATATAAAACAAAAATGATGCTTCCTGATATATTGTTAGGGTTATAAAACCTGACTCTAGTTTTTCAGGACTGTAAACAAAGTAAAGCACTTTGATGCTCTGATGATTGGATGGTAGTTAGAGGGCCACACAAGTTCATAACATATATGAAGAGCATAATACATTAAAAGTCCCTGTTTACAAATAGCTCACTGTTCACTTCTCCAATGTCTCAACCAAGCTCATCCATGACAGTTAAAAGGCAACTGTGCTTAGCATTTCTTTGCAAGACTGCAAGGATGCACCCAGACTACCCTTGGTAAACACTAGTATGTCCCGTCCGATGCTTCAGGTAACAAAGAGAGCTGCTAGAAATGACTAAAACATTTGAGTCTAAAGAAATACTTTCCATGGCAGAAGTTCTGAATGTATTTATTTGTCCTTGTATTCCGATTCCAGCAATGAGTACGGAAAGTTTACAGGGGGCATAGCATAGCAGAATATCTAGCGGTATAAGCAAAAGAGTAATATTTAGGTACATATATATATATATACATGTATATTTTTAAAATCCCTTTATGTTTGATAAAAGAAGTTAAATTTTATCTATTTCTCACCAGCCTTGGAATTTCAGAGGCTGTAGTTATCCCACTCAGAGGCAGTGCCCACCCACTGACACCACCTTCCCACCATCTGCATCTAAGGGTAGACTCCAACTGTTTTTTCATCACAAGTGAACAGCAGTAACCTGGGTGGCTTTTGAAACTGCTTGCTTGGCCAGGAGGCGGGTGAGCATCTTTCTGGCCTGCCCAGCTAAAGCCTTTGCCACCTGAAAGCTGTGGTGCCAGTGCTCCACCTACAACCCGTCTGGAAAGAAAAGCTCTTTCACAGCACCACCTCCGCTGGTAAGTGCCTTGCCAGGGGGACATGGTACCTGTGCACTGTGAGCAGACATGGCTTTTCTGAATTAATTACCTTTAACCCGTGAAGGTCTAATTAGTTTGTTACTTGCCTGCTGTGGAAATCACCCTGCTCCACAAAAGAAACACAGCCTCAGCACTTCCATTATATATGTGGGAATGCAGCTATTTAAATATGTGGACACCAGACACACCTGTCTGCCATAAGAACACACAGGTGTCTGTAATTAATAGATTTGAGTCATCATCTTTTCTCTGGGCCCTTTTCCACACTATGCTTCTGCAGAAACTGGCCCATGTAAGGACCACTGGGGAAAGAAGAACGGGTAAAAATCAGCGTCGGCAGAAGTCGGACTCTGTCCGTATATCTAAATGCGTTCTACAGATTAGCATCTGCTTCCTAGGACAGTTAGCTGTAGAAAAAGGAGCTGGACCCTTTCATTTTCACTGAAGTAATTGGGTTCAGAGGTAGCAATATTCACTTTAAAACGAGAAATTAAAAGCACCCTTTTGAGAAAGACAGTGACTATTAATACTACTCTCTAACTGCAGTCCTTGCTGTAACACTGTGATGCCAGCAGTTTTTATCCAATGGCCAAACTGTGTAAATGTATATATATTTTTTCAATGGCTAGTAGCATAAAACCTTGTATTTTGTTCTATTATGTAAACTTTCCCATTCAGGTGACAGGCAATTTATTGCAGCACTTCAATGGATTGTAATGCCTGTAGTAACTGTGCAGTTAAGTGCTGTTTTTAAAAAGTAGAACTGGCAAAATATTTAATGAAGCATTTGGCTTTCTGTGCGACGAGATGAGAGTACCCTGTTGTATGCCAAATCAATCTGATTTTGCACAATATATCCATTCAAGCAGCAATTCTGGAGGCTGGAGAGCCAGAGGAGCTGAGAGACTAGATTTTCTAGGCTGTAGAGAAAATACTACTTCCAGATGTAATTTCCAAGTACTAAGAAGTGCCATTTACTCCAGGAGACATGGATTTGCAGCATGATTTAGACAAACTCTATTGAAGCTCTTCAATCTTTGCTGAAAGTAGGCAAGAATTTTCTTCAACATTACTGCTGCTACTACGGGTTTAACACTGTAATATCAATATTTAACACTGCTAATTCCCTAAAAAATCTATATACTGCAATCATACTCCATAAGGTGAGACACGGATTGGGCAGCTTCTGAGGATGAGCAGCTAGTTCCACATTACATGTCCAAGAGTAATGCAAAGATTTTTTATTATCTCTCTTTTTTTTTATATTGGAGGTAGGAGTGCGTTGTTGATGTTTAATGCTTCTTTTTGGCCAATTTCCACTCCATGTTCAATTTCAAGGCAATTCATTTCAATACATTTTAAGAGTACAGAACTTGACAGGGGCAATCTTTCATCTACTGTCACTAAGGAAAATATTACAATTATCCCTTCATCCACACACCAAAAGTCCTCCGTAAATTTCTTCCATGAATAGCTGCAAGAAAGAGTAGAGCATCATTAAACTCTTAGCACATACCATTCTACTGAAGTAAGAGCTGATCCCAGTGGGTCCTGGATCCCATGATTGTCTCAGATTTCTGGCCCTGAAAAATCAGCTCAGGGCAGCCTTTCTTCAAGTTTCTCCATAACCAGACTTCACTGCGCATTGTAGATGTGCCTGGAAAACACTTTCAGAGCTCTCAAAATCTACTCTGCTGAGCGGGATAAGAAAAGCAGTGAGAAAGCAGTTGAGCTCTGACATTGCCATGCTCTCATTCTGAGAATGGAGTAATAAACCATCGGTTTTAGAGGCACCACTGTTGTCACCTGCAACGTTACCAGTGTTTTTATCGCCCTCATAAGTCTCTCTTTGGACAAAAAAAATTGTTAAATGATGGAGCAAGCAGCGCCGTGCCCTCCAGCAGGCGAGCACTAAGCAGGCCCAGCAGGGGACAGCAGGGCAATCTGGAAGAATTAGTATGGAAATTTCTAAACCCTTTCTAGACGGTGCCTGAGGAACATGGTGCCGTGGAAAGGGCCACATATGACAACAGCAGCCACCAAGGCAGAGATGAAGGCAGCGTCATGTCCTCATGTGCCACAAGACCAAACACCAGGGGGAACAAAGCTCTTGGCACAGGGGGAAACCCAGACAGCTCCCTCCCCACAAAGCAGAGCTGACTTGTAGGTATGCTCCTATCAGCATCAGCAGACCATGCTGCTAACTCAATAATTTTTAGTTTGTTTTTTTTTTTTTTTTAAAAGAATATCAGTAAGATATTAAAAAGTGGCAAAACCAGTTTGAGGCCACCCAGAACTGAAGTTGTGTGACCACTCTCCAAGGAATTTTCAAGCTAGACCACTTTTGCGATAAGTATTAATTAATAAGAGCATCACGGGAACATGGACAAGAAGGCCAAGCAGAGATTACAGAGCCGGGAATGAGAGGGACCCTGTATTTTGGCTGGGGCTATGGCAGTGGCAGGGCCGAGCAGGCTCCCAGGCCCCTTTTAGCAAACAAAGAAAGCAAAACAAGATTTGCTTAGTGCTGCTACCTCTTGCTCTTTCACAGCTCCTAGGACCCTTTCTTGTTGGTGGTGGTTTTAATTGGAAAAGAGCTGGTACTTTTCATAGTCTCATAAATTTTTAAATAACCCCTGAGCTTAATAAAGTCTTTTCTTCTGCTCCATGTTCATAACACCTGCATTTAATCAAGCCAAACTCTCCTTTTTTTCCATCTTTCGCATGACTCTCCTGCATGTGTTTAAAAGGACTTGAGGTCCCCTTCCTTTGACTCAATCCTTTATAACTGTTCTTTGCAGATAGCACCAGTTCAATGGTTGTCACCCAAGATAAGAGCATTTCTGGATTTGAATTCTCAAAACTGAGCCATTGAAGACATACCCATTCCAAGAAGAAGGATGAGTCGCCTGGAAAACAGAAGATAAAATACAAAATGTCCTGAAATAATTAAAGTTTCACTTTGTTGCAGAAAAGACGTGGAATTAAAAAGAAATCAAACATGGCTTGGTTTTGAATCCAACTAGCTAACTATGTTTTTGAAGAGGTTTAAGGTTCTGCTGCATTGTGAAAAGTGATTCCTTATACTTCCTAGAAACATTACCTACTGGAATAATCTACAGAAAGTTGTCAAAACCGCATGATCAGTTCTGCAGGGTACATTGTTTTGGACCATTATTGTGGAACAAAACAGACATTTCACTCCAGAGGGGACGTGTTACACACGTAAAAGTAATATCACAGCAAGAAAAACAGAAGGGGAGTTGGCAAGGAAGAGCTCTCAGAAAAAAAAAAAAAAAAGGGGGTTTGATCTTCTCATCTATTACATTAAATAATAGACTGAATTATTTTGCACATTGAAGGAGATACCACAAGTAGAGAAACATGAGATTCAGGGGATAATTGCCCAGGGAGGCAGCACATTCCCTTTTGCTGGTACAATTTCAGCAGGAAGGTTAGACACAGCACAATAAATCTACAAGTGGATATCAGATAAAAGATGTTGCTGCAAATGAGGCAAAGGATGACTCCTTAGAGAAGGAAGATGAAAAAGAAGCAAATGGAAATAATTTAAAGCACTGTAAGAATAAAACTGTTGATTACTCTTTAAAACATGAATAGGGCTGAAAAACTGGAATTCAATGCAAAACAAAAAAAAAAAAATAGTGGCTAGTTAGTCTCTGCTAGAACCAGTGAATTGAATGGCTTACATATAACTGTAGTAAATGCCCCAGTCCAGGGCAAGGAATTAAATCACCTCTAGGGTACAGAATCATTTCAGAAAATTAATTTGGGAGCACTTGAATACCTGTGGGCAATATGATTTGATCTCTGTTCTGGAAAAAAGATGTTCCTCAAGCTCCTCAAGTAGGCGAAGAGCCCTAATTTGTTTTGGAAAATACAGGCCATTCTCTACATACGTCCAGCCAAGTTACCAAGGTGCCACCAGAACTGCAAACATTTAAAGGGGGAAAAAATGGATAAAAATCAAAGGACAAAAATTAGGACATGCATTATAAAAAAAATATCCTACAATGTTTCCTTGGTCCTTCTTCATACACTCAAACTGAGCTAAATTCAGATTAGCCTTACTTGAAATCAATAGGTCTAATAAGTGGTCCTCTTCACGACTGAATGTCTCTGAATTTGATTTCTGTGCTTTGTCTCTGGCACATAAGAAACCCTGTCTGCAGTAACAACAGATTTCTTACAAATACAATTGAAGAGCTTTAGGAATTTGTTTGCTAACTGAATGAATTATTCTTGTACAAAACAAGTGATGCCTTTCTATGCACGCTCACATTTTTCTCAATTTCCTGTTTCAGCATTGGCATCTCTCAGTTTAAGCCTAATGTCATAAATCATCACACGAAAGATTTGGGGCTGTTCTAATTTGCAAGACATTTTTCCCAGATTGTCTATTCTTTGTGTTGTTTTGTTTTGTTGTGGGTTTTGGTTTGGTTTTTTTTAATACATATATAACATAACCTAACCCAAAACCTTGATTGTAAGGAAAACTAAAACAGAGGAATAAAAGATTTAAATCCTTTCTTATTTGTTCCCACAAACGCCCATGGCTTGATTTGAATGTCACATTGGTTTAACTTGTACAGTTCCCACTGAATCATGATATACTCTGGTGTGAAATCAAAGCAGGCCTGTAATAGGTAGCATAGCCAGAGGGGACTAGCCAAACTTTAAAAACTTAATATCCATTGTTCACTTCAGTTCATCACTTGCATTATTAGCAGCAGCTGTTCTACTACAAACCACATTTTCCTACCCTTTGGGTATGCAGTGCTGCATCTCTAAATAGCTGCAAAAAGTTGATGTCGCCTGTTGGGAACAACTGACTGTCATCTGAGGTTGCTGGGGGATCTTGGTAAGGTCTATTTCATCCTTCTTCTTGCAGAGGATGCTCCCTTTGAAGTTTATTCACCTGTTTATTCACAAGTGACTTCAAAAATATTCTCCTCAAACATTAATAGAGCTGCTCCTTTACACCACAGCTCCAGTTGAAGTCCTGTTCATCCATATACCATAGAGCTTGGTGGCTCCAACAATATATTTTCAAAACATATGTCTATTCTATGTTACAATCATTAGTAAAAAACCTTTACTGATCTATCCCACAGCTGAAACATGGGCATTCCTGCATTTGTTTTCAGATAGAGAAGACACTTCTTCCAATCATTGTACTATTTTCCCTAGAGAAGGTGACATGTAGAAGGAACAAAGGGACCAAGAAAGGGAACTGCAGACCAGTGCTCTTCTAAAAGACTCACAAAAGCTTTCAGTCAAGGCAAAAGAGAAAGGGAATTGAATTCAATTCAATTTTGGGGTGAAGGTTTTGTAGGCTTTTAGAAGAGATTATATTTGAATCATTCTGCTTTGTCCATCCTTAACCTAAATATTTTCATCTCATGAAAGAAAAATATTCATTGTTTTCCTGAGACATTTCTGTTTTCATTTCTCGCCAAAGAAATATTATGCCATAAGACACAGATGAATTGCAACTAAAGAAGGGAGTTTTAAAACTACATAGACCCCACAAATTTTGGCTAATGATAAGCCAAATATAATAATTATACACCCAAACCATCAAAACCACTCCATACTTCCCATCTATGTTATTATGCAAACTAACATTTTCTTTCCATTTTTTTCCTCGCAATTGTCTTTCCCTTCCTTGGCAGAAGGACTTGCTATGCTAGCCCTCTAATTAGAAGTAACAGTTGCAGTGGAAGGAAACTCCCAGATCACCAAGTGAAAATTCTTGCTGTCATAGATAACTTCGTCTGATAATCTCATCCATAAACTCTGCCAGCTCCACCTTGTTCCCACTAGAAGACCTTTCCAGAACCTCACAATGCTCATGGTCAGAAACTTTCTTACAGTTTCCAGACTGAATTTTTATTCCTCTGTGGTGCCTTCCCACCCAGATGTATTTGCAGACAGCATTCATATATGCCTTCTCAGCTTTCATCCTGTCAGATTAAATAACCCTAGCTCTGCCTGTACAAAATACTATATTCTTTGATCACAGTAAGAGGACCAGTTTTAGACAAAAGTTCCTTGACCTAAGTTTCCTATAGCTAAGAAAACCCTTTTTTTCTCTGTTCGTTTTAATATCCTTTTCCACTTCTAACTTAGCTGGACTTCCACCGCTATTCTTTTTAAACCACTAGTCCCTACCTTGCAAAAGCCAGCTTTATTTGCTCATTAGTTTTTCTCCCCAGAATAGGGTCTCCATTCATTTCTAATACCTTTCTGATTTTAAGGAGTCTTGCTTGGGAAAGAGCTTTCTATGAGTTTGCATACTTCTGAGAGAAAGAGATTCCTGGAGTTCTTCACAGTTAGTGCTCAAGTTCTCAGTCTGGGCTGACTTCGCTCAATTATTCCTTTAATATCTTGTGTTCCCTCTTGAAATTGTGAATCTTGGCCACAGAGTTACCTTTGCACCAATAAAGCATCAAGCACATGAATCCTCAGGTAAGTTCTGCAGCTCACTGCTCTTTGGGCTCCCTCGGTCACTACTCACTTGGATTTTTAATACTTTTAGCTAAGTCATTCCTGTCACCTTCAACAGTTGAATATTCATTAGTAGCAATTAAAGACAGGAAACCTAACTCCCTCAGCTACAAGACCTTTGACACAAATACAAAACTACCTTTAAACTACAAATGACAACTAGACCTTCTCATTAAGAACTGTGACCAAACCACTGAACCTACAAATGATGAAGTGCAACCTAATAAACCACCAAGCAACAGAAAATGCCAGTGAACTTACCCCCAATTTACAAGAACTTCTTTATCCTCCACCAAGGCCAGCTCCCACCCAGACCCCCCTGTTTACTGTGCTCCTATCAGTGGGTTCTTTTATGCCATGGAAAACCCAAGGTGCAATACAGAACATCCAAAACTATTGGGATTTTTTGGTACATTGCTTCATTAGACAGGTAAATTCACGCTTCTGTCCAGATTTTCAACTGCATCGCAATAAAAATCACAAGAGATACTATGGACTCAGGACTGCAACCATATGATACAAAATGTTAGGAAGATGATGGTAACTGACCTTCATAACAACCATAGGTTAAACAAGGGCTGTGTTGCCATTATGGAGAGAAAACAGGCAACTTCGGCAACATCTTTGTACATACAAATGAGAAAAAAATAAGCCAGGGTCCGTTTTGTTTATTTATTATTGTCATCTAAGTCATTATGAGAGGCTATGACTTTCCATAGCAAAGCCACATAGTGCAAATGTCATTAATTCCTTTTCCTTCCTAATCCAAAATTAAGAACATTAAAATGCATTAAATTCAAGCCATTATAATTTAAAGGGAGACTTTATAAAGGCTCTTTGGTAGTCAAGGCTATATTGGTATTTCCATTCTATTTTTTAAGTGCTTATAAATCAGCCATAAATGCTGCTCGTTTTGAAACCTGCTATCCAAGTTTTCAAGCCACAACCGATCATTCATTTTATCTTTTCCTGAAAATGTGATTCAGATCAATCTTTCAGCTGGGTGAGGTGAGTTTTTGGATGCCGGTGATCTGAAGCAGCGTGCCAGAAGGATAGAAAAATGCATTATAATGAAGTTTTAATGTAAAACAGAACTCTTGCTGATTTAAAATAATGCTCTTTGTAGTCTGCAAGAAAACAAAACCAGAATCCAAATACATGACTATACTTTCTCAAGCTGTAATATATATTTGTACTTTTTGAAAACAAATCAAGAGCCAAGCCAGTAAACCGGTGAGGACATCTTTAGCTTGCATAACTACTTCTTCCAGCTTCCCAGCTCTTACAGCTTCGTGGGGAGGTCTTTATCTGTCACAGCAGGCTATGCACCCTCAGAGTGCTATTTTTTCTTTTTTTTTGCATTTTGTTGCCCTGCATTTAACAAAGCAATCACCAGACCTAGTTTTCAGTGGCTGGTGACCTCCCAACAAGGCTTCTTCATATTTTGAACCACCCCACAGGATGGAGGGAAAGAGGGACATGAATACTTTTCGAGCCCCAAACAGGCTGTTACAGCAGATCCAGGAATAAAGCTGTGTTGGATGGGTTCAAAACCATCTAAAAGGAGTCAGGAGAGGAGGAGAGGATTAGGGCCAGCTGCAGCATCCACACTTGTTTGTCTCCTTTAATGTGCTGCTCACAGACACGCTAAGTTATATGGGAAAAATTATCTTACTGGTAGTTTAAAAGCAAAATCTGTTGGACTCACAGGTATATCTGCAGCTGGGAGGAGGACATTTGTAACACCCAACTCAGCTTAGAGACACATTTTGCAGTCTGTTTCCCTAATTCTTAGGGAACCCTGTGCAGTCCTTACAGAAGGCTCCAGGTCAAAAATCATAGGGCCAGAAAGGGACTGAAATCAAGCAAAATCTTCTGTCTTGCTAAAACTTGTGTGCTTATTAATATCCTTTTTATAATTACTGTGTATTACTGTTGGCATTAAAAGGCCTCCAAATGAATTTGGTCTCCACTGTACTCAGCACCACCTGAATGTAATGAAAATAAGGGCCATGGCCAAAGAGCTTACATTTCAAATCCACTGATCAAAGTATATACCAGTAACAATACTCAAACTTTCAAGGCTTATTAACATCAGAAACAAAAAATTAAAAAACCTTCTAGAACTGTGCAAGACTCTGAATCTGGATTAGCGTTCAGTTTGGAAGGAGAAATGTGTTTTAATAAAGTCAAGAACGCTTTCAGCTCTCTATGGAGGCATGCATTGAAGTGATTAAAGAATGGCTCTGTGGGATAGCAAGCTTTCAGCTGAATAGGTGAAGAATCTTATTCTGAGATCTTTTGAAATGGAACAGCAGCTTGGATAAATTGATTATATTTTTCACAAAAATACCACACCACAGTTAATTAACAGATTCTGCCACAAAAAAAAATAACATGCATGAAAAAATAATACCGTTTCAAGACAGTCTTCAGTGGATTTTTATAATCTCCATTTGTAAATATCATGTTTATTTTATAAATATGTCAATATGGCCCTAAGAACTGTTGAACTGTTGAGTTAGTCAAATTATTACTGAGGATATACTCTCTTGTTCATAGCCCTATTTTTCCTGTTTGCAGTTAACTCTTGATAGTAGTTTTAGTAGACAGAGGTTTATCTATGTACATTTCATAAACTATTTACTTTGTCTTTAGATCACTTGAGGTATTGAGTTGTTTACAATCATTGTTTCTATTTCTTGCCTGAATGACTGTTTGTTTGTTTGTTTCAAACTGAGTGCTGCATAGTTTTACTATTGTCTTATAGCTATGAAGTGAATTTTCAAGGTTGGAGAAGAGGTTATATTGAGAAAGGTAAATCAGCCTTCAGGAGATTTTTTTTTTTTTCTAAAAGAAAAAAAAAAACAAACTAAACTCAGGTGTTACAGAAAGGTGCAAGAGCTGCTCAGAACACAGAATCCTCTTTCCACAGGCAAATTCCTTCAAATCTCTTCAGGTCACAAGGATTTCTGTATGCCTAGTTTGTTTAAATGTCCTCTACCCTGTTCCTCCTCCAACAAGCTTAAGGCTTCCTTGCTCTGAACTTTCCCTTTGGTCCCAAGGACATGGGACTCCTGAAGGCCAGTCTTACCAGTAAAGACCACTGTGAAGAAGACACTTGGCCTTTTCTGTGTCATCTGTCACCAGGTCAGCAGCAGGTTCAAATTTTCCCTCATCTCCATTTTGCTGCTAATATACTTGCAGAAGCTCTTCTTGTTGGCCTTCACACCCGTCACCAAATTCAGTTTCAGATGGCCTTGACTTTCCTAGCCCCATTCCTACTTGTTTAAACACTGTCTCTATATTCATCCTGGGTGATTTGACCCTGCTTCCAACTCTTGTATTTTTCCTTTTTTAGATCCAGGTTTATTCAGGTGCTCTTTTTTCATCCATGCAGGCTTCTTGCCTCTTTTCCTTGCCTTCCTGCTTGCCAGGATGGATCATTCTTGAGCTTGGAGGAGGTGACCTTGAAAATCAACCGGCTATCCAGGACCCTTCTTCACACCAGGGCCATGGGATTCTTCCAAGCAGGTCTTTGAACAAGACAAAGTCTGTTCTGAAGTCCAGAATTGTGATCATGCTTTTTTGTGCTGCTCCTGCTTTTCAGGAACCTGAACTCCATATCTCATGGTCACTGCAGCCAAGGCTGCCCCTGACCTTCATATCCCCCACCAGTTCCTACTTGTTTGTAAGTACCAGGTCTGTCAGACTGTGTGCCCTTGTTGGCTCTTCTACCACCTGCGTGAGGAAGCGCTCTCCAGAAACCTCCTGGATTACTTGTATCCTACTGCATTGCCCTTCCAGCAGATATTGGAGTGATTAAAGTCCTCTGTGAGGATCAGGGTTTGAGAACATGAAGTTTCTTCCAGTTGCCTGCAGCAGTGTGCATCTACTTCTTCCTTATTGGGCTGTCTGTAGCAGGCACCCACCACAAAGTCACCCACATTCTTATAACTGTCAATCCTAACCCTCAAGCTCTGAGCTGGCTCATGGTCCATCTCAGGGCAGAGCTCCACGCATCCCTGTTGCTCTCACACTGCAAGGACAACCCCCTGCCATACCCCTGGATGGTCCTTCCTGAAGAGCCCCTACCCATCCATGGCAGGGCTCCAGCCTGATGCTCTGGTGCAGCCCAGATCCATGCTCATGCAAACACAAACACGCTGTTAAACAATTGAGCCATTCCCAGGGTTAAGGCACCATAAATTTTTGTCTAAGCTTTATGTCCCTTCATGAATTAAGGCAATCCAGGCAGCAGGCAGCATTCTTGTTAACAGTTCATTTTCTCTCCCCTCTCCATCTCCTGTCAGGAAACAGCTTACAGGTCTTCCTGGCGGTCTTCTAGAAGAAATCATAGTTACAGAGAGAATTTTACAAACAATAAATTCCAGGGAGGGGGGGGAAGGGGGAAGACTTTGAAGTGTTGTTGCTGAACATGAAGTCAACAAACAGGGAATTTTACTGCTGTACCAGCACCCTCACTCATTGTCTTTCCCAGTCCTGGGCTAACAGTCGTGAAGTGAAATAAGTGCTGCGTACACACATTTTCATTAATCCTGGCTTGGGTCAGTTCTCTGCTTGGGGAGGGGGTGAGAGTGCTCTTTGGAAGCTGTCTAATTCACTGCTAGCTGAGTCATGGCCATTTTCTTGCATGACCCCTCTCTGAGCACAGGGAATGCATCCTGGCTACTTCCTACATCCACATGGGGAATGTGCACTCTGCTGACTTCATATTTCAAACTCTGGGCTGAGAAATCTAGAGGTATTTATGACTGAACAGCCTTTTTTGGGGGGGATTAAATACATGTTGTTGCACAGTTAGGCTGTTAAGTACTAACTGCCCCAAGAAAATATGGGACTAAATATTCAGCCTATAGCATCTCCCTCATCATACATCAAAGCAAGTCAGAAAAAATTGACCTGCAAAACACCGATAAGTTTGTTAGGAAAAGCTTGGTAACCACAAATAGCCAGCTAAAAGAAAAGCTCTTGCTGTGTTGAATGTTCCCAGCTGCTTGTCCACCACCATAAATCCCAAGGGAAGCTCTCCACCCTCAGATGAGAGTAACCTCTTGACTCACGAAGTGGTGGGCTGCACAAAGCCCACCCACTCATCCACACCACCACCAAGGGAAGGTCTTCTCACTGCTAAGATCAATGACAACCACATCTATCCCGGCAGCCACCACACTTGCTGACTACATTAACAACTCTGCATACATGCATTTCACCAAGAATTAGAGTTGTCTTGATTACCGTACAGAAAATACAACTTTCTGGCCTTTTTTTCTATTCAAATATATATGAAATTCGCCCACAATGATGAACATGGAAAACAGCAAGGAGTGTTGCAATTATCACAGTGAAAGAGAACATAATTTCATTGATCCCAGCATCCGGCCATCTGCTGCCACCAGGTCATGGTGCTTCAGAGAGGAGAGAGACAAGACTCTTCCTTTGCCCCCACCGCCTCCTAACTTGCAAACTAAACCCCAAGTTTGGCAATCCTTCTCACCACAGCAAAGCTTATTGCAGAAATTCTGAACTCTCTTAATTTAACAGGAGAGCTCGCAGCGATATCCACTAGGAAACTTCAGAAAACAGGAATTCCAACATCACTCTGGACTCTTTCAAGCTGCCCACCTGTCCCCTCTGAGACCGGCTTGAGAAATAAGCTGAAAAGTAGGATTAATAAGTGAGCAACAGGTAATTTGTACACAATGGTGAAATGAAGCCTATCTAGTAACATAAATTGCTTACAGAATGATGCTGTGAAGATAAGTCAAAACACACAAAATAAATGTTTAATATTTCCTTATTAATGTCTACAGCTGGCTCCCGACTGACTACAAAGAGATGCTGTTTAAAAAGGATATATCCAACGAGCTCAACTCTGCAACTCTGCTGGCTTCTTGTACAGTGTGTAGTAATCCTAAACTGCAGTTTTTTCTTGTTTGATCTTCAAGTTTTAAGCAAGAAAAAGGATCATGAAAGCATTTTCAAGCACTTTTTTTGGGTCTTTTAATTCTGTCACACTTTCTGCCCTCTATGGTTTAAATTATTCATAGCAAATTGTGCAGATTCAGATGTCAGCAAGTCATCGGCTAAATAACAAATTCAAAAAGGACTCCGCAGCCATTCTCATAACGTATCAGAGGCATCCTGCACCCAGGCAGGAGTGATCATTCATTTTCAAGTAACATTTGCAGATGGACTCATCTCATTCTTTAATGACTTTAAAGCTACTTGATGCTCTAAATGCACAGGTATTAGGTGGTCATGTTCTGTTTAAAAAATTCTCTACATCTGATTAGATTGCATTGTCAGCTGAAGTCAGTTAACTGAAGAACACACGGGACTTTTTGTCCCAACAGTGCACTCTGTCAAAAAGACCCTTGAAAAGGGGTGAGGAAGAGTCTGAGGAGGAATCTTCAGGTATTGTCTTCATTTGGTTTGTTGGATTTCTTTTTTTCATCAAACTTAATCTAAACTGAACCTCCTTGGAGTGAATGGTCATTTTGAACATGGAGCCTTTCCTACAACCACTGTAACAGCCACTCCCCAGTAATCCTCAACCCCTTCTCCTCATGACAAACAAAAAGTAGCATAAATAAAGCAAAATTTTGGCCAGAAAATTCAAACTGATAAAACGGCAGTGATTCTTCACGTTCCCCCTAAGGGCACTTTGAGCATGGCAGCTGCTTTGGTACATTAACTCACCAGTGGGTGGGTGAAGACCAGTCGTGTAGATGGTTCAGATGGAAGCACAAGCTCAACACTGGCAATCGCAACCTCTCTCTGCACACCCTCTGAGGACCAAGCAACTTTGGACACCTCCAGGCCATCTGCAGGCTGACTATATGGCAGCTCTGGAGACAGGTGGTGGGACAGCACACCAAGTTCATGGCACCTGGACACTCGTCTTACTGAGAAGTACAGGCATGTGCATAAGTGCTTCCCTAACGCCTGAGAGTACAGTGGGAGGAATGTAAAGCAAACCTCCTGCCCAGAGAAATTTATGATCTGAAAGACTGGATGGACATTTCAGAGTGTTTTATGTCCTGGGACAGGTTGTAGCGAGAGAGGAGAATGTGAAACAAACACAGGGTGAAAAAAAAAATATTTCCCATCAATCAGTTTAAGGACATACAGTTACATCCACGTATCACGGGTGCCTAATGCTTGTCTCTAAATAAAGCATCTGTATGGGAACGTGGCCAGTTCGGCAGCTACCTGGTCACCCGTGGATGAAAGGAACTGATTCATGTGAGCACACCAGGCATTTACACACATAAATTACACAGTTACTCACACAGTTTGAAAGTCCAGGTCCCAGTCTGCAAAGAACTAGGGGAGGCCTCTGGACAAATAATTGATAAACAGTAAAATCCTTTCAATGTCAGATCCCCAGGGGGCTGGGTATGTCCAGAGTAGCTGTACAAGGTAACCACCAGAGAGGATCTGGCCCAGGATAGCCTCCAGCTGTGGCTGCATAAGGCAGGCAAAGAGAAGAAGAGCATCAAGCTTGCTCTATTTATCTGCCTTCCTGTATCCCATAAGCCCATGTGTTTCTCACAGCCTTGTCCAGTTTTGAATAAGACACAAAATGATCTCCAAAATTAGACCAATCAATGCACGGAAAGCACTCTAAGCACTCTGTCAGTGCCTGACCTGCGACTGAATACTCACCATTATATTTAGCTCAACCATTTGCAAGTCTGTGATGTTGAACAAATGCTCTACTTTCCACTAGTTTTGCAAAGTGCTCCTAAATTTAACTCTGAGTCAACACTGTACGACTGCACATTTAAGTTAACCTGCACAGTCAGCTTATAAATTTTTAAGAAGCTTTTCCTTCTCTAACAGTGAATGTAAATGCAAGTTGTTTGAACAAAGACACTAATTTATCAGTTATAACAATGAATGCACCTCTTTGGCTACTCCTGACTGCTTGAAATGTGCATTTTCTATTAACATTAATGGAGACAAATGACAAAAATTATGTGTAAAATGCAGAATAAAAATCAGAAGGCCAAGACGTAGTCTGGTATAAAATTCCATGTTTCCAGCAATATTAGCAGTGTTATGCACTTTTTTGTAGCTGAAGATCTGGATGTTAGTTTCTATCTTCTCAAGATATTTTCGTGATTCATGATGCTAATAATCTTTTCACCTAGTGATGACTTTCTTTTGATTTGAAACAGTGATAATACATTGTTTATGATTTCACTCCGTCTGCAAACGTCTCCTGTGCAGTTAACAAGTTTTGAACAGTGCTTATTGGTATTAAAATTATTTATGAGTCTTCATAAGCATAGGCTTGTGTTACAAAAAAAAAAAATAATTAAAAAGTAGAAATGTTGTTGCTTCTAGTCTTGACCTTCAACGTGGACAAAAGATATGAGCATTATTTAAGAAAAATTCTGGAAAAAAAGGCATGATCAAGTAAATTAAATAATGGGTATTCCATGAGAGACCAGAAAGGCAAAAAAAAAGGCAAAAATACATGGGGAAGGAAGTTTAGGGTAGTGATGCCATATTTTCTTAAAATAATGGTTTACCCAAAATCAACTGGCATGTCTTTTGCACAAGGTCCCATTCAGAATCACAGAAAATGAGCAAATACTACATCTGTGGGAGCCTTCCCTCTTACAGCAGTAACAGTAGCATTGTGTACTGACCAAGTTTGTGGGATCTCTGGTATGAATTAAGGCCCCACTGGACCAAATGGTGTATAATGATGGCCCCAGACCAGGGATTTTGTAATGAAAGAATCAGAATGGATACACCTCTACTCCCAACACCAGCCTTGAATCCTATTTCCAACAATTTTTCCTGTCAAATAAATGGAGCATTTCTTCAAGCATAATATTACTCATCAGCTGTCTCAGACACACCTGTTTCTACCTAATGTGTGTGGTCTTTCAATGAACCCTAGTCTTCTGTTTTAAATTTACACTCACATTACAGAATTTAATTAATCACTTTTTTAATTTATTATTAGCTATAGTCCAAGGTGAAAGATGCATGACAGAAAATGAGCATGGAGTTCAGCAACCCATTTGGCACCAAAAAAAAGCACAGGGGAAGAGAAAGCGTAGGTGAAATCTCTTGTTCATCTCCAAATTATACCTAATGAACTAAAAAGAGCCCCAGCCATCTTGAAGAGGTAGAAGGGGCAAGAGCACTCACCTGTTCTAGTTTTGAGATGATCCACTGAAGTCAGCTGTGCATTGCACTCTGAGATACTTACATGGGAATAAACCTGGATTACATCTATCAGGATGCACACTCCGAGGAAGAAGGGCCTTAGTTGTCTGATAAATGAGCACAGGATTTACATATAGAATAATCACCAAAAAAAGTTTCACCTACCTTTTAATGCAGAACCCAGGGAAAACCTAGGGACCCTAGGTCCCACTTCAGACCAGCTGAGGCAGTAGTACACTGGGTACATCAGTGAGCAGCAAAGGCACCTTCATGAGCACTGATGGTCAGAACTACATTTTCAAATCTCCAACCCATCTCCCCCCCACTGTGCCTTGATTTGCACAACAGTGCTGTCTCAGAGCACAGAAACCAGATCTTTTTCAGCTAAACCCAAATATGTGCTCCAGCCACTAATGAGCACTCATTCTACCGGACCAGGCTATAGCTAGCATGAAGTCCTCAAAACCACACACAGGGCAAAGGTCGGTGCAGGTTATTTTACTCAGCAGATCCACTCCTAATGGAGCAAACTACTTGCTAATGTAGAAAGAGTCATGTTCAACCGCTGCACAAAGGGACAATGACAAGTGGGGACAAGGATGATTATAGTCAGCCAAAATCAACTGTCAAGCCCTAACAAGCTTGTGATGAAGTACAGCTAATGTAATTATCACCTTAGGGTCCACAGAGAAGTGCACTGATATAGTAAAAGACAAATGGGCTAGTAAGCAAGAGTCAGACTTGAGTAAAAAGCAAGGATTTCCAAACTGAAGGCTGTGATCAAGCCAGCTGCATGGGGACAGCAAGAAAAAGTGCAGTAAGTCAAAATGCAAGGTAATGCAGCCAATAGAGAATTGTAAGAGAGCAGTTACTTGAGTAAGGAACCCAAAGCCCATAGTTTCTGTTAAATAACATAAATAGACAGTGGTAGTTCCTTAAATCCCTCGATGGAAAAAAAACCCAACCTATTAGGTTAGCCATCTTTCTTTAACTTCTTCCCTTTTCTGTCTTTCCTCTGCTCTGGTATTACATTTTTGTCATGAAGGCTGCAAGGTTTTTTCTACAATTCCCAAGACAGGCATGATGGGTTTTGCTCTTGACATTACTAGTGAACCACATATGAATTCATAACAGCTCCCATGTCCAAAGGAGACCACATAAGAAATTACCCTCACACAAACATCTTTTTTTCCTTGATACCTGATACCATAAACCTGTTACTTCCCTCATGGATCAGAGGTCTTTGGGGAAAAACAAAGTGGACAAGAATTTCTACCGAAAGAAAAAAAGTTGCAGTTTCCACTGAATAATTTTATCGCCTTTTTTTCTTGCATAATACAGAAGACAAGAAAACAAACCCTAAAACATTTTATTTGTAGGTCACCTTTAAAGAGTAAATAACAAACAATTATACATACTCCATCATACTGAGTTCTGCATATCATGTTGATGTTCCTCAGTTCATCTGTCTTTCATACTGAGGGGACTCATCCATCACCAAGTCATCAACAAGCCTGTCATATGGGGGTGATAGAAGTTATCTTCAAGGTAACTCACTGACACTACTTAATTAAATATCTTGAAATATTGCATATTATTTTCCTGTACCACCACTGGAGACAATGGTAATTACATGGTGATTCCCACAAACGCTTTATGAATCCTCAATTATCGTGCTACTAGCCAGATTTGACATTATTACTGCTAGACTGTAATGAATTATTCGTAGTTAAATATTTGAATTATTCAGCCATCTTTTCTGTTTATCAGCTATCAAAGATTGTCCATTCTTCAAAGTTACTCAGATTGTTGTTGCAAAATACACAATGACTGGGTGTTTGAAAAATTCCTGATGATTTTGACTGGGTAATTTCAAGGCAACAAAAAGTTGCAACACATCCCTAAAGTACAGCCATCTTAAGTGCCCATAGATAAATATATATATTACAACTTATTTCCATTATTAAGTATTCGGTCTTATAAACATTCATAAGAATGTGGACTCCTTACATTTCCATTCTCCTCCTCCCCAAAGGACATATAGATGTAACAAGTGTTGCTTTGTTAGGTAAATATGGTGCCTGATTCTCTGCCATCAGTAGACATGCTCCCCTTTGCAGGTCATAGCATCTGGAGACTGCTGGAGAATTCACAGATTTCTAGATTTCCAAGGATGACAGTGGTTCACATTTCTGCCTGTCCATCCCCTTCAAGAAGTTTCAGTACAGACCAGAACCTTCTTGAAGGGAGCTGATAGCCATAAAGCTCTTTTAAAAATATCACAAATACTCTTGTTCCACTGCAAATCAGAGTTTTTGCTGAGCATCACTGGATATTCCCACTTCAGTTGCCACATCCTGTTTATTTGTGGGTGCCATTTCTGACCATGCAATTTATTGATTTTGTATGATGTTTGTTCCAAATGGATCTTGCAATTTCTCCAGAGTTTTCTTCCTGCTGTGTCTTCCACTGACAAGTGCAGATCATCCCAGGGTGCATCACAGACAAGGCACTTTCTGGGAGGACTCGCAATGCTATTAGTGAGTTCAGAGAGACGTTATGGAAAACGTACAACTTACTTAAAAACTTGGAAATAGTTCTGTGTTCCTAAAAATTCAAAATCTCATTTTATCCCCTCATTTTCACTAATTATAATTGCAGGGCATAAATCCACACTAGTGTCCCCCAGGGTCTCCTCCAGATATTTTGCTTCCATATGCTGTAAGGCTATTTTCTCCTTTTAGTTTCCATCTCTCTTATTCTCTCTAACTCCTGCTATTTGCTCTACCACATCTCTGCTAAGCTCCAGGTCCCAGCGGACTCTCCCCCTCCAGTCCTTTATTTGCTTTAATATGCTCCTTGCCTGAAAAAATGTTATCTGGTTTTCTCCACTTCCACTAATTTTCTTCTCCTCTTCATCCTAAACATCACTATTTCCTGAAGCACATTGAGCCACCTGAATATTTCACTGCCTCTATAAAGCCTCACCTAAGCACTTCATATATTTTTTTCATCCCCGCTGTTTTTCTACTTCATGTCTGAATTACCAGTTTAAATATATCTCAGCTACTGTTGACCCTGCCCGATGAAGATATTGAAACAATTCTACTTTGCCCCTGGACGCTACACCATGGAGGAATCAATACCAGTATCTGCTGTCCTGGTCCCTCAGCCGTCAGTTGTGAAGTCCAGCCATGGTACTCCACCGCACGCGGTTTGGCGGGCTCTCTTTGACTTTTAGGAATATTGCCCATCCATGGAAATCATTAAGAGACAACAGCCTTTTTTTTTTTTTTAAGGACAACTTCTAGATGTTTCCTGTGCTAAACCGGTCACACTCCCTGTTCCTATTCCTGGTCCTTTTTCCACGGTGTCTGCTTTTACTTTTCATGGTGCACTGTGTTGTACTTTGTGGAGCACAGGCAGGGAATACTTATCACCTGCAGAAGTGTTATGATCATTTCCTCCTGACATTTTATGCTATCAAGTGGTATAAACTATGATGAAATGTCACCATTCAAATACAGCAGCAAAAAAGAAGCCAAGTCCAAACACGAGCTGACTGCAGAGTATGCGGGAGACACCCCCACTTTATCAGCAAATAGTGGAAAAGTAGTTGATAATTTATGTCATAGCATACAAAGTCTCTGAAGTCATACATTATTCATGGAAAAAAGTAATCTACTTTGTGTCTTTAAAGAAGACACATTAAAAAGTACAATGTTAAAAATAGATGGCATTTTATTGGAGATCATAATTATTTTAAAAGTTGGCAACAGGGCTTTTTAGTTGCTAAAATGACCTTTCAAGATGAAATGAGGAAAAGAAAAGCTACTGTGAGGAAGAAGCTATGAAAAACTCCAGTGCATAAAAGAAGGTGTTCATCTTTAATCTCGATTTTAGTATATTCTCCAATGAGAACAGGGGCCAGTAAAATCACATTCAGAAGTATTGCCAAATAGCAGTGTATGTCTGTTGAGTGACACAGCCTTTGGAACCTTGTTGTGATACACCTGTAATTTGGAAATCCAAACTTCATCTGGGCAGTAAACAAGAAATACACAAATATAATGAAGATCATAAACATGGCTAGAAAGCAATCCCTGAATACTAATTATGTGTCTCAGTGTTGCTACATATATTATCAGTAAACAGACTTGCTTTCCTTTCCCTTAATCAGCGTTCATTCTTCTGCTTGCTTTCCTCCTAAGCAAAGACCATGCAAAAATATTAATAGTGTTACACTTTAAACCATCAGGAACAGCATAATCCGAGCTGGACAAATAATTGGCCAAAATTATGAAGGAGGGCAGTTACCAATTCTGAATTACCTTTCCACTCCCCTCCCTGGCTTCGTTTTTCCCCGCAGTACGTTATGCGTGGTCAGTCTCTGGTGACCCTGGGTGTCACTTTCTTACAGCATTTACCGGGCGAGATCCAAGTGAGGGTGAACGAGAGGAAGCACCAACTGTGGGCAACCAGGATGCTATGCAAAGATAGGATGCCAACCAATGACTTTACCCTTTATCTTAACCTTTATTCTTTGCCTGCCTAAAGCACAGGCAGCTCCCCAGAAGTGCTGCAGAAGAGGTAGGACTTGAAGAGCAAAAGAAATTAGTGAGCTCCCCTGTTAAGGCCAACTCCAGGGAAGTACCCTTGTTCAGAAAGGATGTTAAGTGCCTTGTTAAATCCTGTTGGGGCCGGTGGGACTGAAAAAAAAAAAATGCTTAAAGTTAAGCACATTGTTAAATGCTTTCTAGACTTGAACTGTTACAGCTTTTCTGACTAGTGCCTTGTTCTTGGAGGCCGTTTCATTCCTCAGGGGCAGCACAAAAAGAGGCACAAGGCTCTTGTCTCTGCAAGGGGTGGTGACTGTTTGCCCAGGAGCAATTCTCCGCTGCATTAGGCAAGCTCCAGTGGAGAAACCAAGTATTTTGCATTTCACCTTTATTTACATTTATTCTCACCTTTGTGTTAAACAATTCTAAATCAATGCATTAATTCAATAACTTTGGGGCAGTTGCCTCACGTTGACAGGTGCCTAAATGCGCAGTAGGAGCTCCATTAACGG
This sequence comes from Gallinago jamesoni, assembly GCA_025769975.1. Taxonomy (NCBI): domain Eukaryota; kingdom Metazoa; phylum Chordata; class Aves; order Charadriiformes; family Scolopacidae; genus Gallinago; species Gallinago jamesoni. The sequence goes on from JAOQGH010000032.1 coordinate 54,948,782, forward strand.
AGTCCCTACAAAATTGACCTGGAAGGATCAGAGGTGCGGAGCAACCCCACCGGCTCCAGGGAGCTGACTCAAAGAAACATAAATCCGGGACACAATCAGCATGTTCACAAAATTCAGTCTCCTACTGGATAGCTAAGAGGGTCTAAATTATCTAGTGAATGCCTAATACCCCTATTAACTGCAACAATCAGGGTGGCAAACTCTGTGCTGGCAGCAGAGACAAGACACAGGCAGTAGACACAGCACGGGTGGCTCCGAAAAGATATTGCAGCACCAAAATCATAACTTTAACGTCTGCCTTCGAAAAAAATACCACAAATTCTGTATTTTATTATTATTCATAGGAAGTATCCTGCATGAAAAAGTATAAACACAGCTTTAATGCAACAATATTGCATTGTCAGCGCTCGGTAATAGGTTTAATTTTAACCCAGGAAAGCCACAAAAACAAATCAAGCTTTTCGTGTCCCTTTGCATTCTTATGGTTACAAATGAGATTTCCAGCAGCTTAAATTCCAGTGTACGGTGGCTGCACACTGAATCATTAATTACCTAAGTAGGTAGCACAGTCTAGCTCCCTTCTGGTAGAAAACAACAACAACAAGCAAAGATAAATCACACTGAAACCCTAAGCTGCGGTTTGTATCTTTTTAAAGAAACCCCATCTGTTAGTTTCCGCTCCAGAACATTCAGAAACGCCTGCCTGAAGGGGGGAAAAAAACCCTAAAAAACTGAAAAAGTCATTGCAGTAGTAGGAGATGGGCTTACCTCCCACTATATGTTTTAAATTCAGCGCTGCAGTTCTGGCCCTCAAACCCATCTTGTGCAGTGACGGGTCTGAGCTCCAATATTGAGCATACGCAGGCTCAGGGAGCCAAAACTTTCCGTTCCTCCTCAGCATAGGTCAGAGCTCGGCTGAAGAAGATGCCTACAGGGAGTGGTTGGGGAAAAAAAAAAAGGGCAGACGAAAGCAAAAGGGCACTTAAGCTCTGTGTAAGAACTCGAGGCTTTGGAAGTATAAGGGGAAAGTTAACATTTTAGAATGAAGAAGAAAGCTTCTGCCATTATTGATGTTGGTGTCTGTGCCAGGGAGAGCGCTGAGCACCCCAGGCTCTCTACCCTAAGCGCTGTTCAAAACATGCAAGAAGATAGTCCCATCCTTGGAAAGTTTTCAATCTAGGACCTTTCCTCCTCTGCCTCTTGCAAATATTGTAGAGCTATGCCTCCTCATTTAATGGCAATGAAGCGCTGTCAAACTAGATAAAGCAAAATGCTTGCTGTGCTTACCACCCCTTTCAGAATACATTTTATAATCCATAACAATAAAGTATAATTTATGCACTTTTATGAAACTCTGCATTATTTTAATAACATCTGCAAAGATCGGATTGCAATATGTTCTGGGAGATATTGTTTTGCCCTGAGTTCATAAAATGTTATATTTTTCAGTTAAATCTCCTGCCACAATTTCATCTGCAGTTGCCAGTAATTTTTTATCTGTTTTGCCAGATCTCATGTCGAGTGGTAAGAGTTCTCCAAGCCAGATGATTTGCTAAACTTTCTTCAGTTGGCTGTGAATATAGATTTAAAGCAGGACAGAAGCAATGACCATGGTTCATTTTGGGGATTTCTTTCTTAAAAGGACATATATAAACGAGGCATCAAGAAAATCGGTTTTTTCACAAGCTTTTAATTGATTTAAGTAAACCTCACCCTGATGGAGGACTGTGCCCAAACATAGGGCTTTTCCAACCTTTCTATAGAGTATCATAAAAAGGATTTCCCACTGAAATGTTGACCCTCCACCATTCTCAGGAACATTCCCTTCTCTCACAAGGAAAAAGCAGTTTAGTTCAACAGTGAATAGGTGCATCCTTCAGCCCTGCCCAAAGTCCTGCTCTACCTCAGCAGTTTCTCAGACTTTCATGCATTGAATGGACTTCCAGGAAATATCCCCTGTTTCTCTCTGCTGGGGTAAGTTGAGCTGCTCCAGAGGCCTTCCTTGATGCATTTGGGCAAAATCCATCTGTCCTTCTGAGCTCCTGAAGCAGAACTGTGAAAAGTCAATGATTATTTGCGAAGTGGCCAGGACATTTCCATGAAAGAAACAGATGGTACTAGTCTGTGGTTCTGCTCAGATGAAACCATCTGGGACTGAAAGCATGCTTGTTCTTGGACCAATACTTTGGGCAATGGGATTTTTAGCAAAACCAGCGTAGAAGCCAGAGTTACTTTGGCAATGAAAACCTGCCCAAGGTAAGGAGCCCACCCCTTAGTTCCTCAGCAGAATTCATGTCCTCAGTTGGCACTTCCAGGGAAAGCTCAGAACTGATCAGTTTCACTCTATTGGGGAATATCTCCCCTGAACTGCTTAGTGAATCTGTCAGGAGTTCCCTTCTCATAAGTCAATCAGGAGTCAACCAGAATCTTCACATAAACTGCCCATGGTATGCTAGAATAACAGGCTTTTTATGTATTAAATACCAGTTCTTCAGAAGTATTGAGGCCTCCTTCCATGTCTAGAGGTGACATTTTCTGTTACTTACCTGCATTTTTAAGCAGGGTCCATGCCTTGTATCACATTGAGAGGACACAGGCTTTTCACTTCTGTCTCACTTCCCCCACTCTCCATCGCTGATGTGCCACTGCGGTAACCAAGAACCTTACTCCAAGGACTAGGTGTTGTCTCTGCACTAGCCTAATTAAGGAAGGATTAGTGGGTAGTTTGCACTAGCTACTGAGACAACTTCAGAAAATAAGTTCTTTATTATAGAGACAGTGGAAACAGCTGCTTTGCTTTGTGACTTATAGACAAGTATAGGAGTCTTCATTGCTGTAATAGAAATGGTAAGAATTGTAGAGTTAACATTACCTTCAAGGAAACTATATGGAGGAATATATATATATTATAATATATATAAGGAATTTTGAACCCCTGAATATATAAAAATGCTAAATTTTCTTGCCCTTTAAAACATGTGCTCCGCATTTCTTTCATTCTCCTGAATAATAAAAATGCGCACATAAATATGTTTATAAAGAGGTAATTCCATCCCTGGGCTCTGAGACTTATAAGCCAAGGCAACTTTGCTTTCCTTGTTACAAACATCTTATGATCGAGTTATACAACTAGACGCAGTTGAACATATATGTGTGGTTAAGCCCATTTAAAATGATTCGGGGCTAGGAAAACATATCTGGAATGTACTGTTGGTATCCAAAGATGTAAAGTTATAATGCCCCAATGGTATAAACAAAGAGAGAGTAGGAATTTATATTAGGCAGCGTACTGCAGTAAGGTCTCCCAGGAAGAGAGCAGGAGTAGGTTAAATAGTGGGAAAGTGCTAGGGGAGGTCGGGTGAAAGATGAGTTTATGAGGTGACGGCTCTGTATCGCCTGAGATTATCTGGAGGTGGATGGAGAAAAGATTTATTTCAAGGGAGACTTCAGTATTGCAAAATGTATTTATGCTCCTAAAGACCTTTCCATCGGCAAGAAGACTGCAAGGCCGGCTCCAGGGTGACCTATCAGGAGCACCAGCTGCCTCAGAGAGAGGACCATGTAGGACCCACCAGGAGAATACACAGAATTCAAGTGAGAGGGGGGAAAATTGGAACATATACACATATAAATGCGTATACGCACACTGCCAACCATAAATGGCCTCCGTTATTCCGGATCCCACTCCTTTATTCCCACCATAAAAAAAAAATTATGAGACTCAACTATTCATACAGCATTTCCAGAAATTTAATAGAGCATATAGATTAAACTCTGAGGGCCAAGCACTGGTGTCAGATACACCCAATGAAACCCCATCTGAGAACAGAATTTGGCTCAGATTCAGCAGGCAAATGAAAGGGTTTTTTCCACTTTCAGAATAAACCCAAGTATGTAAAGTTTATAGGCACTAGTAGGAGAATAAATCAATTTAAGTCCATGTCACACCATTCTTTACAGTTTTGTAACAAGGTGTACTTTGTTAGATTTTAATCTGCATACATTTGAGACAGCAAAGCTCTTCAAAATCATCTTTTAATGGCATCGCAATTTATAGACAGTAACTAATTTCAAACTTCATAGCACTTGGCTTTTATGATTATTTCAAATCATTTAAATGCAAATGAATTTCCAGAGAGAGAAAACATCAAATGCCCTTGAGTGGCAACATGTAATAGAACTGCGAGCAGAAATCACAGTAGGAATTTGAAGCAGTCTGATAGGGTTTGACGGGAGGTCTGTATAAAAGTGTTTGCCTAAATCCAATTTACATTTCATTTCACATTATATTCTATTTACCCATTTTGTCATTTTAATATGACTTATTTACTTAATCCTGCTCTGAAATCCAATCTGCTATCAAGAGCAAATGTGGAATTCTGGTCAGGATAGGACTTACAGCTATTTTGCATTTTAGGACAATGGTAATATAGTTTCTAAAATAGACCTAGCTCTCTTTTTCCCCACAGTTAATAACGTTACAGCACCATGCAGCCAAAAACATTTGTGCATGCCTTAAATAATTACATTTCTTTCAAGCTAAGCCAATTGTTTGCCTACTGACAGAGTAATATTTCCTGGGAGGCATTGCTAAGCTACAGTACATGCAAAATATTTGGACACAAAGTGCTGAGAAAGATCTGAACTATTCTTAATGTGATCGCACCCAGAAGGATGAGAACCATCCTGGAACTCCCCATTCAGCAGCGGTTACAGCGAAGCACCACGGGTTGGGTGTTTTTTTCCAGCCAGCTGGATTTGCAGGAGGCAGCAAGAGCTGGTCTACCTCTAGTGCTTCCCGTGCTTTGGAATAAGCAGGGAAGGACCTGACTGTGCTTTGTACCTTGGCATCATCTACCCCGCTCTCAACATCCAGACTTTGTGTTGAGAAATGGACGTGTTCCTTTTTTTTTCCTAAAAAAACCCCAGTATCTGGCCATTTGAAATTGCAAAGGGACCAAACACGTTCTGCCCTGCCCTATCCCAGTGTAAATTCTGCCCTAGAAGCTACAGCAAGATAGACCATGTCATTTAACATTTGTACTCGGGCAGGGACAATTATGCAGTTTGCACAATTCGCAAGGGGATTTGACCATGGCACGGGTTAGACATACACATGTAACCAAGGTCCACATCTCTGTTCTGAGGAAAGGTGAACTCCTGTGACCAGGCAGGCCCTAATTTCTCCACACATCTTTTTTCCAGGTTCAGTATCTGAATGGAGAGGCAAAACTACACTACAGGCTCACTAATTCCAACAAAGGCTGTACACAGTGTCCTGAAGACCTCCTACTCTGCAAAAGAGGAGAATGGGGGAACAACATGACAAGAGGAAACGGGCACAAACTTGAACAGAAGAAGTTCCACCTAAACATGAGTAAGAACTTCTTTACTTTGATGGTGACAGAGCACTGGAACAGGCTGCCCAGGGAGGTAGTGGAGTCTCCATCTCTGGAGACATTCAAAACCCACCTAGACACATTCCTGTGCAAACTGCTCTATGTGGACCTGCTTCGGCAAGGGCATTGGACTAGATGAGCTCCAGAGGTCCCTTCCAACCCCATGTGATTCTGAGTAATTTCTTTTTCGTAGAGGTGAACTGCACTTCTTAAGACTGCAACAAAGGCTAAAATTGAAATCTCACGTTTCCAAAATCTGTATTTTTAAAGGTAACAGAAGACACAAATACCTTCAGATATTCAGGCTATTCATCATTCTCTGCCACATTTCCAGCAACATACACATGGTTTGCAGAAACCCATGAATATTTTCATTTCTTATCAGATATAAATTACTGATATAGTTCGTACAATGTTTGTTGGTGAAAACTCCTATAGTTGAGTAAACTGAGTGATGGATTTGAAGGAAAATAGGAGTAAAATATTGTGCTTGGGATAGAGAGATTACTAAAATTGTGCTATTCCAACAGCAGCCAATTTCACAATCAAGATGTCTTTTCTATTGCAAAGGCAATTTTATATGCCTTCTGCACATAAATGTCACTATTTTGTTTATTATGAGTTTCTTTTTCATTTATTTCATTAATTTTGTGTACATTCTCTGTGAAGAGACATCTAAGGAAGTACATTTGCCCTCTGTTTTGAGCAATTTGTCTTTTGCAAGGGCGATGTAACTGAGTAAAAGCGATAATACGTGGCCTTTTATCAAAAACTTATCAGCGTTGTTCAAACAACTAGGCATTTCATTGGATTTGAATAAGCTAACTGCTGGGTTAGCTTTGGACCTGCAATTTGTCAGGTTAGATGCTGGCTACTTATTTAATTATATTTTTTTTTAATTTTTCAAACTTCGTGGAAAGAGTTACTCAGGTAACGATTCAGGTATTGACTAGCGGAGATCAAACACTAACAAACCCCTAATAAAGACCTTGAGTCTTTATTATGACTGGGTGTACCTCCACCATCAACTAATGCAGCTCCCCAGTTGGCTCCCAGGTCTTGGTGACTGACCGCCCCTGTTTCATCAGAGTGGGTTTGCTCACACCTCTGCCTGGGAGGGAGGTGTCCCTTTGAAAAAACCCAGGGTGGGGTCTAGGGGCATAATCCCTTCCAGAGGCCGCTCTCAAAAGCTGGATGGCCCAGAAAGCTTTGTTCCCACTTCCCTGGTCTTTAAGGGCAGCAGGGGAGACATCAGTCCCATAGCCATGAGCTTATGCTGCATGAAGGCCATAAAGGCCATCTCCTCGAGGACATCTCTGAACCCTGACTTCAGTCTCCCTGGCTTTAAACAGGTTGAGGTTTCTTTCAGCTTTGTGGTGGTGTTCTCCTTGCGTACTGGTACTGCTCAGCTGACTTCAGTGAAGCTGACCCAGGTATTTGTTCTGTGCATAAAGCCAGCTCCCCTCACAGGGAGGTGAAATTTCTTAACGGAGAGCTGAAATCCCCTGAGACAACTTTCATAACAGTAAAAAACAATTAATCCTCATAAATAAAATAGGTGGAACCTAAATCAACCCCCAAATCTGTCAGGAGACAATATAACTCACTTTTCCTTATTTGCATGCAATACCAAATCTGCTTTTTAATTTCTTCCCCCTCCTACTACTTTTTCTTCCGTGGAGCATGGTAATATGGAGCTCCTGGTAATATCTGAAAGTCCCTATTTTAAGATTTATGTCCTTTTCTGCAACAGAATAAAGCTTTTTATTCCTGGAAATGTTGCTACTATTTTCTGAATTTAAATATGGATGTTCTACGATAAAAGCAATAATAGAAACTCTCACTGGGAGTGAGAAAGTGCAAAAAAAAAAAAAAAAGCCCTAGACTTTAGGCAATACACTTCTGACACTTGCAGCACACTTCAAAGCAAAGAAGCCCTAGCGTTAACATAAGAACAGTTGCTTTGCAGACATCTGATATGGTTCTTCCAAACCTGCTGAGCGCGCTGCTTTTTTTTCCTATGTTTGTTAAACACCCCCTACCCTGGACATCTCAGTATCAATAGGTCATTTTACGCACAACATCATAACCGCTTTGAACGAGTTCTATATTTTTAAAGCAAATACTTCAGTGCCTGTTATATTACTAAGGAGAGAAGGGAGAAAACACAACAGTAATGCAATTGAACTATAATCTTCAAAAAAGTAGCATGGCTAAGAGACCGATCTCTATTTTTATGACTGGGCAAGCAATAGAAGGAGAGGGGGAGATGTGACAGTCCCACTTCTATCCCACAGATTAAATATGATGTGGTAATAACACGGATTGAAGGGACGTGTTTTGTAGTGGAGCCAGAACTGAGCCCAGTGCCCTGCCTCACCACAGTGTGAGATCAGAAATAAGGGACAGACTTCCATGCAGGACAGATGCACATTCCCATATGTATACTACATCATTTACAAAATATTCATTAACATTTCAAACTGACGTGAAAATTATTAGCTCGAGAAAAATATCAGTTTGCTGCTCTTCATCGTGAAGATTTCTGCAGTGAAAAGACTACTAAGATTATAAACATCTCACAAAACAGTTATTCACCTAGAAAAAAAATGACAATTAGCATTTAAAAAATATGTTATATACAAAATCTAGTTCTGTGTATATACATATGTGACTCCACACACAAGAAAAACTAGGTATTCAGGATAAGAATTAATACTCAGTATCTGGCAAAATATTCAACATTTTCCTCCAGTATAATCATCTTTTTAAACATGCTAGGACCTTTCTGCAGGTCAATCACAGTTTTCAGACAAGCTGTAATTTAAATCAGCTCCATTCTGCATCTAATATGGATGTTCCACTGAAAAATAATTAAAACTAACCACACTACCAGCAACTCTTCGCCTGTCAGGAACAGACCACTGTTGTGCATGCACATCGCTAATCTTGGGGAAGGCAAACCCTGCAGAAAACACAAGGAGGTGACAAAATAATTGCCCGCAGTGGGTGATTTGAAGAGTTGTAATGAAGAGGTGCTCCCTGCTCGTGCTACCTTCATCTCACCTGAACTCCTCCTATACGGTGACTCACTTTCATTGCCTGCACCGCCCTTTAGGCTAATAATGGCAATAGACAGCTCTCCTGGCAGGCAACAGAGAGTATATCAGAGCTATCGACTGTATCTCTACGTTTTTTTTTCCACAGCAAGATGGTTCAGTTTGTTCATCAAAAGCGTCTCAGCTTGTTTAATCTCCTTTATCGGCCCTGCTTTCCTCTCAGGCTTGCAAAAGCTCCTGCTCCTTAAATTGCTGCCTTCATCTAAGCCAATGGAGTGCATATTTCCCCCTTCTACAGAACGGTGTGTTTCAGTGCCAAAGAGAGGGAGCATGAGAGAGAGAAATAATCTTGGCACTTGTTCAGGTTGTTGTGGAGAAAAAGAAGGGAAAAAAACCCAGACTGCCAATGGGGATTTCCTCCGTAATAAGCCAGATGGCATCATAGGATGCTCGGGGAGACTGTTTCTGTCTAATTCTCTTCAGTGGCAGAAACTGCCAAGGCCTGGCTTTTGTGGCAAAACCAATGAGTAGCTATTTTATATTCTTTCTCTTTGCCGTGCGTGCTGTCCCCACCTGTCACTAATGCCTTTCTAATGCAGCTAGTGCCCCATACAAGCTCTTTCCCCTCCGTCCTCTCCCTCCCTCCCTCCCTCCCTCCCTCCCTCCGTCCCTCCCTCCCTCCCTCCCTCCCAGACTCCAACTGGTATTTCCCTTCCACCTATACCAACAATGTGGTTGCAACTTCTGCTTTACATCCCAGTGACTTACAAGCTAGTTCCATTCTTCAAGTGCAAAATATTTCAGAATAAAGTGGGGGGAAACCAGTTCTGCAATTTTAAAGGCTGCCATGCTGGAGAGAGAGTAGAGTAGGGATTGAGGCACCTGGCAGCTCAAATGTCAAGAGTGTCAACCTACTTGAAACATTGGCTGGGGTTACAAGGCTTAGTTTTATCTATATTTATCTAAATTTTATGTATATACATATATACCTGCTTCTATTTTTTTTTTTACATCTCCAAAACGTTGTTGTTGTGGTCTGACTTGAGACTCGATCTTATTGTGTACCAGATGGATAGGAGACACTGTCTACTCCAGAAACATGGAAAACCTTATAGAAAACCTGCTCGTGATTGCTGTGGGGTTTTTGCTTCCTTAGAGTAAGATCTATAGGCTGCCTGCCTGCCTGAAGGGCTGGTATATCCCTTGTATGGACTAAATTGCTTTTCCTCTCCAGAAGCAGCCCTATCTTGTATTCAGCACGGAGCAGTTAGGTGCTTTAAACTCCCTCCTTGCTCAGAGCAGAGCAGTATTTTCCCACTACTTTCTGAAGCTGCTTCTCCCTTTTTGACATGGCTCTTTGTCTCCAAGTAGTCATCATGGGGAGACATCACGGCCGCAGAGTAAGGAAATACATCCCAGAGTGCCCTTTTGGATGGGCAATAAAGCTACTAACGGCTGCTGCAGCGAGGCGCTCAGAGGACTTTGCATTCAGGGGGCTGGTGTGAAGGCCCAGAGCTAACGCTATGATGTCGGTTGAGATATAGACCAAGGCAGGCCTCCAAGAGTCATTGATGTACCGTCAACCAGGGTAATCTGAAGAGAATCGGAAGTTATTTTCATTATCCGGGTACAAACCAGCAGAAATAAAGCCTAAAGGGTTTTCCTAAGATGTTATATGTCATGACTTCTTGGAGGCAAAGCCATGGAGACGGCTGACTCATTGCAAAGTTGATGCACGTCTCAAGATATAAACTATAAACATTTTGGCTTTTTTTTCAATAAACCAAAGATGTACCATTTCCAATCACATTTTGTGATGAACAACAATGGTCTATATCTCAGTGGGTTTACTCTTTTAATGTATGAAGAGAAATTGGGCCCAAGCTGGAACATAGGAAGTTCCATTCAAATACGAGGAAAAACTTTTTTCTGGTGAGGGTGACAGAGCTCTGGAACAGGCTACCCAGGGAGGTCATGGAGTCCCTTTCTCTGGAGATCTTCAAGACCTACCTGGATGCAGCCCTGAGTGATGTACTCTGGGCAACCCAGCTATGGCAGGGGAGTTGGACTGGATGATCTCTAGAGGTCCCTTCTAAATCTGGCAATTCCATGATTCTGTGATCTGAGGACCAGCAACTGGGAAGTGAGGACCAGTCTCCCCATCCTTTCAGAGGCTTTCCGTGCCTCTGACAGCAGAACAGGAATCAAAACCTGGACAGCGTGAGGGTCTGGTCCCAAAGCTGGGACTGGGGGCAGGTGATGGGCAGAGCGGGCAGCACTCAGCAGGGCAGGCTGCCCCACAGTGCAGATGGGTGATGGGCTCCCTCACCCACCAGCATCCATTCCATAAGGGGCAGAGCCCAAACATCCTTACCAGCTTCCCGCACTGCTGATATACCCCCAGCACTGGTGTGCTCTGCTCCTATCCCCCCTGCAGTGCTTGCCCATGCAGACACAGCCACACAGCCCCCCCAGCCATGCCCAGGATCACCTCATGCCTGGCCCCCCGCCTGCCGCGTACCAAATTTCAGAGATTTCAGTTCCTAGAACTGCTCTCCGGGGCCAGGGTGAGCAGGAAAGCAGGATTTCTTGACACTGCTCTGTCTAATGCTGGAAGATAGACCGGCCAGGCAGAACTGATGGGGCCTGGAGATAGCTTAACACCAGCTCTTGCCAAGCACCTTCCTCAGCTACAACATGCTGCAGCCAAAGCATGACCCAGAATCCCAACCAGTACAATTAAATGGGGTAATAACAACAAAGTCTTTTTTTTGGTGGTTTTTTTTTCCTCTCCCAGCTGCGTGTTGAATATCATTTCATGTTTACGACCATGTTCAGTACAGATTGCCCAACTCCTTGGCTGGTGATGTCTGTTGTGGTCCTGAGGGCTGGTGCTGCCAGCATCCTCTCCCTGCCTCTGCAGGGGCTTTCCCGGGCTCCAGGTGACCCCAATTAGCACCTTGGGAGCACATCCAAGGGCAAGGAACAGAAATTCTTCCAAGGGCAAGGAAAATAAGTCCTGAACACCACACACACGCCCCCCAACAACTTTTAAACCCAGCGCAGAAAATACCAGACAGACCTTACTTCATGCAAGACATTTATTTCCATTCTGGTGAGCTTTACACTGAAAAGCAAGGCCTGAATTTGCCCTAATTCCAGTTTATTTTTGAGTTAGGAGTTACGGTTGTGAGCTGGGCAGAACTGCAACAGAATGACGTGTTTGCTCATTCTCACAGAGTCTTGGTTAATTAGGCAATGAATGGTACAGTTTATAATCAGGATAATAGGAATAGCTATATCACAGTAAATTAGAGGGAGACTCCTGGGATGTTACAGAGTAAGATGCCAATATCTGTGGTGGTTTGGGAAAGTTGCGTTTTACCTCTAAAAAGATCCTTTGCTAATAGCAGTAAACTTCATGTTGTCAATTCCATAAGATAACATCTATTTTCTAAGCAGCACATAAATTTCTAATAAGGTCTCCATACTAATGAACAGCTATGAATCCTTCCATACTGAAGGCATTTGTGTATCTTCCTCTATAAAAAATAATGCTGATTTGGGCATCAGTGACCATTAAATGTAAAAGAAAGCCTTATGTTGTGGGAGTTTTCCATTTCAACTACATGATTATAAAAGTAAGCTTGCAGGAAATTTGGAAGTGCCATGTCTCTGAGGCAAGAGGAACCTTTAGTGGAACACGGGATTTTTGAAAATGAGTATAAGTGGCAGAGTTAACCCTTTGTATTTTTAAACTGGGCTTGCCTATGGATACTCATCCGTTAAAGGATATTCAGCAGAGCTCTGATCACGATAGTGGCTGCCTGATCAATACCTGTGAAATACAAAGTGTGTCATGCACTCTTTAATGCAGGGAGGGGAAGGAGCCCAGGCTGAAGCTGCATCACCACAGGTTTTAAACCACAGCCTCACTGCTCTGACAGTGCACACAATTTTGATGTGTGAACATAGTGCCATGAAGCTCCTTATCAATTTGATCGCTGTGCTACTGGAAGTTCAGAAAACTTCAAAGAAGGCTGATAAATTTCCATAAAAGTGTTGCCAGCCCGTAATCAGACGGCCAAGAGTTCCCAGTTGCACCAAAGATAAAGACTGATTATATTAACTTGTCCTCATTTAAACCACGCAGTCCTACTGAAATCAGCAGTACCAACATCTATTAATATGAGTCCTTTGTCTGCAAGAGCTGTTTTTCTGGCAGGCCGCAGATTCAGGGATTTTCTTCGTTTCTGTTTCAAAGGCTGAAAATGAAAAGAGCAAAACATAAAACAAAAACTCAAAGGACTCCATGCCATTTAGATTGGAGTTATTTTTCTTTGGCAAGCCAAACGCTGCCTTTGGCTTTTATGTGACTTTCTCAAAGTCAAAGTCTACAGTTTCCTCTTCTAAAATTCAAAGGCAGTCCCTATTGTTGAGATACCATGCTCATACCCAGTTGCTTCTAAAGCAACTCTGCAAAAAATACTCTATAATTTTTCCAAATCTGGAAACTGAACATTTGTTTTATGGCTTGTTCCCACCAGGAAAGATCTAAATCAAAACCCTCCTCCCACCTCAATTTTGCATTTTCCCTTTCCAAGGCCACCTCACTAGTGCAGGCAGCTGCAAGCTCCAAAACATGGACATTTAATGTAAGCTGGAAAGGTTTTGCACCATAGGAGACCTAATTAAAGTTACTTTGTAGTGAAAAAAATGTCATAGAAACATCCAATTTAACTGAGGGGATGGAGAAAAGCAAAACCAAAAAAACCTCTCGTTCTAAACTTCCTTTGTAGAGAAACTACCAAGAACACTCAGAAGTTTTCTGTAATTTCATCTAGTTCCCTTTCCTTTTCCCTCTGATTTATTCAATTAAAGGCCAGAAAGCCCCTCCTTGCCAGCTTTCCTCATCTTAGCTGGTTAACATAGTTACCATCTGTGTTTAACTAATGGGTACTGTTTTTTTTCTTTTTTTCTGTTTTTGTTTTGTTTTGTTTTTTTGTGGAAATGTTATTTCAGAAAGCCCTTCACCTTGACAGGAGGACACCTGGGAATGAAGAATCCATCTTCATCCTCAGCAGGTTGCTGCCAACCGTCCCCTGTGGCAGAAGTGCCTGCCCTTCTCCCGGCTTCCAGCGCCTGGCCGAGCGGAGCCGGAGCTCCGTGCCAGGCAGGACTTGAGAAGTGAAATGGCAATAACAGCGCTGCACAGCACCTGCCCTGCAGCACTTGGGGACAGGATGGGACTAATTTGGCCAGGCACAGTGCTGAGCAGATGTAATGGCTGCTCCTCCTGCCCGAACCTGTGGGTGAAGGTGGCGCCACAATGTCAGACAGCTGCTGCAGCAGACCCTGCCGTCCCTATAAGCCCCGCGTCCTGGTTTAATTTTTACAGTTGTTTACTTAAAGACTTCATTTTTAATAACTCCGAGAGGAGGATCAAAGCGGTGGAGCCTCTAGCGTTTTCTGCTGCTTCCTTTCTGTACTGGCACAGGGAGATGAAGAAGGCATTTCCGCAAAGTCATGACTCAAGTATAAAAATAAAATTTACATTTATCATATTTGGAGGCAGCCAAGGAAAACTGACCTCATGGTATGAGCTCTGAGAAAGCTCAGGAGGGAGAAATTAAAATAATTAGTAGCAATTACTACCAAAATTATGGTACTGAATAGGACAGTGCCTAATAATGAGAGGTTGCAATTACCAATGCGCCCTTCTGTATGCTCATTTGTCTTCTCAGTATTGTAGTCATTTGTGTTGTCCCCTCGCCCAGCAGGACCGCCAGAACCACTTTCCTTTCCCTTTTATAAGAAGTTCACCACAAACAAGGGTTCAACATGCTCAGAGCAGCAGCTTGTGCCTTCTGAGGGCTCAAAATAATATAGGTTTTTATTTCAGTCTCTCTGTAAAAGCAACTTTACTGCATCTGAGCATCATTGTCTTTCACTTGATCGTGTTACAAGGGAATGTGGCTAAAAGGTGAGCAAAACTGAGTTAATTCAGGTTTTCACCCAAATAAATGGAACCAGAACCAAACTTTCCATTCTTTTTAAGGCACTTGGGCTTTGTGTACGCTAAGAAGGTTTATCAGTGGATTTTATTGATGGAGCTAGTTCAAGGTACCAATGGAGCTAATATAGATATGACAAGAAACCCTTTCAACGTCATCACAGTGTAAAAATGTTTGCACAACAGTAGTATCCATGTGAGTATTTTTATCCAACTAGCTATCCTGATAGAACTAATACACGTATTTTGAGATCCTCAAACTTGAAACTCAAGAGGGCCTTGAGAAGTCACCTACACCATCTGCCTACTCTGATAAATTTCTACAGATGTCCGGTAACTTGGATTCCTAACCCTCTGTAATTTGCTCAAATCAGCACAAAGGCGTTTTGTTACTTCAAAATTCTTAATTAAAAAAAAAAAAGGCATTGTGGGTCAACCCTTTCTTTTTTAATCAAAATATTTTCTTTCAGCACAAATATGAAAGTAAACTTCAAAATGTAACATTAAAATGATAAATTACCTTACTCTAGTCCAGAAATTTCATAAGGTGTTACGTCAACTCTATTTAAGCCATTTTTCACAGCCGGATCTCATTCAAATCAGCATTATCTTGAAGGATGTTTTGATTTCAACATCACAGCATTTTCCAGAGGACAAGTATTTAAAGAAGTGTTGACCATATTAATTATTTCTTGCTTTAGCTGAAAGCGGACATAGCATTAAAAAAAGCCACAATGAGCATAGTACATTATGTTGTTTAAAATCTAGAGATAACAACAAAGTTTTTTTAAAAAATCTATAAGTCCACTGCAAGCTCTTCCCAGGCCAATTAACTACCTGATATGGTCTAGACAAACAGCAAACTTCCTCCCTTTCTTTAGGGGACAGAGAGAAGTCCTCGTATAGATCCAGATGTGCCAGCTGAATCGTCCCCACCTAGAGGCTACAGCCTCTACCAGAGTGCTGGCAGAGCACTCTATCAGAGCACTACAATTTACTTCGGGAAAAATCAATTAATTTAAGTGACTTTAACTGGGAAATTGTTGGGGACAGTAATCACCACTGCGGATGGTGAGGAGTACGCGAGAACGGCAAGTTCTTCCATCTACACGGTTGTAGCAAAGTGGGCACCTCTCCATTGCTTCAGCATCTGACCCAAAACCCGCTCAACTCAACAAGATTTCCTGACTTTAAAAAGTAGAATCTAACTCTTGTTCAATCTTTGGCTATGAAATAATGCTTCTCTCAGCATTTCTTTATCACCCATTTCTATATATATATTTTTTTTTTGCCTGGGCACTGTTATGATTGAGCAACCTGGACCAAAAGAGAATGTCTTGATAAAGTCAACATTGCATGTCTGAATCAGTACTACAGGAAACAACAAATGTCACTCTGCTGCGTCTGCCACTTCAGCACCACTCCAAAGGTCACTAATTCCTCGGGAAGCTGCCATAAATAGCCTGCCTCTCATACCGAAATGTTCTGCCAAAATTTTAACTCTGAGTCGCCTTATATTTTCACCTTCAGTCATCAATACTTTTTGACAATCCTTTGCTAGAGCACACTTTCTGTCTTAACACCTTATTAATTCCACGGTTACATCTTTCCCCACACTCCCACAGTAATTGCAGGACTCCCACTCAAGTTTCACTGACACCAAGTAGCATTTTCCACCCTAACTAAGCAGAAAACTCTCTTTATAGTGACAGCGCTCCTGTTGACAGAGCTGTATTTCTGCCTGTTCCTCCCCAAAAGTTAAACTGCACCAGAAAAGATGTACTTCTATGTTAGTTTAAACAGGGTCCACACTAGTGCTTTTGCCAGCACTGAAATACTGCAGGGGAAAAAAAATAATTACATCCAAACCCAGTAGTTCAATCCAAACAGAGGTTTCCCATATGAGATCCGTCCTTGGTTAAGCATCAGCTTTGTCTCCACTCCTCTCGCACAGGCGCCTTTGGTGAGAAACACAAAAAAATATCTCCTGTGAGCACTAATACAAATAGGGCACCTTGTAGTATCGTTTTCTACCCACAGCAGCCTATGCACGTGAGGAAATGAATAATCTCAGGAGAAAAAAGACTGATCTTCTTGCATATATACCAGCTGAACTACCTATTTCAACAGAAGGTACATGTACGTGTGTGTGTGTGTGTGTGCAAGAAACAGAGAGAGAGGAAGCACAAGGGAGAAAACACCGTGTCTACAAGCCTTACTGCTCAATCCTACTGGGATCCAGCTAGACGTCCCCCAGCTGGAAAAACCTCCCTCATCCGCTGCCTGGTGGAACCACTATGAAAATAAATAAATACTGAAGGCGTGTCTTCTGCACATCGCTGCTTTCTGACCTCCATGGGTAAAGATGACTCTGCTGCAGCCAGCACAAGCCTCCAAAGGTTATGGAGGATGTTTTCAAAGAGGCAAAATGAGCACAGCAAGCCTAGAAAACACTGGAAAACATGACTGGGCAGCACAGTAAACACTGAGCCGGAATAAGCGGAGGGCTTTGCTTCAGGGAAAATACTGCGAGTAAAAGAGAAGACAGATGAAAGCAGCCATTCAGAAACCTCTTAATCAGATGTAGGCATATCTTCAGAATATGATAAAACAAGGACATGAATCCCTTGTCCTGCCCCTCGCTCAATCAAACGTGAACCTAGTTGGTTCAGAAATAGAAAGGCTTAGAAGGAATTAGAGGATCTCACTGGATGGACCAGGTATTTAAGACCAAATAATTATCCTCAAAAAAAACCCAAAACCAAAACATTGAAGATGTTTCTTTGAAATATTTCATACAGCCTTTTCATGCTCACAGAAATTTATACCACTGGAAATAATCTAGGGGATAAAAATCAAGACATAAACCCTAAAAAGTATGCTACCCAAGGGATGAATACTGTAATTATATAAAACCTGTTATGCTACTTAATAATGTGTAGCCTACCTGGAATCAATAGGACTAACTTAGCAGGCAGAGAGCCTGTACCTTAATTTCTTTTCTTACTTAAATCAAAAGGCCCATTTTCTGTAGGATTTTCAAGGTCCTTGTAATCTTCAGACTTACCCTTGGATTCTTCATTTTCTTCTGCTACTGAGCAAAGTCTTGTCTTCAAATTGGCAGCTTTGAACTGTTGCCTCAATGAATGATTGCAGCTTCTTAAAGCCAGCAATGAAAACAGCAGCAGTTTAGGTGGAAAGCAGAACATGAGTAACAAGTAAATGCATCATGTAGTTTCTACTGTCATATTGCCCCTCCCTTACTAAAGGCCCTTTTTCCACACCCTTCATCTTCATCCCACATTTACTGATGTATTTTCTTCCTGCTTCTCTTTTTTTCCAGGAATTCTGCTAAGGTACAAGGTGCTTTTTTGGGACAGCAAGATCACAGTGGGAAGACTTGAGCTCATTTCTCAAAATGACCAAGCCCATATTAAAAATATCCTCACGTGCATCTCTTTACCAAATATTTCTACTCATTTCTGTTCTATTTCCCCTGTTGAAGCTGGGTAGGGTACTGGAAAAATTAGTTGAACAAGCAGAAAAGGTTGAATGTGCTTATTTAAAGTTCATCCCTGCATTCAGCTTTGGTATCTGAGTTTTGCTGACTTGGGTCTGCTGACTGAGTGGCTAACTCGAAACTTGTCAGCCAGCATTTAGTCACAGGTAAGATTTTTGTTCAGTTGAGTCAACTCTCACTCACCAAAAGCTTTGAAAATAAGAACTATGGTCTATGCTTAGAAAGCTGCGTAGACATCTTCTACTCAGATTAGATGCAGTGTCCCAGTGCTAGGCAGCTAAGCCCTCTGTGTTATATGGTGAGTACTTTGACATGGCATCTACAGCTCCACTGCAGCTGTCAGCCAGTAGAGAAAGATAAAAATATGTCTTAAATCTCACCTTCAAGGTGGTCCTGCCAAGCATGCCATCACAGACTTCTTTTTTTTTTTTTCCTAATTTAGATATTTTTGTGTTTCCTTGAAAGACAGAACAAGGTGGGAATGCTGTACCACTTCCACGTATGGCACCACGTATGGCCATAACTGATGACCTAGCTAACTGGTGAGAGTATCAATCAAGGATGCTGAAGACCTATGCTCTAATTTCCTACCTCCAAATTGTGCATGTGTTGCATAAACAAGCCTTGGAGCGGGGAGCAAATCCGTGCCTCCCTTCACCTAAGCAGATGCTATGCTGGTCTTATTGGGCAAGAGAGTCTCATCGAAGCTTGCTATCTGTCTGGTTCAATAATTGCTAAATTCTTCCTTGATCAGTAGCACAACTTCAAAAGGAGGTGTGGATGGTGCCTGCGCCGCAGAATTGCCCATGGATCTAATCCTCTTGAGGTGGTTGGAGCTTGAGCCCAAGGAGGAGACCATCAAGGCCATGCAGAGGTTGCTGACATTTCCCCGACTCACATTAAGTGCTTCTGAGAACCCAGCCCTTGGAAATTGACCCAGAGACCATTAGGGAGCCAGCAAAGTGCCTGGTGCATGGATTGATGTTTTCTGAGAACGGCTGCAAAGGAAGGAAGCGGCTGCATCTGCCAGCTGCAGCTTTCAAGCCGGGGTGAATGTTGTTGAAATAATCGAATACACAGGCAGCAGAGGCAGCCGACTAAGAGAGGTTCCTACCTGGAAATGATGGGACGCATTGCATTTTGCAGGCAGGGGATCCCGTGTCATCTGGGCTTCCAGGCAGCCTCATCCCTTGCAGGCTCTTCTAAAGTGCAATGCAGTTAATGTTGCAAGTAAGCCAGGATTCTGGTTGCACAGCGAGAGGAATATGTCCAACTGGCAGGGAGAATAAATACTTCTCCGAACAGGCAGTAATCAGTTAACATTACTCTAAAACAAACATTGAGAAAGCACAGCACTTTAGCAATTAAAGGTCCAAATTTGCAAAATTAATTAGTGTTTCCCACAGCATAGCACTCTACTTATGAACAGCTCTATTGTAAATGTATGATGCTCTAATATGAAAAGAGAGCATTCTTATGTTAATTATCTAATTAACTAATCTGGGCACAATTAGCAGCTGAAACAGCACAGTATTACACTCTCTTCCTTCTTCCCTTCCGGATTCAAGATTGCCTTTAAATATGTACTTTCAAGTGGCAGGGGACCCTGGTGATAGAGCTTGCTACCACGTTAACCAGACCTCGGTGCCAGCAGAAGTTCCAGTGAGCAGGCACTGAAACAGAAAAGACAGAAATATCTTTGGCACGTTATGTAGGAGAGGCAGAGTCAGCTATTTAATCTCACCCCCAAAGTTAGCCTGCCCTCCAGGGAAACCATCCTTGTCACTTCACAGAAAGTCAGCATGAAGTGCTCGAGAACACAATAGTCTGCTCCTCTGCCCCTTTGAAAACCCAACGCCACTTGACAAGACCTCCCTGACACCACTATTTTCCAAAGGATGGCTCAGTGGCTATTTCGGAGGTCTGAAAAAAGAGTCTCATTCAATTCTACTTTGCTGCCAGGATAGCTGTTGACTTGACTAAAGTTTACAGTGGAAGGAAGAGAAGAACAAGAGAAACTGTCTGTGGATCCCTGACAAGAACATACCAGAGAGAAGTACATTTGCTGAAAACAGTCATCAGAGGAGGGCTTAGACAATGTCTCAGTCCTTCATCACCTTCAATTGCAATCATCCTAAAACAAGGGGAGAAGGGTAAAGTAAAATGTAAAGTAAAATATTTACTTGGACATTTTCATATTTTTATATCTCCACTTTCGCTCTATATGACATTTTTATTTAGGCAATGATTGTGTGTTTAGTAATTGAAAAAAGGAGAAAAAGGTAGCATAAGCTGAAAATGACAAGTTCTATAGTAAGTTATATGAAATGTTGATCAATCGAAACCCTTTCTGTTTTATCTTACTTTTGGGTGTTTTTGCTTTTAGAGTTCTGCTTGGGTTTTAGATTTTTGGTTTTGGTTTTGGTTTTTGGTTTTTTTTTTTTAATATGGGAAAGAGGATTTTCCATTACAAAAGAGTTTGGGTAGATCTACTGTAATGTTCCCTCTCTCCCACTTTTCCAGTGCTCTCCAAGAAGGAGAGGTGTAGTCACTCAAGGGTCACCAGGGTAGGTCATCTAGTCCAACTCCAGCAAGACCAACTAATCAGCTTTCTCAGGACTTGTCCCATTGAGTCCTGAGCAACTCCAAGGATGGAGACTCCAGCACCTCACCAGCCAACCTGCTCCACCTTTTGCTGCTCTTACAATGAAAATAATTTCTTAGTAGCTAACTGAAATTTCCTGTCTTCCAAGTTGTGTTTGTTGCCTTTTGCCCTTTCATTATGTGTCATTGACTCTTCCTATAAGAGTCTGGATTCATCTTCTCTGTAGCCTCCCAATAGGTAGCTGCAGGCAGCAATGAGACCTCCCTTCATTTTCCCTTTCTCCAGACTAAAGTAAGGCAGCTGCCTCAGAGTCTCTGACTACTCCACTTGCTCCAGCCCCCAACCACCCTGGTCGCCCCTCCATTGGACTTGCTCCAGGTGGTCAATGTCTTTCTTGTACTGAGAAACGCAAAACTGGACTCAGCACTCCACCTGACCTCTGACCAGTGCTGAGTTGAGGAGAATGATCACTTCTGACAGCCTGCTGGCTGCACTCTTGCTAACACAGAGATGCTCTGGGTTCAGGAGTTTTCAATATGGCATTCTGCTGGACAGGTTCTGAGAAACGTGAGCTAATATTGAGGCTGACACGGACTTCACAAAGCAGGGGTGTAGTAGGTCATCTCCATATGTCCCTCCAACCTAGGCTGGCATGTAGACCTGTGCAGCTCCTCAGTGAGCTGCAGTCAGAGGCACAGGTTCCAGTCCCTGCACAGAAGGACTAGCACAGACTTTGCCCAGACTCTGAGCACTCCAGGCTGATCCCTGCTCCATCCCAGGGGCCGCAGCATGCCCTGAGTGAAAAAATCCCACAGGGTGAAAGAATGAGTCATCTCAGTAACAGCATTGCACTAATGAAACTCTAACACAGCCAGCCGAAAGCTGGCTCGCACGCCCCCAGGTCCAAGAAGAAGCGCTCACATTTGTCAGTATTCATCCAAGTAGACATAAACAGAGCCTGAAACCATGAACAGCTCATGTGCAATGCAGGAAAAACACAGGAAAGCTAAAAAAAAAAAAAAAAAAAAGGGAAAAAGAAGAGAGAGAAAAGACTATTCCCAGATACCATCACTGGGTAAGGTATCCTTTGACATGTATTGTGTAAGCCAACTCTTACTTAAAACTCTGTCTTACCCTGTAAACAACGTGCTTCTGGCACAACAGGTAACCTAGGAAAGGACTCACCACATTATATCTCTTTGTGGAAGGAGGCTGATTCTTCCAGGACCTTAAAATGTAGTGCTGGGCACCTATTTTATTTTATTAATAGCTTTTGCCAAAATGAACCATCATCCTTGGCTCTTAAATATTGACTCATGAATTGGCCACACAAATCACTGCATCCAATATCCTCTATAAGCCAAAAAGAAAGAATAAACTACTTCAACCATATAAAATTCCACCGTACCAAGAATTAGCCACAACTGAGAGAGATGACGAGGGAGAATTGCCTCCCTCTTCTGTGGGATACATCAGGATAGTTAATATATGCTACCAGGTGCCGCCACACTTCTGTGTGTTTAAGCCTTATATAGTTCCATAAGAACCCTTCTGAAACTTTCCTGCTGTCTCAGAAAGGACACCTCGTGACCATGATGTACTCTGGGTGTCATTACTACACTATTCCTAACGTAAAATATTTGGTTTGTAGAGCCTTTTCTTTACAATCCGTAATAAGCCCAGATACCTACCAATCCCGTAGTCAAACAGAGAGGTCAAAGCAACCTCCTGCCTGACCTCAGCTAGGAAAACACTACTTCAGAGGGTGGCTCTTGCACAACACAGTGGGGCTCAAATGTTCATGGTGGCCTCCAAACACCACGTGAATAATTGCCCTACCTACACATGTGATAAGACTGTAACGAATGTCCTGGCGAATGCATTATAAAATTTATTTATTTAGGGAAATTTTCACCCCTTTTAGGGAACACACAGCCACAGGTGCTTTATGGGCACAAGAGCCAAATTTCCGTCATGGGTACAAGAATTTGTGAAACCAATTTTTCAAGCTAGAGGCATTCAGTTGTATGCCTTAGTATGGATTTTACCACTGTACAGAGCCTCCTGAGTTCCACTAAGGAATTGCAAGGGTTGTAGGGAGCCTAGTAAGGCATCCGTTTACAGACAGAAAGCCTGATTTTTGTCTGGAAACAGCCATTTCAGAATTTCTTCCTTATCCACGCAATTATGGAAAATATGTAGAAAAACAGCACCCTGTGACTTACATTACAAATTGCTATTAAGTAACAATGTTTGAAATTTTGCTATGCTGAGTGCAAACTTTTATCATCGAGCCAGAGGAAAAAAAAATTTATCAGAGATACATGTGAGATACTCGTGACCTGCTTATGGATATCCCACGAGCTGGAAAAAAAGACACCGTGCAGTGTTAATCAGACACACGATTCTCTGGTTTATTTCTTGACCGCGAGTTTTGCCTTCATGTTTTCTTGGTAAAGATCTTCTTGGTGAAATAAGTCATGAAAGTACTGAAATTCATCCTCTTTGGGGACATCTAAGTGAGTGTTTCCAAATTCCTTACATTAACACATCAATAGAATTTGTTACAAATATTACGGGTTTGTGCCAGAAAGTTTATAGCAAGATGCTGGCCGGCTACCAAACCACTAACCCTCCAGGACTGGCTTAGGGACAATTCAGTATGTTATTTAATGAAAGAGAGTATATGGCCTGTGAAGGCCTGGAAGACTTTATTTCACAATGTGGCTCGCTCACCCGGAGACCTCGCTTGGCAGCTCCGGTGCGGAGAAGAACCCCACCCAGGCCAGCTATGCCGAGACCGGACCATCATCTGAGATGCTGACTCTCCGATTTGGCCCAAATTGCCACGAAATTGCATTCAGACTTGCTGTTTCCCAATGACGTGCCCGGGCACCGCTCCTCTATATAGGACGGAGTGTTGATGCCCGGCTCACTTTCAGCAAGTATTTTATGAAGGGCACGAGCTGCATTTTAGTGGTAAAGCTAAAATTCTGGTAATGCTCACTGATACTCCATTTTAGGGTTTGGGTTTTTCTCCTTTTTCTAAGAGGAAGATAAATACTTGTATGGTATTTATCCATTCTGTACTATCTTTCTGTATTCCTGTACTATCTTTCATCCTAAAATACTTCCTAGTTTAAACAGAGAAGTTTTACAGTAAATTTTTTTTGAGCCTTTCCCAAGCCACGGGAATACAGAAGCACTGGGGTGTGATGTGCAGAGCATCACAGCTTTTTAATTGAAGCTGGGAAGAATTGAATATTGCTTTTACCTGGAACTACAAAGGTAATTAAAATAGCTGGGACATCAGGTTAATTAAAAACCCCTCTCTGACGTAGGAAGTCTGTTACTGAGTCGAGATGATCAAATCCCTCTTTAAGATCATCCACGTAAAGCACGTTTTTATATATATAAAAAAGGCATTGTTACTTTTTGCTTTTTTTAAAAAAATAGTGGTCAGATCCTTACAAAGTGCTTCTGGACTCAAAAGAGATGATTCTTCGTGCAAGCTAACAATTGTATTTCTGTAAAATTCTGTGTCCTTAAACTGTTACATACCCCCACACCCTCCTACCGCCCCAAACACTCCTCTTTGTTTTAAGGTTCCATCTGAGTTAGTTTGAGGATTATCTTCAGCACAGAGCAAAACCAGCGTCAAGGGCCTGATGAGCACAGAGGAGGCTGTCATTGATGAGTTATCAGGTAGTCACCTTATGGAGGCCATGCATCTTGCCCTTCTCCTCCTGCCTGTGAGGACTGAGATATCCTTGGCTTCTCAGAGGTTTCATGGCATTTTCAAAAACTATCCTATTAATTATTGTTTAATGTTTGCCACATTCCTTATACCAAGGAATACCAAGGAATACCAACTTTCCTGACTGGCAACAACAGCAAGCCTAGCAAAGGTTTTCTAGATATCTCCTTCAGATTTGAGACATAACTCAGGGACGTTGTGTACTGAAATGAGCAAAATGACTACCAAGACCTCCAGGACAATGGAGCAACCTTCAGCAACCAGAGGGCAGAAAGTACAGCTCTCCTCCTCCAGCAATCCACATTCAGAGTAGTTGCCTGCCTCTTTTCTCTCCATTGCTAAATGAAATTCGCTGTTATTCTTGTAGTTTAGGTAGTACTGGAATAACAGTGCCTTTAAAATGCACATGTTCTCCAGAGATGTTCACCACTAAATCTAATA
Organism: Gallinago jamesoni; assembly: GCA_025769975.1. Classification (NCBI taxonomy): domain Eukaryota; kingdom Metazoa; phylum Chordata; class Aves; order Charadriiformes; family Scolopacidae; genus Gallinago; species Gallinago jamesoni. Next base: position 54,973,576 of record JAOQGH010000032.1, read on the forward strand.
TGTCTCCATTTCACTAATTAACACTGATACAACAGATGAAGTCATCCATGGGTTGGTGTTCTGCTTTATTGGTGCTTAAGCCACACATTGATACTAATCTTTTGGAACCAAAAAACATCAATAAACAAGACTGAATGTGTTTCAGCTCATCTTAGAGCAGCAATTCTCAGTCCCTAATGGGGCAGGGTAATACCTCTTGGGGGATGAGAAAAGTTTTCTAAACACAGCTCTCACTCTGTCCATCTCCACCACTGAATGTTTTCTCCATGAAAGGGTAGTGGTATTTATTTTACGTCAGTAGGAAGATGGGTGATAAGATAACGTGGATGGGACAGGGTTGAAAAGCAATGGCTGCTTGCATGGTGATGGCTATCTGACTGGATTAGATCGATTTGATTAATTCTCTTCCTCACCCCTGGGCAACAGTCAGGTGAAACATTCCAGCCAGCAGAACTTGCTCAACCATGACACAACTACAGAAAGGGCTGCTCTTTCTCTTCTTGGGGTCTCCCAGACCCACCAGCTCAGGTAAGGCCAGTTTTAACCTGAGCTGACAAGCTGGGTTGGGAGGGAGATAAGATCTCTGCAAAGTTAGAAGTGGCACAGACACCAGGGTAAGCATGCCTGGGAGAGGGACAGGTTCTGGATACCATCATCAGGAGCAAGCTTGGGTCAAGGGGTGTTGCAAACCCCCATTGGAAGTTATTTACAGGATTTGGTAGGGGACAAAGTCAGCTTTGGTGGAGCTTGTTCTTAGGAGGACAGAAGAGACAAGAAAGCACAGAGCATTTCGCTCTGTGGAAGCCAAGGGGCTGCAGGCAGGTGCAGAACAAGAGCGCCAAGATGAGAGCAGAAAACCAGCAGGACAGAGTCCAAAGTCCTACAGCAAATAAGAAGGGGGAGGTGAGCAGAACGTGCAAGATGCTAACTATGTAGAGAGGCTGGTGCTGGTCTCTTCTCTCAGGTAATTATTGACAGAACAAGAGGGAATGGCTTCAAGCTCCAACAGGGTAGGTTTAGACTGAACATTAGGAAAGAATTTTTCACAGAAAGAGTGGTCGGGCATTGGAATAGACTGCCCAGGGAAGTGGTTGAGTCCCCATCCCTGGACGTGTTTAAGAGTTGTTTAGATGTGGTGTTGGGGGATATGGTGTAGGGAAGAACTTTGTAGAGTAGGGTAGATGGTTGGACTCGATGATCCCAAGGGTCTTTTCCAACCGAAATGATTCTGTGATTCTATGATTGTCCCGTTGCATGTCTGGCTGTGGCAGGCATGCATTTGCAGTACCAGCTTGCAGGGGATCCTCGTTAATCCATTTGTACCATGCAATGAACATTCATACCCTATTCAAATGCTCCTTCCCTTTTGCCTACTTAAAATCCACTGTTTTCCCTAATAGACAGGAAGAGTTTGAAAATATTCTTCTGATGAGAATCCAGCAAATACTGTTCTTCCTCCTGCTACTTTGATCACAAGGACATAGCAGTAGGGACAGGCTTGTGACAGCTACTCCTTCATGTGACATGGGGCACACATGTTGCACAGGGCTGTGCCAGTGACATTTTTTTCCCCACTCTTTCACTCCTACTGCCCAGTAAATCGGCATCTGAGATAAACAGCAGAAGTATTGCTATAGAAACATCTCTCAGTACCAGAGTGATACAGAAGTCAGTGGAAAAACCTATTTTTCTTCATAATTCTTTCCATTTTTATGTCCAAGCCAAATTAAATGAATAAAATGGAAAAAAAGAAAAAAAAAAAAGCCCACCTTGAAAATAATGAAGTCTCTTTTAACCAGTTCAGCCAGAATCTCCAAAGAGCTGGAAATAGTTAAATTGGTATTTATGCAATTCATCCTGACTCTGCAGTCTGCCATCACCCAAAGAAAACTTCCCCTTAGAGAAGAGGGGAAGTTTATCTAAGCTGCAGTCTTTGATAACCTCAGTTCAGTCCTGAGGCAATACAGATGCCAATTACATGATACACGTACCATACATCTTTAAATTCTCTGTAAAATAATCCCTAAAATAATTGTTACTGTCATTCTAATCAGGCATTGGAAGTACAGCTGACATGTTTCCTCACCTGATGGCATGAAATTAATCTTTTGGTGTGTTTGGTAATAGGTTAATTCCTCTGTGTGTATTAGGTACGGTACAACAATTGTGGATTTACCCAAGTCTGTAAGTCTTTAATTGCCTTACTGAACAACAGTTTGCCTACATGGTTTCACATCACCTGAAGTTTTAAAGCAAATGCTCATCTCCCTCCCCTTCTTCACTTTACGTTAGGGCTGCCTTTGACCCTCTGGGTTTTTACTAAATTCTTTGTGGCAGTTAATATTATGCAATCTCTTGTACTTTGTACAAAAAGCTAAACAAATAAAAATTCTAATTTCACTCTAAAAGAAGAGGATTTTTTAAAGAAATTTGAATAATTTTCATAAGGCAGTAAACATTGTCTTTCAAGTTGTAGAGTATGATCATCAGAAAACTAAGGCAACAGAAAACAGTTGAGGCATTTTTTATAATACAAGCAAAGAGGTTTTCAAACCCTGCTATACAAATCAAGTCGACTCACCCAGTTTTATAAAGTGCCGTTTTGCCTGATCTATTAATTGTGTCAACAAGTCTGTTGGATATCTCAATTAAGTTATCTCCATGTTAATGTCACCCTTGTTACTGTGGATGTTGCCAGTGTATAACCCAGTACCCCTCCCCAAGGTGACATCATAACCTCTTTAAGTATGCCCAGAGAACATAAGCACTAACCAGAACTTCAGCTTTTGCACCTGACATAACTCACAACAAACTTTAACAAAACAGCACTCTTCATAGAACTGTCTCTAAACCACTAAATTTTCCTGTGATCACCATGAGGAGTGATAGTCTACAAACTACTTTTTGTTAGAAAAAAATATTAATAGAGCATTAAACCTACTTCCAGAAAACTAGCAGACACATGGAAAAAAAAATACAGCCATAGTCCCAGTTCTCATCATTTTTTTCTAAAGAAAACACTTAAAATATCCACCTTAATAAACTCTAAAGGACTTTGAACTTTGCCAGAACATTAGTCTGAAGATCTTGCTTATCACGTTAACCTAAGACCTACACAGATAATTAACTGTAAGACAACCCTATTCTAAAGAAAATTTCTCAAACTTCCCCGCCTAGCAGCATCCCAACTTTGTTAAAGTCATCTCAGTTGTAAACCTCTATAAACCAGGAGCCTGACCGTGCCCGAGGAATAAATGCAGGACCTGAGAACACATCTCCACAGCCACCAGCTTGGATCCCATAAACACACACCAAGGAGGTGTATGATCATGGAATGCACCTTCTTCCTTCCTTGAAACCAAAGTTACGAAAGCAAGTAATCACTGTTTGCCAGAGCGAACTCACAACTAAATCAATATGGGACAGCAACACCCAGGTGCCAGTAGGAGAGCGCTTTTCACAAAAAAATATTCCACCCCTGGTCTCTTAATACTGTTACTCAAGACAGACGTAAACCTTCAACATGAGCCTGGAAATAAATGTTCATAACTCTACTGGTGACTTGAAAAACATGGGTTCACCAGGGCTACAAGGTTTATATCGTATTATAACTTTCCCCACTAGCTGCCACACACTGAACATTACTTCTACCATGGACAACCCAACTCTCTATCACAAATCTCAACATTTCTTCTAGCAATTGCTGAAATGGAAAATTACACTGATGACAAGAAGATATACTGAGGTTTTATTTTAGGACACTTTTATGCAGATGACTACCTCGAAAGGAGGCACAGGAGAAATCCACATTAGGAAGCTTCCTGTAATATGTCTCTGAATAAAAGAATAGACATAGTATCATGGAAAGAATTTGGGGACTTTGGACAAAGGAATTACTTCATTTAAAGCTTCATGATGTTAGTGTTTGGGGTTTTTTTATTGCATTCAAGGTAGCAGAATTTTTATAGTCTTTGAAAAGCAAGAACCTTTCTTTAAGGGGACACCTGGCACCATCCTCGATTTCCTTCACCAGCAGAAATTATATTTGCCAAGTGCTTATGCAGAAAGGGAGGTAACAGTAATAGAGCTGGATAAAAGAGATCATCAACATATAGTAGGCTTTCTAAAAAAAGTCCCTCCTACTGTTACACTTGGGATATCTGATCTGGGAACTGCTGTAGCATAAAGCTCTAAGGTAAAGCCATGCTAGGCAACTGAAGAAATAACACAGTGACAAACCACCAACAGAAAACACAGCTATATTCCAAAGGAGTCTGTTAAAAATGACACAAGCTCATTCACACTTTGAAATCTAATCATTTGGTTCATTCCCTCCGTTCTATTTCAGCCAGGATATCTGTAAGACATTTACCCACCGTTAAATTGGTAGCCTTCTTTGAGCAAAATTGATCATAGTCATGACTACTACTTTTCTTTTATCATTCAGGGAACAAGTAATTCTGAACTGCATTATGGTAGGGTTTCTGATTTGAATTTTGTTTTCTGGTTCTCTTTGCTTTTCGTCTGCTGTCATTTCTTTTCCTGGGGATATATTTTGCCACTTGGGAAGTTCTGAGAAGATAAAACACTGTGCGATTAAAAATTCTTAACTGTCCAAAGCATGTGTGTTTGCATTTGTGGAGGCTCTGTATTTATTCTCTGTCTCCCTGGAAAAGCTCCTAGCTTTTTTCTTTCTAGCTCATCTCTGGCACTTCATTTGTAACATACTACAGGCTTCCAAAGACAGACGCGACACAAAAAGAAAAAAGGAGAGAGAAAATGCTGAGTTCATCACCATAAATTATTGATGTTTCTTCTACTTAACTTACTCATCAGGATTCATTGTTAATGAGGTGTGGATTTTAGCTTTAAATTTGCCATGTAGCACTGCAGGCATTCAATTTGAAGCACTGCATTAAAGAGGATTTCTCCCAATGTGAGTCTCCAGATCTTTCTGGTTCTGTTTTCTGCAGTAGGTCTCTGCAACTGTGACTTGGCAGGCACTGGTGGTATTTATCCACAGCACAGAATGCAATAGGAAACAAAAAGACAAGAGGAAGATTTTTATTATGTAACTGATAAAATACAGACACAGATGTTGTGCGATTGCTCTGGAATTAGTTGATTTATTTAAAGGGTTAATTGACTCATTGTATTCCTATGGGGTAAACTGGAATTCAGATGAATTGCAGTGATCCAGTATCTGGGAGCACCAGGAAATCTGCCAACATGTATTACTGAGTTTCCATCCTCTGGTTTGCAGCTACGTTAAATTAGGGTCAGATGGTGCTGTTCTTGTCGTTCCTGATGCTGGACTCCCACTGCCTTTAACAGAAACAGAAGCCAGCTCGTAGGCTGGGGTCAGCCCTGAGATCTTCTCAGTTAAACAGCCAGAATGAAAACTGGGAGGGAGGTGGGACTAAACTGGTTTGGGTTTACCCCAGAGGATGTTTCCTCCAAAGCATGCTAAAAAAGTGAATAAAATAAAAAAATTAAAAAATGGGATGACAAATCGATTCATTTGGGTTTTTTTCCAGAGGGCTCCAGCAGTGGCCTGACCATCTGAACTGAAACCAGCAGGAGCTTTATCAGAGACTGCGGGAGGATCAGGCATAAACCCGGGCCACATCATTTGGAAAACTCCACTTGGCCCTTTGTGCCATGAGGGTCCTCAGGATCTGAAGGTCACTTACAGGACTCCACACGGTGCCCACACTCCTCCTGGTCCACGTTTCAACCCCAGCCATCTGCGCAGGATGAACAGCCCAAGGCTGGGGGACTGAGGTTCGGAATCCTGGTCCATCGCCTGCTTCCCTTGGGACTTTGGGAAACCTGCATTGTCTGACTGTGCTGCAGCTCTTTATCTGTAAATTAATACTAGCAGTTCACTGCCTTAAAGATCTATTGCAGGGATAAATACATTACAGCTTATACAATGAGTACAAGATCAAATGAGTAGCTAAGACAGGCAGACATGAACATCCTGGGGGTTTTTTCATCCTAAATCAGGCAAACTAGCAATTAAAGTGGCCTTTTTCTGCTACACAGTAAAAAGGAGTAGGAAAAAAAAAAAAAAAAAACCAAAAAAACCCCTCTTAAAGAGCTGCTCCTAAAAATATAAAATGTATTTTAATTATGAAGGGGAATTAATTTTAGATTGACTGAGGAAAATCTCATGGGGCATCCAGCCAACCCATCCATCTCCTATCACCAGAGAATTTCAGCTTTCCAAACAGACCCATAACATTCCACTTCTCAGGATCTTCTCTGAATACCGAGCTTATTATCTTGCGACTCCTTCATTATCTGTCACTGTCATAAAAAAAACAGCATATACGGAAATATATGGAAAGCATATAAGGAAATTACACCAGGGAAAGTTCAGGTTAGATATTAGGAAACATTTCTTTACTGAAAGGGTTATCAGGCATTGGAATGGG
>JAOQGH010000032.1:54980115-55002968 GCA_025769975.1 Gallinago jamesoni
TTTGTGGTTGGACTCGATGATCTCTGAGGTCCCTTCCAACCACCACAATTCTGTGATTTCTGTGATTTCTGTGAAATTAAATGCTGAAGAAAAAAAAGTATTGGGCTATCTAATCACCCCTCCCCTCCCCTTTCCGGGGTTTCTCCCGACTGTATAGTCCTTGCCCTTCAGCCACAGGCAAAACCTCTTCAGCTTTGCCTCTGCTCTTTCTCTTTTCGCCCCTCCATGGCCAACTGATTAAAACCCACAGGCAGGCAAACTCAAAACCCCCCACGTATGGCTCCTTGGTGCTCTGGCCCACTGCGGATGCCGACGCTCAGGCTGAGGCTGTGCCCAGCCTTGCAGGGAGCAGTGGGACCTTGTGGCTGCGGCGTTGGGGAGCTTTGGGAGGGGGAATCACACTCCTGGTTTTGCCACTGGCCTAGAAGATGCCTTTGAGCAGATCTCTCCATCCCAGTATCTCCTCCTGCAAAAGGAGGACATGTCCTTCATCACTGGGCACCGCATGAAGTACTAGTGGCTGATAGCAATGGTAACACTCATAGCACAACGCCACCCACTCCAGCTCTGATAACTTCTTCATATCTAGAAAATGCCCTTGTTGACCTCAGTTTCCTCTTATTTTCCACAGTAACAGCATTTGCATTGCTTGTTTCAGTTGAGGCATCTCTCTGTATTCCAAACCATCTCCAACTCTACTGCTGCTTTCACCTGCATCCCCACCTCCTGCTGTTTCACCAGCTGCTCCGTGTGTAGCATTGCTCCAACAGCCACCAGATTAATAGGCAGAAAGCTCGCTTATTTATTCTTTTGTAATACATCTCAGAGCTCATATCTTCCAGTGGCATTCTCCTCCTGCAGCCTCATCCCTTCACCATGTTGCATTGTCCCCAGGGACTTCTCCACACTGCTTGGGTACTGTATAGTGCCTTGTGCTGAATGCTTATGGTGTCTTCTAATGGAAAATGATTTAAAAAATGTAAATTGGGAGATCCCTTGAACAGCAGGCTGGGAGAGCTAAAACTATTTTTTATTAAAAATATCTAAAAAAATATGAGTATGTTAAAAACTTCAGCAGCTGCAGTTAGCAGCAGCAATAGGAAAAATGAAAGAAATCAAAACCATTAGCATACTTTCTAACTGAAAGAATAATGGCATTTTAAAATACTGCTTTGGAGAGTATAGGGATCTTCCTTTACTAGAAAAGATGACTGGATTTTAGAACAAAAGATAAACACTTGAAAAAGAAAATAAAATCAACTAAATCAAAACAAAGAAACTAGGGGGGAAATGCACTAAGGAGTAGAACTTTAAATACCTTCCAAAAAGTTGCATTAACTGACCTGCAAAGGTTGAGATAAACAAGACCAACTCCAGCTGTGGGGTAGATGCTGACAGCTGAGGATCTGGCCCAGAACATCTCAGCTTTCTGACAAAATTGTAGTCAGACTAGAAAAGGACAGATTACTCAGTCCTCCTCAATAACACATGAAATCCTTCACAAAGGGTCATAACAGACCCCATCTGAAAAACAAGAGATGCAGAAGGTGCCGACTAGTGAGTGGGACCCTGTGCTTTTCTCCTCGTCTGACACAAGGCTGCTGATGTGCCTCATAGCTTCAAAAGCAAAGCAGCACATTTTGACCCACCCCCCCCAGTAGAGGAGGGACAAGATCCACATCACCAGAGGTGTTGAAAATAAGCTTTGGGCTCTTGCATCACTCTGATGTGAGTTGAAAAACATATGGGATATGTGGAGATAGTTTTTATGGATATCCTAGGCTTGGTTAAATACTTTTTTTTTTTAATACATTAATTAGGTATTTATTAAATATTTAGGAACTGCAGATTTAGGGCACAGTCATGCAATGATTGATGATGTTAAAAAAATGCTTGCTCTGTGGATGGGATGGCTTATAATTTCTCATTTCAGGGTCCTCTGCTTTTGCTTTTTCTTTTTTTTTAAGTCCTATTTGCAGGGATTCTGTTCAAAGTAGGGCAACACAACTTTGATCATGCATGGCCAATCCTAAATTCCTCTACTTTTAAATACTTTATAATTATCTGGGGCTCTGCTCCAGAGTTGTTGTCCAGTCTGTTATATCTGCTGATCCTCTCTTAAAGAGTATTCTAATTTATTAATGTGAACAGACCTTGTAAGTTCACACTTAGTGATTATTAATTTCCCTTCTGCTACAGACGCTTCTATCTAGGGTGTCTCATTTGGAGAGTTTTTTGTTGTTGTGGTTTTTTTTTTTAAAATCTCCATTCATCTCATAATATTAAACTGTTGTCTTTGCCGTGCAAGGATGCCTGTCAAAATAGCCGAATCTTGCTATAAGGGTTCCCAGAGTTTATGTCATAGAACTGACAAGCTCCAACACAGTTCCCTGGAACGAGAACATGGAGCAAAAAAGTAGATCGAGCTGTACGATACTGGCTGGCTATGGAAAATGTATAAATATTGATATGGCGGGTTAAGCAATGTGAAGGGGAACCGTGATCAGAAATTGCAGAAAGCTGCTTTAGAGTCAAAATCCTACTTAGATAATGAATATGCTGCAGTCATACCCTCCTGCTCTCACTCTCATTCAGTTATCCCTGGCTGTCAAACAAAATAAATGGCACATCTCTTGTGAAATCACATCTATAGTAACTTCAATATTTTTTCACCATTTTCAAATTGTCTTTTATATATATATATATATATATATATCTTTAATTAGACGTCCTGGCATCACGGCAACAGATGAAAATGTTGGATGGGTTCTGAGACTCCTGCTGCTTCTGTCAGTGTCATTTTGGTTTCCTCAAGCCCCTTTTTACAACCAACTTCTTGGATTAACTTTCTGAGAGGCCCTGCTACCAAAGCGTTCATCCTTAACACTACTCCCCAAGTGAAACAAACCTAAGGTGATATTGCAGCCACCACGCCGTGCTTGCTGTCTTGCAATTATGGCTGACACTGCCCCCAAAATGGAAAGCCGGTTTAGAAATTTTTTAGAAAATAGAAAAAACTGTCAAAATAGGTTCCATATTCTATTTTTTATCATATGAAATATGCATAAAAAAAGGACTGCTCGGTTCTCAAAATGACAAACCACGATTAAAACTACATCATCTCCACGTAGCCCCAGATGACAGGGGAGAGAAGAAGGAAAGAAATAAACCAAAAACAAAAAATTGCTAGCCATTAGCATTTCAATTTTAAACAATAAAGTATATAAATATATACATATAAAGTATATATATATAAAAATATATATACGTATAAAAAAAAAAAAACTATTTCTCAAAAAGACAATTTCCAAGGAGAAAAGTTTCCAAAGAAAAACCCAGTTTTTCCTGAGCCAGTTTTTGCCCGTTGCTCACTGTAATCTTCTGCTATACTGTGTCCATCTTAAATTGTAATATGCCTACAGCAGAGATCTGCTTTGTCCTGAGTGTCCTACAGACACAATGCTGAATACAAAAATATACAGCGATAGCAGCTTGGTGGTCACGTGTGTTATGAAATGACATCTCTTTGACTGAGACAGAGGGGACCAGAAATGAAAGATCATCATGGAAAGCAAAGCCCTGAGTCTAGGAAACCTGAAGGGCCAGTTTAGCTTAAAGTCATCAAACAATTTTTCGGTTTGGGGTTTTTCTTTCAGTTTTTTTTGCAAGCCAGAGGTATTCACATAGTTTTGCATCATTAAATCAGTCCTTTCAGAAGCAAAATAACTCATAAAGGACTTGCCATAATTTTGTTTGACGAATCCTCAGCAAGGAGAGCAAAGGTCAGAAGGAGACAGTTTGCTTTGCTGCTCTTGTAGCTTTTTTTGATGACAGAACTAAAAAGTCCTGTTGAATTTCATGACTGAATGAATACATAAGTCAAGGTAATACTATATTCCAATGAAATACTATATGAAGCTAAAAACAAAGTAAGTGCCAATCTCTAGCTCATCTCTAGTCTGCCTCCCCTCTGCTTTCTAGAAGAAGTCGTTACCTAGTATTTATTTACAAGATCGGAGGGAAAAAAAATCTTGGAAAAATAAAGGCTTTGTGCTCAGATTTCAGGCATGAAATGGTGTCCCACTGTGTCATTTTGGATTTGCCATTTAAAGGCTTACAGTGTGTTTGCTCGAACAGTCCCTTTTTTTTTAAGAAAAGGAATTTAGTTCTTTGGAATCTGACAGTCTCAGAAGGGCTGCTCAGATGTTTTTATTAATTGGTTAATATTTGTGCAATGCTTAAAGTATCAAGCGCTATATAAATGTTAAGCTATGGAATTTGGTCTGACAATTAAATGGCAATTATAAACAATGAAAAATTCATATTTATATATTTGCGAGGAATTTACATGAGCATGACATATTTGATAGCTTAGCAGAGAGCTCCTAATCTATCCAAAGCCATATAAAGTTTAGGGATATGGCCAACAGCCTATTTAAATAACAAAGCAAAAGTCATATTTTCCCCTGTGTTTCTATGTTAGCCTTTAAGGCTCCAATTAAAAGCAATTTAAGAACAGAACTTTCACATCTGATTTTCCCATGCAGTTGCCATCTACTGGACCTCTTACATATACAAAAGAAAAATTTGCCCCTGAAATCACATGAAAAGTGCAAATTAAAAAAAAATTAAAATGTGCACACATTAGGGTTCAGCTTAAAACCAAGAGCCTTGAAAGTTCCCAGCTCATTTGTTGACATTACAAAAGATAAAAGTACCAGAGAAATAGCAGAAAATGCTGAGTGCCTTGTTACTTTTCCTGGCTTTTTCTTCTACATATGAATGTCAGACTGTTAATGAAAAGACTCTTAATGAATCAACACTCTCACAACAGTGTCACTAATGAACTACTGGTAGCTGGAAATGGAGACTAAAAATACTATGGCTCCCTTTAGTGCAGAGTTATCTTATCAATATGCTGTAGCCAGAACTGTTAGGCTGAAAAATGCATTTACTTAAGAAAATAACATCATGAAGCAGTACTACAGTAACAACAATACTTCTGTTGCCAGAACACACTTGTAGTTAGTGGGTGGCTTGTATAACTTGAACACTTAATTAAGCGTATTTTTCCAATAAATACATTGTAGGACATTAATTTTTACTGATGGCTAAATATCTGCTAAGTAGCTATCCTGTCTCTTAGGCAACCAGGCTAGATTTTAATAACTTGCAGGACAAAAGAGCAACAGGTGCATAGAGTCTGGTGAGGATGTCAGCATTTCCATTATAAACCCCATTTAGCGCTGGGGAGGGTACTTTAATTTGAACATTAAAACATGCTGGGGATAGCTTTTATCCAGGAGTGATTTTCTGTTTTTCTAATAAGTGCCATTTGCATCCATTTGGAAGAATCTTAAATGTAGAGAGCTTGCAGGGGGAGGAAAAAAGCTTAAACAAAGAATAAAATAAAAAAAAAAAAAAGAAGAAAGCCCTAAAACAGAGTGGGCTTCAGGGTTTAAATGCAATATTGAGCTTTTATGTTTGACTTGGAGAGGCTGATGCCAGTAACTATGAAGCTGATCAAGGATGGGCCCAAGGTCACCTGGCACCTTCAGGACACACGTCTGTGCTGTAGAGTCTGGCGATGCTGATGGACAGCAATGTCACCAAAGTCAGGGAACAAGACGCACAACGTGCTACTCGTGTGATGGTGGGAAAAGGTGGTCCTTTGGAAGCAGAAGATTAAGTCAAACCCCAGGTGAGTCCATAAATCCTAAGGATACGATACTCTCTCTTCGGAGGAGTTTGTGTGTTAAGTTCCACTGTTGTAGGCACTTTCTAATTCCAGCTCCCCATAAATTTAAAATAGCCTTGACTTCCTTTCCTAAATATATTTGTAGGAATTTTATATGTCTTCTGGATCAGCTATGAATCAGCCACTCTATGTAAGAGCATTTCAGGTATGGATGAAAATGATTCTTATATTTCAGTAGTTTGATAAGTAGTAGTTTTAAGCTTGTAAATTTGTTTGTAACAAAATCTATTTTATAACCAAACTACACTATTACTAGAACAAGGCCAATAATATGTATTTTAAAGCTATCTGGATACAAGTTTACATTAGTGGCTCAGTCACCATCCACATCTGTAAAAAATAAAACAACAAAAAATAAATAATGCATATAGGAACCGTTGTCAAAACTCATTCGGGCAGTTACATTTTATACACAATTCATTTCCAATGTTTTAAATACTGAAATATTGATTTATGTTGTCAAGGCATCCTAAACTTACATAGAAAAAGGCTTCAGAGACCTTACAAACTTTTAAATAACTTCAAAATAGTGCAGATTGAGTGCCTTCTATCCAGATGTTCTTATTTTCAGCTTTTGCTTTTTTGTTTGGTTTGGTTTTGGACTAACCTATACTTCTAGCTTTTTCTACATAGCCTTTTTCATGATGTCCCAGGCACTCTGGATTTCTTCAAAAGTGAAGCAGATAGGAGTCATGGCTGAAATTACAAGGTCAAGAAGTCACTTGTCACCAGAACTGTGCTCGGAGAGGACACGAGAATTTTCTAAGTAATGTTTATCCAAAATTTCCTACTCTTTCTCAAAAGGGCAGGAAAATGAGTGAAAACATTTTAGGTGGCAACTCTGGGCAGTCCTCAGCAAGTCCATCCATTGCCTCCTCCGGAAGATCTTGAGTCCTTGCTGCTTCTCAGGGGCACTGACTACCTCCAACAGCCATGGACCTGTTGGAACGAGTCCAGAGAAGGGTCACGAAGATGATCAGAGGGTTAGAGCACCTCTCCTGTGAGCACCTCTCCCACATTTGGAATAATGGCTTCAAAGTGGAAGAGAGTACATTTAGACTAGATATTAAGAAGAAATTTTTCACTATGAGGGTGGTGAGACACTGGAACAGGTTGCCCGGGGAAGTCGTGGCTGCCCCAGGAAGTCGTGGCTGCCCCATCCCTGGAGGTGTTCGAGGCCAGGCTGGATGGGGCTTTGAGCAACCTGGTCTGGTGGGAGTTGTCCCTGCCCATGGCAGGGGGGTTGGAACTTGATGATCGTTAAGGTCCCTTCCAATCTACACCATTCTGTGATTCAATGACTTACAGCTGTGTGGTTACGTTCAGCAGCAGAATGCAAGTGATGGCTCAGAAGATATTGTCTTTATTTGTACACGTTGCTAGAGAACAGGGTCATATTATTCTCATTTCGGAGGCCAGGAGTTGAGACACAGGGACTGAAGGCTTGACTCAGCACCACAGACACCGGTGGCAGCGGTCAGAGAACTGGCAAGTTCTCAGAGGGAGTGCACCTCTGGAGGGCCATCCTCAGCCGTCAGCCAAACCCGCCGTGCAGACTGAAAAGGAGAGATAACCACTGGGAGTAACATTCATCGGGTTATAGCTTTGATTTTGCCAGCCCTCTCTAGAGCCACAGTGAGCAAAGCTCTCTGAAACCAGCTGCCAAGCAGAGGTTGTGATGAGCCCGCACGCCCATCCAGGGCTTGCCATTCTGCTGTGAATCGCCCCAGCCTTCCCCAGAGCAGGCCTTTGGTACACATGTGGGCCAGCTTGAGAGAAGGTTGAGCACTTCCCCAGCTATTTGCTTAGGAATGAGAACCCTCACATTATTTGGCCACATTTTTTTGCAGAGCATTTCCTCCTCCTCCATTTTACTGGCAGAGTTGGTGGCCAATTATGTCCTTCAACAGTGAATGGGAACACTGTTCTCTGTGTCTACTTTCCCTACCAGCACTAAGATAAAATACCTTATATGTGTACAAAGGAGAGGAGAGTAAATCCCATCAAAAATGACATGCTGGGATTTCAGGAGGATTCAACTTCTCAAAATGAAACTTGAACAGCTGCTGGATGATATAACCTGAATAAAAGTAATTAAAAGAAAATGAGTTCTGCCCTCTTGTATCCTCCTGACTCATGCCTCATTTTCTACTTCAGGATTTAGGAAAGCAAATGTCTATTTCTGTGTCCATCACCAGAGCGACATCACAGCAAGTTAATTAGAGCACATGACAGACAGGCGCTATTTTTGCCTTCAAATAAAGATCTTTCTGTTGCACATGAACATTTTTCTTCCTAAGCTTGTGAGAGAAACTTCTTAGCTACCAGGAGAGGATCCTCTTTCCCAAAGGTGTATGAAAATTATGCTTTTTCTACAACTTGCAAGCTTCAAGATTAGAGTTGCCAACCGTGCTATATTAAAGAGGATACAGTCAGACTTGACCGATCAAGCTTAATTTAGCCTTATGTTTGTGTTTCTGAAACATGGTAAACAATTTTTTAGCATGTACATGCTTACTGACTTGCAAACAAGGAACATTTTTCCTTATCTGAATAAAAACGAAATCTACAAACTCATGAGCTGTGTATTAATTATGATTTTTATATTCCAATGTGTATTGCTCCATGGAGGGGCCTAAACACCACTATGGATATGCCTTGATAAAGAATATTCTGGGCATTTATCATTGATAAACACTACTGAAGCTAAAAGCCATATTTCCCCCTCAGTCTGGTGTCCGTGTTATCATGCAGAAACAGCAGCTTGGGGGATGTGGGGACTGCTCACCACTGCAGAATCCAGGGCATCCATCTGAAATGTTTGCTTCCCAGACTCTGACACTGTGTGTCTGAAACTGGATGCCCAAATCTATATATAACAACCTGAAACCCGTAAGTGAAAACATTATTCAAAAGCAGCTGACATTAATCACAGTTCCTCACTATCCATCCAAGCTCCTCTTCCCCTGACCTTTACTTGCCTCTCCTTCCATCCTCAGAAAGGATGGCCAACGGCACCTGAGAAAATAGACCTTCCTCACAGGTTAATAAAATGCCTCGGTCCACTAAGGGATTCACGGCAAACAAATAATCATCAGTAATTTATAAAAGGGAGTTGTGCACAAGCAGACGCAGGTCAGGCAGCTTGTTAATTTTCCTACGGAGAAAACAGCCCACGCTACTCCATCAGCCAGCAGCCAGAAAGACTCAGCTCTGGCTTTTCTTCTGCTGCTTTCCTTACAGCCAAGAAGTGCTCAAAGGAGGCCTCGAGTTGTGGCTCCATTGTCTGCATCTTGGAAGTCTCAGAGCCCCTAGACCAATGATGAACACAAGCAAAGGCACACATTTCTCCGGCCAGTGATCCGAAAAACCCCAAAAAGCCCTTTCCAACTGGAAGACCACATTAAACAAGCAATAGGGTCAGAGGTACAGTAGATGGAGAAATGCTGTTAAAATACGTGACCAGATGAGGAGGAAAAACAGAGCCATTATGATGGTTTTATGGACTTTCTGAATATATTCCTAAGTGTCACACAATTTTAACACTGCTCTGACAGGTTAATATGTGCAACTTGCCTCCAGGGACTAAGATTAGGTAGCAAAAAAGCTGAAGGGAAAAGCTTTGGCAATAAACAGTGAAAAAAATTTTGCAAGCACTCTTTCTCTATGGGAATATTTTATTTAAGTAAAAGGAAAAAAATTGCAACATGGACATGATTAAAATCAGACTCGAAAACAGGCAAACTTCAATTATTGTTTTAACAATGTGACATACATCCCCAGTAATTTTCTGTTCTCTTTCCAAACACAACATTGTTCAAACAAAACAAAACAAAACTCCAGCACCTGTTCACTGTGTCTCCATGTGGACACCACCCAACCCATGGAGCGTGTCCTACACCACATGAAGGGGTAGTCCAGACCAACAAGGCATAGAATCACAGAATCATAGAATCATAGAATTGTCTAGGTTGGAAGGGACCTTAAAGATCATCTAGTCCAACCATCAACCTAACCCTGACAAAAATCACTAAACCATATTCCTAAGGACTATGTCAACCTGTCTTTTGAACACCTCCAGGGATGGTGCCTCAACCACTTCCCTGGGCAGCCTATTCCAATGCCCGATAACCCTCTCCATGCATGATCATGGTCAGAAGAGGAGTTGAGGGAGCTCTGAGGAGGACTGCAGGGAGATCCCAGTGAAGAGCAAAAGGTATGGGTGGTATCTGAGCTCTCCTAATGGTCCATTTGCTCCACTTCCTCCAAGCTGGGCAGTGCCAGGGCTGTTTCTGAGGGGACTGAGCAGTGGAAAGGGTGAAAGTCAAGAAATCGGCAATGTCAGAGCTGGTACAGAGCTGTAGTGATGGCAAGGACACTATGAGCAAGGATCAGGACTGAAAGGCAGGATGAGGAACCCAAACAGCCCAAAGGTGAAAGGCAGAGTCATGCCTACAGTCACCCAAGGTCCACTGGAGGTGGCAGAATGGGAGCCATTCAAGAAACCTGCTCTTTTAGAAGGCCATTGCCACTGCTGTTGAGCATGTCTAACTATTCCAAAGTATCAGTGCCCAGAACAAGCCGCTTTCATCAGATGAGGAAGCACATTTTCCAGGTTCTCCCAGTCAAGACAGCTCATCTTTATTTCACTCTTTGATGTAAGGGCAGTGTGTTTTTCAGGGACATTTCTCAAAGAGGGAAGTGTAGTCATTTGGCACATGAAAGAGAGCAATGCCGTGAGAATAAGGGACAGCAGAGCACAATGTGTAGCAGAGAGCAGAGGGAACACAAAGGCAGCAAAAAATAGAAGGCACCTCAGAGTGGAGAAAACAATAAAGAGCAGAAATCCATGGACAAGGACGCTAATAAGGGGCCGGGAGGCACACCGGGAGCAGTGGGGGAAGCGGTAGAGAAGGACAAGAGCACCGTGAGTTACTCATCAGCCGCAGGATGGTCACGCTGGCTGGGAAGGAGGCACAGCACTGCCAAAAAGAAAGCTGCCGAGGTGCCCTTGGGTTGGGGAAGGAAAGGTGGTCTCGCAGGCAGCAAGGGCTTCACCCCCGTGCAAGGAATAGGGCAGCCCTTGCCCTTGCCCCCAACCCTGGGCTTGAGCGGCGGGGGAGACGTCTGAGCCGAAGTGCTGCCGGGAGTGTATTTGTGATGTTGAATTTAGATGGGAAAGTAATGAAAAGCACGAGGAAAACATTTTAATGCCATTAATTAATTGGTTTCTATATTATATTTAAGGCTCTTGGATGTTTTTTTTTTCAAAAGCAATTAACTCAGCTTTATGTTTCTAGTAAATAAAAATCTCCATTTTGAAGCAGCCCTTTTTAAGCTGAGTGGAAGAGGAAATCAGACCCCTAGTTCTGACCCCTACTCTGCAAATCACTGATTTTTTTCCACAGCGAGATTAAATGCACCGTTGTTGTTCTGCCAGCCCTTAACACAAATTAATGACTTAAATTACCTTTCATCTCACCTTGTAAATTCTACCTTGAAGCGGCAGAAAGCCCAAGGGCTCTCACATAACCAGATGAAGACAAGTTCACTGCCTTGAATCCTTCCCATCTTGCTCCACTTTACATCAATTCTTTATAAGAAGAGGTCTCCAGGGCTAACAAAGAAGCTGGCCACGCAGCAGAAGGTGCCGTGGGACTTTCGGAGGTAAAAGCCCGTCTCGCGGTGACTCAGTGCACTCCATTAGTCCTAGGAAACGCGGGGCACATCGAACGCGGCAGATGTGCCCTCACTTGCCAGGCTTCAGACAAATGCAATCAAATCTATTTTAATCATCTATGAAATGCAAATGCGTTCCACTTGCGCACCCGCAAGATCCATTGTCTTCCTCACTGAAGCATACGATAATGCCAATTAAATGTCGTCGCTAACCTAATAGGTGTTCTGATTGCCTATGGGAAATTATCTTTACTTTTTTCATTAGTAGCTTTATTACTATCTTACATCACAAAGATTTTTTAAATGTTTTAATATTTGCAGTAGGCTTCGTTTGTGTTCTGCCTTTTTTGTGGGTTTTTTGGGGGACTCCGTGGTCAACACCCACCCCGTGAAACCTGTGCTGGCACCCAGGGAAATGGCACTGCGTAATTCCGGGTATTAAAAATACCCTTCCCAACTTCTTCTGGACGGGCCCTACGCAGATGAGGCAGTTACACTAATCTGCTGGCAATCTCGCTCGCGCACGCAGGCTCCCATACACGCACACAGCCCCTTTGTTATTCCACTGGAAACGGCCAGGCAAGCTGCAAAGACATTTATTCTCAGACCCGCATGAAAAAATTAAAAAAAAAAATAAAATAAAAAAAAAAATGTTTGCAGTACGTATGTAGCCTACAAAGTCAAGAACGATAAGGATTTAAATCAGACCGGCCCATGCAAAGTCAATATTTCGATATCAGAAGAATTGATTCTTGATCTGGTGCCAGCGCTGTGTACTCAATGTACTGCAGAAAAATCCTCGCCCAGCCTTCCTGCCAGCGCGCTGTTAGGGATGACAAGCATGCAGTTATCTGATAGAGCAGATATTTGTTCCAAAAGACGATTTTCATTTCAAAGACAAAACATGAAAAGAGCTTACTTGTGGGGAAACCAAATACTGTATTCTCCTCTTGATAAATCAAGCTTTAGAGAAATAAAGCCAAAGAGAGCAGGATTCTGAAAAGAACTTCTGTAGCTCTTTTCATGCTTTTTCAGCTACTCAGCTGGCTTAACTCTGCCAACTAATAATCCTGTGTTTTCCTAAGATGTGTTGAGAAAGAGTTTATTTGCAAATAATTATTTAGTGATAAGGATGCATGTCTGTTTGCTTTTAAACAGACCCTACAAAGCTAATTAGGGGGTTTATGGTAGAACACAGGGTTCTATATGGTTTATAACTTAAGCTGCTAATTATGGGATTTTCAACAGCATCTCTTTCTTTCTTTCCTTTGCAGAGGACTAAGACAGTATTACTTGACAATAAAAGCCCTGTTTCAGTGAAAAAGGTGAAATTTCTTTATGTCACAGTCTTGTCAGCTCTCCTCATCACTGGATTTACATAAAAGCAACCAAGTACGAGTAATAACAGGCGGGAGAGGGAAACATCTTCATCCCCTTCAAGACCCGAGGACTAGCACAATGGTCCTTTTATACTCCGCAAAGACATCTCCTTCACTGTTTGGATGCAGACCTCCAGATAACACTGCCTAATTGCAGTTAGCGAGCAGCATGCCCTTGACACACCACAGAATAAATATAACCTGCCCTTTCAAGTGTGTCGCCGTGCTCAACGCCTACTTTGTGCATCCACACGGCTGACAGGCCTTATACAAAGGGACTCAACCACGCCTGGACCCGCAAAATTTAAACAGGATGGCATTCAGGGCTGCTTTATGTGAGGATGGCAGCAAGAGGGGTTGGTACCAAACGACTAGCATCCAGCTAGATGGGCCTGCCTCGCTCGCTGCTCTTCCTCGGGGCATAATAAATAATTACCTGCGTGCTTTATTTCACTGCCAGTCTTTTATGTAAGTGCAAACATGGAGCGTCTGTCCAGTTTCTAAGAGGAGAAGTGAAGGGTAGACTGTAGATAAAATTAATCAGAGGCATATCAGAACCTTACTGAGATGCAGCTCAATTAAATTCAATACGTACATCCACTGTGGAGGCCATTAATAAGCTGCTAACAATTTCTGTGTGTCCCTGCTGGGCTTTATACAACATTTTGCCCCTATAATGAACTCTGCAGGCTTTACAGGTGGGATTTTCAGAAGCGTTCAACACTGACCCAGCTCTGCTCTCCTTGAAGTCAGCAGGAATTTTAACCACCAGCTTTAAGGGGGAGGTAGGGAAAGGTCAGCCTCGAATGCTTTTCAAAATCCCATCCCACCAGTCTGCTTAAGCCCCGCGCAACTCTGAGGGGAGAGAAGTTTTGTTGAGTTTATTGCACAGAGTCAGGAGTCTTTGTATATGATGAACATCAGATTATGTGCCGCGGAGGCATAGAATATTTTTGCATCCTTTACCTGTCAAAAGAACCAAGCTTCAAAACAATACCTACACGAATAAACAAATCATTCCTACCCAGGGAGGGTAACTTTGTTTGCGCTCACTTGCGTTGCTCAGAGACCCAAAATACAGCTATGGATCTGGTCCCTTAAACAGAAAAACTATCAAAACCCAGAGTTGTATGCGAGACTAATAGGCTGAAAAGAATGCAAACTGAATAGAAAAAGGCCCTGAAATTTTGAAACCTGCTTGTGAGGCTCAAGTTCTCTGTCAGACTGTGGGAAGACAGAGCAAGCAATAGCAGCTCTACTAGTAGGCTGTTGATTCAGGCTTCAAATTAATTATAAATTCATAATTAATTATGAAGTGCTACCCCTTGCTCTGTTTTCCCGTGGCCTGAGGAAGAGACAGATTCTCAAAAGCTCAGAGCCAATTTCCGTTTTATTTTTAGCCAGTCAATCTCACAAAAGGTCTTACCTACAACTTGGGGACTTGCTCTTTTATATTCCACCCATGTATAGGCTAATCAGCTGGTGCAGTGATCTGTGACACTTAAATAGGAAAGATGCATATAAAAGGCAAAGGCAGAGCAGAAGGGACCCGAATACTCTTCCAGGGCCATGGCAAGGGCAAAGCAAGAAGGGCGTCTGTCCTCAGCGTCCTGTGGAGGGAGGTGCCAAAGAGGGATGAAGGTTTGGTGACCACCAGCAGCTGCTGCTGCTCCTTGTGACCTGAGGAGCGGGAGCAGTCTGTGCCCATGGATGGAGGGCATGTGGGGTGGGAAGCACCTGGACACCAGGATGTGCTACAGGTTTGCGTGCTTGTGATCTTCTCTGTTCCCGCAACAGCACCTACCATACAGCTGGGAAGTGAAGGACTCTTTTCCTCCATGGTGCAAATCTGGCACAGGATCAAGGACCAGCAGCCACAACCACCCAGATCCTTACACCAGATCCCAGCCAGCACATCCTCACACACATCTCCTCCAGTCCAGCTCAAAAGGGACTCAGGCACCAGCTCTGACAGGGTCAACACAAGGGAGGGTCATGGCAGGAGGCAGAGACGTCACTCGGGAGAGAGCTTCAGCCCTTGGCGTGGTCCTGCTGCACAGGGCAAGTGGGTGGGGAGCAGAAGGGGGACCTTCCCCTGCCATTCTCTGCAAAGCAGCTCTCCTTGGGCTGGCGACCCTTGTGTGAGGCATGTTGTAGGTTTGGATGGGGCTTCTCCGCAGGGTGGGAAGGAGATCCCAACAGCCTGTGCCTTGGTGTGGTTTTACCAGCCCTGTAGCAAGACCTGGTAGCCTTTGCAGAGCTGTCATCTCTTAAAACCAAAGCCAGCCCACCTATGGGGGCTGCTCCCGAATTGTCCCAGCCGTGCTGCTCATGCCCCAGTCCCAAAGTCAGGACGCTCGTGGCTCTTCCATCCTCACCCAGTCAACACATTAGCAATGGCAAAGCTCCTTTTGTTTCTCTCTGCTGAGTTTCTAGCTCTATGAGTTTTAAAGGGATCCCTATTAGTCTGCTTTTTGTATGTTTATTTATTTTCTAGTCTTTTCATCAATGTACATCTTGCTAAGAAGCAGTATCTGAGAGAAAAAATGTTGGTTTATGCAGCTCAGCAGATTGAAACGATCTTTCGTTTCAGTCATTATTGGAGGATGGAGTGGTTACAGCAGAGTTTTTGCTTACAATTACAAAATCAACATACAGTATGTAATTAACCCTAAAAACTTTCAGTGTCCAGTAAAAATTGATCTCCAATCCATTATGTTTGTTCGTTCCAGGACTGAGCAGCCTTAAATAAAATACTGTTCTGTGAATCGGGGGCCTTTTAGTAGATGGCAGGAAAGAAAAAGTGTCCAACCATGTGGTATTCCCAGCTTGCCTAGTTAGGCATAATTCTGATGAGGAGTAATTCTCAAGAAGGTTAAAGTGATTTGGGGAAGTAACAAGAGTCATTCCTCTGCTAGGTCTGTCACTACTTTCCTGTTGTAATCTCAGGCACATCACTTATCTTGCTTTAACTTTCTAGTGAAAAAGAAATATGTGGAACCTCCCATGGTAGCCTGGTCTTCGGAGTAGAAACTGTCTCCAAACATCTGCATGTGCAGCACTTACCACAACACAGTCCTGGGCCTGACTGGAGCCAGTAGCTGTTATGACAATAAAAATCAGCAAATAAACCGTGATGTGTTAGGAAGCCATTTGACCTAAACCCAACAACACATGACCAGAAGATGGCAATATTCAAAACAGAGGACTGTTACAAGCGTACTTATGGGCCATACGTGTTGCAGCTCCCCCAGGTTACCCCCACCTCCTTCTGTCAGCGATATGAAACCTCCACAACCGGCTGAAATCACCTTCTGAGCCAGGAGTAGGAGTAGGTAATTTAGTTTCCATGGTAATGCAGTTCTGGACCATTCTTAAGCAGAAGCTGCCAAGTATGACAAATGGTAGGTGCTGATTTTTTTATGTGAACAGCTATTCACTATGAATTGAAATGAGATTGCCAAATTCACTTTCCTTGGGACCAGAGCTAGGGTCAAAAGCTATTGTTACATTCAAGCCATAGTCCAAAACTAGCACTTTAGCCACCCATCTCCAGCTGCAATATAGAATTTTTTAAGTCATGGAATAAAAATGAATGACTCAATATCAGAGTTGTCAAATAGATGAGACAGATTTACATCAAGCAATTCTAAAATGCTCTGTAGCCATGAATTAAAGGAAACATATGACAAATGACTCGTATTCATTCCCTTGTGGGGAAGAAATCCTGTTTTAAACATTGCTGACTGTTGTGCAGTTCCTATTTTATATATGTATATATGAAACCTGCATTGGGATAAATACACGAAATGGTAAGGGCTTGAATTCAGCCACTTTTCTTCCATGAGACATCGCTGTATAATAAACCATGGTCGGTTTTGCACTCTGCTAATCTCCCCAAACAGTATGTAATTGGTCTTGGAAAATGCTGTAATACAGCAATTAGCAACACGACAAATAAAAGAGGAAAAGGCCCTTTTATTTTAGCCTTGTTTTCCTCCAGAACGAAGCTGTAGGAAGACAGGTTGCCTGATCAACTGACGTTTAACACCATCATCTCTGTGATAAAAGCAGCCCAAAAAGCAACTGGGTTTTGCCCAGTCTGGGGAAATGGGGGAGTGGGTTGGTGGGTCCCACCAGCCCCCCCGTGCTGTAGGCAGGTTAGTGGTGTGCTGCTGGGCTGCCTGCAGCCACTGCATGGCAGCTGCCAGCTGGGGCTGGAGGAGCTCCCCAAAATTGTCTCAGGGAGCCCAGCAGCCGGATGGCATTGAAAAACTACACGCTTTTAGGTGCTGGTCCATCAAGAGCCACTTGTGGCCTCTTTGTGAAACAGCAGACTCTCTGTGGCAAACCCAAGGAAGAAGGGGGTCCCAGAAAGGGATGGTCTTCTCCATTTTGGCAGTTCTTCCAATTACAGAAAAGGGAGCAAAACATTGTAATTGTTGGGGGTGGAAAAGAGATGTCATTCAGTCATGGAAAGAGGAGAAACACAGCTGAGAAGCATCATGACAAAATAATGTTTCCTCTCATCTGACATCCCCTCACTCTTCTCTTCTCCAGGCTAAGCAGACCCAGGTGTCTCTGCCTTTCCTCATACGAGAGATGCTACAGTCCCTTGATTATCTTCATAGCCCTCTGCTGGACTCTCACCAGCAGTTCCCTGTCCTTCTTGAACTGGGGAGCCCAGAACTGGACACAGTACTCCAGATATGGCCTCACCAGGACAGAGTAGAGGAGGAGGATGACCTCCCTCCCCCTGCCAGCCATGCTCTTTTTAATGCACCCCAAGGAAACCATTGGCCTTCTTGGACACAAGGGTACATTTCTGTGGGTGTCCCCATCTTGCCCAGCCCTTCACACGCCGCTGCCTGTGCCATGCCAGTGGCCACCCGGGTGATGCTGGGGGATGCCAGAGCAGTGAAAGCATCAGCAGAGAGACTCCAGCACTCATTTCCAACTCTCAGAAAGCAACAGCAGGTCCCACAGGGGACCCGCATCCTAACACGGTGGAGTGGAGACATCTGTTATGAGCTGTAATTAGTACTGATTCCCCAAAAGCGGGCTGTCACTCTTAGCCACCAGATAGTGAAAGCCCTGAAAGGGAGGCGTCTCCATGTCCTTGCAGTGCCCAGGGGATGGGTGGTGGCTTTGGGTCTGCTGCAAAGCCCAGGCAGCTTCCTTAGGGATCGCCCTGACCGGGGTGGCCAAAATTTTATGGAAATAATATTCATTCAGAGCAGGTTGTTGCTCCAATCTCCACAAAGACGGGCAAGTTTTTGGGAAGCTGGCTCAGCACCAAACACCTGTGGGTGCTGGGGAAATGGATGACTGAGAGGCAAGAAAGACTGTGGGTTACACCACTGGCTGGGAGTTTAACCAATGTACCTGAACTTATAACAGATATCAAGAGATAGGGCTTCCCAAATTGCACGGGGGCCACTGCTGGTCCTCATGCCTCCCGCAAGAGATGCCTGAAGCTGTTAGTCGCTGGCATACCAGGTAATTACCAGGCAAGCCTTCTCCCCCAGATCACTCATATTGATGCAGAGGGCTGTACGACCTGTAGTTTAGCTCTTTCCAAAATTAGTGACTTTGTTTTCATCCTACTGGTGCGGTTAAAAGCAGGATGTCTGTGCCCCTGCCTGCCCCAGACACTTTCGGTAGTGATGAGCGGGTAACTGGGGAAAGCACTTAGGGCCCAACATGTAATTCCTTCCCTGCACACAAAGAGGGAATATTTGTCACCTCCTGACACACAACACTTCAGAAAGTCAGGAGAATTTGTGGGATGGCGAGCAGACACTGAAAACCTGCTTCGCCCAGGAACCTTATTGACTATCATGAGTTTTCTCCTCTATGGAAGGCTCTTACAACTTCATCCACAGTGTCTCCCCTGCCACACCTAGACAGCTCTGCAAGAAAGAGAGAGCAGTAGGAAGCTGCACGCTGTTTTTCTAAAGAGGACTTTTTCATTTAACTTAGCCACTGGGCTTTATAATGCAGCCTGCCTGGGACAACGCATTAATAGTCTCATTCTGCCAGTGTGACAGAATGACAAAGAGCCCAGTATGTGCTGAAATGTGCACTCCCCTTGCTAAGCCTGTAATCCCAGCTTTGATTATTTTTTTTTCTTTTTTTTTTTTTTTGCTGTTGTTTAAGTAATCAGCACAAACCTAGTGAGGATGACTCAGAAATTGCACACTTGATTTTGTCTTCTGCTTGGCTTCCAAGGAGGACAGGCTGAGGGAAGCGCATGGCTTCCTCCCACAGATGATGTTAAAAGCCAGCTTGCCATGCACAGTAGCTTCCACGGTAATTATTTTCTTGGTCATAACCACAGAATCCCTCCTGCCTTCCCTGTAATTTTCTCCAGAAGGACACCAAAAGCACACGTGCATTTCCCTAATTGGGGCTGCTGCTGCTGCGTTTCTGCTCCGGAGCTTCTCTGTCACCTTCCCTCCAGCTGCAAACAGAGTTACGTCCCCAAAACGGGTGACCCGGCCGCGAGACCTGTTGCAGAGGGGTTTCAGTGCCCTGGCCAACAGCAGCATCACCACCAGGGATCTCCTCTGCCACCATCCCTTGCTCATTTGCCTGCCCCTCGCCTTGGGGACACTGCCACCGCGGTGGCTGTCAGCACCCGGTCAAGCTCTTCAGTCCCTTTGGCAGAGCTTCAAAGAGTGGCCAGACTATGGCGTGCCATTTCCCCCTTCTTTGATTTTCAGGAGCTGTCTGCTAACTTCTTAATGCCATGCTGACCACGCAGTCCCTGCCGCCTCCGACTCTGCGGGATGCCCACAGAGGGGCAGAGGACCATCGCCACGGCAGGGCAATGGTTAATTGCCACCTTTGTGGGACCCTCCGGCCAGCTCACAGCATCCCTGACCGAGCGTGCTGGGGCTGAGGTGAGCCAATTACTGTAAAAATGGGAGAGAGGATGAGGAAAGAAGGGTGAAAGGCCGAAGAGCGCACAGCTCCGGTGCACAGGAGAGCAGGAAGGGTGCAAAAGGCAGACCTCAGAGGACTGAGGGGCTGTAAAATCTGGTCACTCTTCTGCCTCAAGGGTGTTCGCATTGCGAGGTAAGGAACTGCAACCAACACCAACCTGGGCGAGTGAGCTATTCTTCAAAGTGCCTGTGAGCTTACCTCCCTGCTAAGGTCAACAGAAAATTCCCATTGGTCTCATGAGGGCTTAGATTTTCAAGTAATGCAAGCTATTGGAATTTATGTGCAATTATGCAACATTTGTAATTATTAATTTATCTCTTCTCTGACTTCCAGCTGACTTCTGAAAAGAGATAATACATCGTATCACTTCTGGCGGCTGAATGTATACTTGCACTTACTTTAAAGCACCATTCTCAGTGATAATAGCACATGAACTGAAAAACCATATTCTTCTGGGCCAGTTTAAGAAGCAGCATGAAAACAATCTTATTGGATGCTTTTAAAAATGAGCTGTGAGTCTGCATGCTTGTATCTAGTTACTGTACCATTTTACTTACTGTCGAGTTAAAACATTTTTCTTGTGTTAACACGTAACTGTAACACACTGTCCAAAGACAGGATGCTGAGAGGTGCTTTTTCCATACTTCTAAAAATTTTGTTTTACGAGCAAGATCCGAATAGCCTGCACCTGCTGCTTCAAGAACCCGGAGAAGTTGCGAAACTCCTTGGTGTGTCTCAACAGGTTGCTTTTACGGCGTAGTTGAGTATTCAGGAATTAGTTGTTCATCTCTTCCTCCTACTCTCTTTTAAACCCATATGCAGAAAGTCTATTAAGGTCAACTGAGTCAATCTTTGCGCTTATGCACTCAGAATCACAGAAGCCACTGGGCGTTACAGTGGAGTACAAGCTGTTCCAGCGTGGAAAGCTGCATACAGAGCTACCGGTGAAAAACAGTTTGCTTCCCCTCTGCAACATCCTACTTGATGCCAACTATGGAAACAATGGAGGTACAGAGGCTCCCCAGAAATCAGCGTGGCTCCAAAAGCAGGATTACTGGAATTTTATTGGAATATGCAAAATCTTCGAAGTTGAAGCATGACCATTGTCAAAGGCCAAGGAGATACTTGAGGAAGCAGTTAAGCACAAAGGCATTCCTCCCTCCAGCGCACCAGCCACGGGGGCTGGAGGTAGCCAGAAGGGAGGTGCAGGCTTGGAATGGGAGGAGGTGTTGGAGGGAGCAGTGAGCCCCGGCAGCGAGCCAAGCGATAAGCCACACTGGCAGAACATGGAGCACTGCTGATAAGTTGATCCGAGGAGATGGAGATCAGAAAACAGCACACCAGGAGGCTGGGAGGTGATGTTCAGATACGAGTCTGAGCCACACCACGGGGTGAACACAGGAAGGTTTTGGCAGCGGTGTTTTGGATCACCTCGAGGAAAAAAATGGAAGAAATCAGAAAGGCCAGGTAAAGAGTAGTCTGCAGTAGTCAGGAAGAGGAGCAGGAGCATCAGCCAGATCTTGGTCACAAGCAAGACTACTCTCTGAGACCACTTGGAGAAAGCCCCATGAGGCTTCAGCAGTTGCCCAAGTGTACAGGGAAGGAAGAGAAGGTGTTAGAGCATGAAAAACTGAAAAGGAGATGGTCATTTATTCAATTCAAAACCTGGTTTCCCTGCAGTATGCCTCACACAAGTGTTAAGCACTAGAGAAACATCAACCACCTTTTTCATAAATGGTACATTTGTGCACAGAAAGATGAAACAATTTCCCTAATGTTTCCCAGCAGGTCAGTGGCAGAGCTGACAAATGAACTCCAGGATCCCAAATTCCAGCCCAGTCCAGAATTTCAACCTTGTTCTCCATTTGCAATCAGTTTAATGGAGGAAAAAACTCTGCAAGTTGCTTGTAATTGTCTAAAAATCATTCATGCAATCATCTTTAACTGATGAGTTTTTTTCCTACCCTTTGTCTATGCCAGTTATTTGCTAGTGATCATTTGTGGTGTGAGGAGTCAATACTACACTGTTATTTTTCTTGATACCCTGATTGGGTACTAAGTTTCTTGAAAAGCCAGTAGCTAAAAAAGAACATACAGTCCCCAAATACATCTAAATGAAATCTGGATTCTGCACAGGTGCTTTTTACCAGCAATCTAAAAGGACATACAGTTGTGAGCCAAACACTCAAAATCCAACAGTTATTTGAGATGCCTATTTTGCTATGTTTAGACTATTAGCCTGAAAGATGAAGAAAAAGGAAGAGGCTGTTCGTGTACTGTAATGAGGAGAATGGAAAGTGGCTGGCAATCACTCTAAAATGCACAGAGCTTTTTCTCGCATCGTGCTGGAGTATGTAGGCTCTTGAGCAATGGCCCTACACTGTAAATAGCCTCTTTAAAAGGATGTACCTTGGAACTAATGCATTAGCTATGCTGTGCAAGAAAGCAGTTATTTTGGGGGGGTGGGGGGGGAGAGAAAATTTATCAGAACATCAGAGAGTCAGTGAAAGAGCAGACTGGGGACTCCATTGTGCTACCTAAACCCAGCTACCTTGTGCCATGTGAAATGCCCTACAGTGTGCTCCATGGCATCCCAGCCACCTTTCCATGGAGGCGTAGCTCCTCTCACGGGCTCCTGCTTTCCACAAATACAACGCCTGGCATCACATCTGGCACTTTCGCGGCCCAATCCAAAAGCCCATTGTCCTGAATTAGGACCGAAATGAGCACAGGACATGGATCTGTTGGAGCGGGTCCAGCGGAGGGCCATGAAGATGATCAGAGGGATGGAACACCTCCCCTGTGAGGACAGGCTGAGAGAGCTGGGTTTGTTCAGCCTGCAGAAGAGAAGGCTCTGGGGAGACCTTATAGTAGCCTTTCAATATCTGAAGGGACCCTACAGGAGAGCTGGAGAGGGACTCTTTGTCAGGAAGTGTAATGACAGGACAAGGGATAATGGTTTTAAACTGGAAGAGGGGAGATTTAGATTAGACACCAGAAAGAAATTCTTTCCTGTGGGGGTGGTGAGGCACTGGAACAGGTTGCCCAGAGAAGCTGTGGCTGCCCCATCCCTGGAGGGGTTCAAGGCC
>JAOQGH010000032.1:55003068-55017479 GCA_025769975.1 Gallinago jamesoni
CAACCTGGTCTGGTGGGAGGTGTCCCTGCCCATGGCAGGGGAGTTGGAACTTGATGATCTTTAAGGTCCCTTCCAACCCAAACCACTCTATGATTCTATGATACGTTCCTTCTTTGCTTCACCCTGAATTTCATGCGTGCTCTGCCCTCCAGCCAGCCTAGAAGTTACAAACTGCTGGCTGTAACATTAATATTATGTCCACAGAATGAATGTGATCCATCTTCATTGTCTCCCTGGAAAAAAGTTTTGATACTTCCATTTCTTCTACAAACAAAATCAACATATAATTTATGTTTGTGAGCAAAGTGATTTTATGGTATTTCCCTTTGTTGACAGAATGATTGGAATAAAATTACATTCTGTTGACAAAAAATGTGATGAAATGTCGTTTGTGAACATTATGAACAAAAGAGTTTGACAAAAAGCAGTTTGCCAATGGGATGTAGTAAAGGTTTTAACAAAATGAATTCTGTCTGTCTGCTATTTGTCCTAGGAGTGACATATGAAGTTTTTCAAAATCCACCGTGTCAAAATAAAAAGTAAAAATTTCACCTATAAAAAGAGTAAACATTGCCTTTGCAGAAGCCATTTATTTTTAGTGTTTTAAGTCATGTTGCTCTAGGTCACCTCTTTTTTTCCAGAATTCTGTAATTTCTAATAGAGATACGCTGGATTCCCATGTTTTGATATGTATCTATCCTACCCGCCACCATTAATTAACAGTCCTAGGCTTTCACTTTTTTCTGGATTTCTGGTAAATTGATCAATGAGGTAGAAGATTGTGATTTTTCAGACATATTAGATATGTTTAAAGATAACAGTGTTTGTTCTTGGAAAGCATCAAGCCTCTGACAGCAGCATGAGTACTCACATAATTTAATTCCTTCAGAGCCTAAGCAACAGTCTGACAGCATCTGGAAAACGTGTGTCAAGCTATTTTCTCTTTGAACTTTGATGCCTGACATCTTTACATGGACATGAGCTCATATGAGGATGGACAGAAAGGGAGGGGAATCTCTCTTTGGTGGGCTCAAGTGAATGAGCTTAGACAAGGCTGATTTACCCTTGGTGGCAGAGGGCCTTTAGGTTAAAAGAAATTTGATGGCTCTACGGGGAGTGGGATATGAAAGCACAAGGCCCAGAACAAAGGAAATCAAGTTAATTATAGGAAGAAGTCACCATCACGAAATGGTTGAGCACAAAGCAAAAAAAGAGCCACTAAGAAAGGTTGAAGTGTGGAAGAACAAAGTAAAGGTCAAACAAAATTAAGTAAGCAACAACATATTACCAGCAAAGAGAAGAAAAGATAAAAATTGCAGCATAAACAGAGCCGGCTGCATTGCATCCCTCCCTGCTTGCTGATCTCTCATTAGACCCAAAGACTACAAGCCAGAGCAGAACAAGGGGCTGCTCCTGGGCAAGGTGATGCTGAAGAGGGTGGTCTTCTCTACAGAGCTGGTGTGGGGGACTAGCTCAAGGGACAGACTACTTGGCCAGCCTTGTCCCTGGACTCTGCCCATGAGGCTGCCAGTGCTCCCAAGGGTCTGGCAGGTTGTGAGAGAAGTTGTCTTTCCCTCCAGACAATTGAAAATGAAAGAAAAACACTATAATCCCACCAGCACTGGAGGAATTCAGTGTGATCTTCCATCGCACCATGAGGGATGCTGTCCCCAGCGAAAACACTGGTGGGATTTTGGCCATACCCCGCAGCACATCAGCTCACCAGGGCATGAAGTGCCCTTACATCCACTGAATCCCCCTGTGTCTAAGTGAGGAGGTACACCAACAGTACAGAAAGAGTCCAGTTAGATCCTACTGTGAAGACACACTTTCAAGCATTAACCAGTTTGAGCTTTTCAAGTCACTGGGGCTTCACACAGAAGGGTTTCAGACCCAAGTCCTGAACTTTAATGTCCGTGAGCTAAAAAAATCTGTGAGGTTGAGGCCACCAAAGATCCTTTCAGACTTGCCTTGGCACTCCATGGCTGTGTAAAATACGTTTAACTCAACTCTGCATGGGTTAAAGGTCTGGAGGAGACCCATCTCTGTATGGATTGGCCAGTCCCTGTACAAATATTAACAGAAAAGGAGTGATATAAATTTACATTCATCAGTAAATGCCTCTTAGAGCTGAAAATTCAATTAATTGCAGTGCTTGCACTAAGGTTTTTGTTCTTTTCTCCCCTCTCTCTTCCCCCCTGCCGATGACGGAGAAGAAGGGAGCTGATGTGGTAAATGGTTTTTCCCCTGATTTTTCCCTTACAAAAGAATAAATGAGATGAAAAGGTAAGAAATGTTCAAACGTAATCAACACACACATACATTCTAAAGAAAATAGCAAATTAAATGCAAAGCCTATGCTAATGCATCATCCAGGTTGAGATTTTAATTGCAAAAAGTCAGGAAATGTAAAGTTATGGTTCTCGCAGCAATCATCACTCAGCCCCCTGAACACAGTTAGGATTTGTATTCCAGGCAGTGTGCAGCGTTAACTCGAACGCCGGCGTGTATATGTGTTCTCTGCCTTCATTACAGTTGCTGGGGGAACCATAATTCTGCATTTGCTGACTTTTGCTCAATTAATTTTTTTTTTCCCTTATTGCTGTGCTATGAGGTTCTTGCATTTAATTTCACTGTATTAAAAAAAACCACCAAAAAAACAACAAACAAATCAAAACACGTAAAACAATGAAAAGAAGCTGGAACTTCCCTTCACACATTAAAATCAGGACATAATCCATTCTCTCTGTGCATCCTAAGGCTCATGTGCCATCATTTCAGAGCACAGGTACATGAATAATAATAGTAATAGCAGTAATAATTAATAACAAGAAGAATGACAACAACAATAAATGCTTGTACCTGGAGCTTCACCTCATTGTGAAGTGAGTGCAAAAAGATCAGGGAATTGGTATGCTGTGGACAAGGGCTTTTTTCAACCCACTGTGGTAACTGCACTTACAATACACTTCTTTGCAGAGAAGGCAATGCTGAGGTCCCATCCTGGGGGGAACAGCAGTGAGTTTTTTCCCCACCGAGCCTGTCTCAGAAGTGTTTCACCACAAAAGCAAAATTTTGTTCCCCCCCACCCCACCCCCCCCACCTGCTCAGCACTTCATTACCTCTGAGGATAGTTTTGTCTATAATCCTCCAACAGCGTCTCTGCAGTGGGATAGACCTTCCTGGACCTCTGCCTGGCAGACCTGCAGGAGCGTCCACAAAAGCAATTCATCCTAGTGGCCTGAGAAATTAGTTGGAAAACAATGCTTAGAGTAGGAGTTTTCCCACTCTGAAACAAAGGAGTCATCAATCTCAGCTTCACCTCTGATGTATATTTGAAGGCACTCCTGCAGACAGGCACTAAGCCTCAGTAGCATTAATGACATGGTCATCTTTGCACCAGGAGAGCCCCGCACCATTGCAACCTGCCCTCAACCCACCTCTCGTCCTCTTCTGGATGAGAGGATGGCTCGTGCAGTGTGCCCACAAGGATGCACTGGATGCTTCAAGGTCAGATTTCCAAAGCAGCTGAAGCATGTGAAGATGAATACAAGCCCACTCAGAGCCTAAATAACTTGAGCACTTGGGCAAATCCCACTAATCCCACTTTTCTGTTATAGCTCATATGCATATAAAATCTGTTCCTAGGAAAAGCCATCCCCCAGAAGTCACCATTCTCATGCAAACTGTCATGCCAAGGGTTCTCTTTTTCTTATAGCAGAGGGTCTGCAGGTCAGGCAAAGCCATTAACCCCAGCTAGAACAGCCCTCACCCAGAAGCTGGACACACATAAGTCTCCTGAGCCAAGAATGTATCAGTATTGTTTCTCGTTGATAAATCTTGGCATTTTCTTCATAAAATTATTCCATATTTTACAGCTTTATGATAGCTAAAGTGCAAATGGGAGACACAGGGGCCTCCTGCCCTGTGTAAGGTCTCTTATAAACTCTCCTCTCACCATGAGAAGAGTGGGTTTTTATGCTGTTAGATCAGCATAGCCACAGGTGAGCCTTGGCCTCTAGTTTAAAAAGAACTATCAGACCTACATGGTCCAGAACACGTTATATTTGCTACAGATAAATATATTCATTTTTGCCTTGTAAAAACAGTAAATATTTTCAAAACACAGCTCGTAGTAGGACTTGTTAAAAAAGGGGGGGGGGGCTCACAAATTCCTCACTGAAAAATTGCATTTCTAAAAAATGTAAGCAAATCTTGGCAGAAACTTTTTCCAATATCTATACCCTCCTCAAAAAAACAGTTTAAAACCATCAATTTTTGCTATTCAGATCTTTCATCCTTTCCCTTTACCTTTTCCATTGCAAAGAGAAAGGAAATAGAAACGCTAAGAAGGCAAAGACCTATGGAGAAAAATTCCCATGGATTTTTTTTTAAATCCAAGTTTGCGGTTTTTTAATCCTTCCCTGAAATATTTTTATTTGGATGAACTGCAAGCCTGTAAGTCAGCCTGTTCTTTGGACTCTGAGAGCAAAAAGCTCATCCAGACAGAGGTAAGCATCCAAGGTACCTGGCAGGGAGCAGCATCAGATAGAACAGATGGCACCTCCTGACCACGCCAGAGAGAAGAAATGGTGTTCCAGAGGTGCAAAGAATTCATCCAGGTCTATTTAATGCTTTGTGTCAATTTTCCCAAACCGTAGTCAGAAGAGTCTTAATTCTCTGCAAAGTCATGTCAAAGTGGCTGAGCCACAGCATTGTACCACTCTCTGCTCATTTCAATTAAAAGGGTGATGGTCACATTGTGAAAAAAATTAACAGAGGTCTGCTGATCTAGAAGGTGTAGGGATCATAATTTCCAGGGGCATATAATACGTAAATAAGACAGTGAGCCATGGAAATTGGTCTAACACAGGTCACGAAGATAAACACTGCCATGAAGAGCTCATTTCAGTGAGATGAATCAGGTAAGGAATCAGCTACAGAGAACTTAGGGCAGTTCCATCATGGAAAGGAAAAAGTGCCACCTTCCAGCTCTCTGTACTGAGGAAAGAGGCTGAATTAGCTGAAACATGCCACCAAGTAGAGAACCTAGGTCATAAGTGAGATGAGCAAGGAGGATTTTGGTACATCTTACAGGTCTCAGCTCTTTTGTTAGTGTTAGGTTGATGGTTGGTCTAGATGATCTGAAAGGTCCCTTCCAACCTAGACAATTCTATGATTCTATGGTCATCAGACAGGACCTCTAACAGCCTTAGACTATTAAAGAGGAGATCACAGAAATCAGTAGTAAGTGCTACGTGGAGTATGGTGTTTGCTTAGTGCTTTGTACCTTAAAAGGAGGCAGCGAAAAGAAATTAGGAGCCCAGAGGTGTGGGATGGGTGAGGAGAGGAGGCTGTACGCAGGGTACTCACTAAGGCTGGGCAGAACCAGGAGGAGACAAACACCAGGGGACATGAATGGATGGATGTGTGAGGACACTGAACAAGTTCTGTTTTATCTTCTGAGGGCAGCAGCAGATTTTCACCAAAATTAAATGGAAATCACTAGTCTCTAATGGTGACACCATGGACAATTTACCATAGACAACTGGTCCATAGAAAGGTTCCTCAAAAGATGAGATATATGGGTAATACAGACTTACACATTAAGAGGGGGAAAGATGGAGGGAACACTACTAGCCAGCCACTTCAGCAATGCCCTTATTGGTCTTTCTTACTACTGGTTGTACCTATTTTTATAAAAAATGAACTGTCCAAGAGCAGCCAACACATATCTGTGGTAGAGGAAAGTTATTCTGAAACTTTTCTTTCCAATTTCTGCTTCAGATTTCACTTTGAAAATCTAACAATTTAAAAAGAAACAAAAGCATCTCACAGAATGATACCAAAGGACAAAGTTATTTTAGGAATACAATTTTAATCAGTGCAGTACCAGCATTTAAATCTGCTGCTGCACTGACATCATTGGGGGGAAAAAAAAAATAATTAAAAACAAGGAGTCCAGAGGGACTGGCAGTTTTGGAAATGAATCCACACCTGTGTCACCTTAACGTAGGATTACTGCAATTCACCCTCGATGAGGAAATTGTGGGGGGAGCAAGAGCTGTCAGCTGGCTTGTTAGGAAGAGCTTCACAGCTAGAGCGTGACACCTCTGCTCTGCCATGTATAATGGCTAAAACTGATTTCCATCTGACTCCCTGCATTAGGGACTCAGCAAATGAGTCACCTCACTTTTTATTTCCACGTGAGTCCAATAATCTGGGCGATTACCGAGGTGAGAAGACAAATGAAATCAATACCATCTCTGTTCCCAAACAGATTTACTATCAAAACACAGCATCAAGGGAACGGAGAGGGTACAGCAAACAAGGGTGAGTGCTCAGCAGATAGGGGTGACACATGCTGTGCACGCTCCCTCATCACATAGGGGCAGGAAAACAGCTCCTCTGAAGAGCAGTGATATCTCATGTGTATGTTCCCAGGGTTTTCCTGCCCCAGGGACAGAAAATACCCCAGGCTTACCCTGCATATGAAGCCAGAGCCGTGGCCCAGTGAGCTGCTGGGACCAGCTCCTGGCTCTCTAGGCAGGGAAACATCCCTTCAAGAGTATCTTCCATCCCACACCAGCCCCCATCAGCTCCCAGGGGGGAGCAGCCACCAGCCAGGCTAGCAAAAGAATCACTTGGACATCAAACCTGCAAAAGTAGCACCATGCTGCAGTGTAGGAAGCTCGGGAGATGGCAATCACAGCTTCTGCTACCATGTGTGCCAGTGCTTCTTAATCAGCTATGTAAATCAGGACAGCATTTGGGTGAAGTTTCAGAACTCTATTTGCCTAAAACACCAGTTTTCCACAAGATAAAAATCAGTTTGAAAGCCTGAAGACACTTGTGCTTGTCAGAAGAAGTTTCTCATTTCTTATTGCTACGTGTTGTTAGAAAATGAATTCTTCATCCTTGGCCTCAGCCCATAACTCTGTAGTAAAAGGTTGGTGATGTTTTCCAACAGAAATCTAACATTCATTGCTGTTTCAGAGAAACTGGATTTCAAACTGAACCTGAAAAAAAAGCAACCAAAATTTCCTAAATTTTTCAAATCTCTTCTTAGACATTTCAAAATGAAACATTTCTCTATAAAATCCTTCTGAGATATCCACACATTTCTGAAAGGCTTGAACAAACAAGTGAAGTAAAAAGTTGCAGTTTGGATTAAAATAAAAATAAAAATATAAAAATATTGCAGTGAAACCAATTTTTCCATCCAGTTTTTCATCAGGGCCATCATTCAACCCTGGGATATGGCTATAGTTTCTCCAGGGCACTGAAGAGATGAACTGTATCCACCAGGAGCAAGGTGGCAAAGTAAAACTCTGTGATTGAAACAAGCCACGACTATAGAAGTGTAGTTTGAGCCTTAAAAAACTCCTGCCAGTGGAGCAGTGTCACTTGGGGTCCCTTCTCCCAGCACGCTGCAGACTGGGAAGTCCCTTGCATTCCCCAACACTGGGCTGACACAAATACTTAAAGGGTGGGTGTCAGGAGGACGGGGTTGGTCTTTTTTCAGTGGTGCCCAGGGACAAGACAAGAGGTAAAAGGAACAAACTTGAACATAAGAAGTTCCACCTAAACATGAGGAGGAACTTCTTTCCTTTGAGGATGGCAGAGCACTGGAAGAGGCTGCTCAGAGAGGTGGTGGAGTCTCCTTCTCTGGAGACATTCCAAACCCACCTGGACATGTTCCTGTGCAACCTCCTCTGGGTAGACCTGCTCTGGCAGGGGAGTTGGACTAGATGATCTCCAGAGGTCTCTTCCAACCCCATATCATCCTGTGACTCTGTGACACGTGAGCAGGTGGGTGAACCATGGCTGCAGCTGATGGGACCAACAGTGTGTCTGCACAAGTTTCATTTCATGCCCTTGGGCCTGAAGGCTTCTTCTGCTCAGGGAGACAGCCATGCTCAAGCAGCAGAGACAAGGGGTTTTCTCAGCTCACCAGCAAGTTTTCTTCTCAGAGAGATGCAAACATCAACAAACAGAACCCAGCCTCCATTGACAACATATTCTTGCACAGACCAGCTCAAGGTCCTCTTTCCCTGGTGGGAGAACTGGAGGCATTTATGTGTGTGCAGCACCCTTGGGGAGATAATCGTAACCAGCCTCCTTGCTGCCAAGTGCAATATTGCTGCAGCCAATAATAATACCCAGACAGTTTTTGACAAAGCTCACAATCACTTTAAACATGAATCTGCCCTCACAACACCTCTGGAAGACAAGGAAAAGGTGGAGACAGCAAAGCTAAGGGAGGCCTTGGAGGTCACCGAAGCAGCCTACAGTAAGGGCTGCAGTCACGGAGCTCCAAGCTCAGTGCCATGTTGCCCAACCACACTGCCCTGTGCCCTGGGTGGGGGGAGAGCAGGACCACTGAACTACTACACGTTACACACAATTTACCACGCCACTGTTTTTGGGTAAAAAGGAAAAAAAAAAAACCTATCCCGATCCTGAGGGGTGATGAACTAGTGCTTGACACTTTTTTTAAACTGAATTTTGTTCAAGCTGACAGCTTCCTTGGAGGGTGCTTCTTTATTCAGCCATCTTGTAGCTACTATTTTCGTACAGGCATACAAACAAAGGATTGGCAGGAGATGGCAATTATTAGGAGCCTTTGGCTCTTAGTGCCCGTGGAGCAGTTAAAGAGGAGAGCCGGTTGTTTTCCATCACCCACCACC
This sequence comes from Gallinago jamesoni, assembly GCA_025769975.1. NCBI lineage: Eukaryota > Metazoa > Chordata > Aves > Charadriiformes > Scolopacidae > Gallinago > Gallinago jamesoni. Next base: position 55,011,759 of record JAOQGH010000032.1, read on the forward strand.
CCTCCATCCAGGTTGACCTCCACAGCCCGCTCCTCCTTGGCACTGTCAGGGGACAGCCTCTGAAGCGATAACCCCCAAACAGGGTCTCACATACAGACCTGTGCGAAGAACAGGGCAGGAAAAAAACAGAGAGGCACCCCTTGCTGCACAAGTACATGATGCAACTGAAAGCTGAAGGAGGAGAACTGTTAAGGTCTTGCCAGCATGACTTTGAACTCACAGGCACCTGGCTAGCTGTTACCAGTCTGGCTGCTTTTCTGCTGACTTCTGTCAAATGACCCCACCGGTGCCAGCTAACACCAGAGATTTCACATGCCATTTGAACAGAGGAGACTCAAAAGTCAGCCGGCAGAGCTGATGAAAAGCAAATCACCGAGTCAGTTTACTACCAATGAGCTCTATTAAGCGGCTGTAATGCAGTTCATAGCCCTGGAGTAGTCACTGTCCCTCACTAATCTGATGGTAGTATCGACAAGGATCATTTACACAGCTTCCCTTAAAGGTTACTGCTGTTTGTCAGGGGCTCTCTGTGCTCGGGACGCGTGTGATGTCCTCATGCAGACCCCGGGCTCCTCCATCCTCACTGCAGAGCTGCGGTCCCAGGCGGTCCCCGTTCTGCTCCGCACAAGGTCACACCACCGCAGCCCTGGCGCTGGGCGTCCGCATCTCCTAAACATCTGCTAGGGATTAACAGGAGGCGGCACAAACCTATCCTCGGGGCTGAACTGGTGCAGAGAAATTGGTCGTTCAACAGCAGGACCTTGCCACCAGGTATCAGTTAATCTGCATAAAGCCTATCCAGCTGTTTCTTGTGGTCAGTGGAACATATTCCCCTAACGAGCCGGCCGTATCACAGAGTTGTAGTTTTATGTCCTTGATCGTTATGTGCAACCACAGCTTCATTTTATATCTTCCATGTTAAAAAATAATAAAAAATAAAAAATAAAAAAAATCACTAGTCCCTTAGGCATCATCTCTGAGCTTTAACAAGCAAGAACTAGCCTCAGGATTTTAAATACATGGATCTTTCTGTTTGAAATGTCTGCTTTTCAGCCCCATTCCTTCTCTGTTTTATAATGATGATCTGAATTGACCAAACATCACTGCCTCTATTTGGAGGAAGTTTCACCTCTTCAACATCCAGGTCTTTACAGAAAATGAAGGAAAACCACAGCAACAAAGCCCTCCTGATGCACATCAGAGGAAAGACAAGAAGAGTTCATGCAGACGATGGGCACTTTAAGCCCTATCTGCACTTACAATGTAAATAGATAAATTACAGAAACAGTATTTGAAGGGTAGATTGATCTTGGTCTTTTAAAAATAGATTAAGCTGTTTTTTTTTTATAAAAAAAAAAGCTGTTGATAGTCTACTTAACTTCCCACCTCACTTCACAGATACAGCCAGAAGCTCCAAAGTGGTGGGGGTCTCTTCTTGAGATAGTCCCACTGGAAGGGAGGATCAAAGGCTCAGAGCAGTCCTTGGGATGTAATCCCCAGCAAAGAGGGATGAGATTAGGAGAGAGGCAGCCAGGGAAGGTCACACACCTCTGGCTCTCTCCAGCCTCTCGCCATCGCTCCATGCCCTCCAGTGGACATACAGTTTGAGCAACTTGCTCCTCCAGGCAGAAAGAGCACAGATTCACCCCGTGCTTGGAGCTGTTTGATGGAGGACCTCTAAAACCACTGTGTAATGGAGCTTGCTCACTCCTTCCCTAAAGTAGCTGCCACGTACTTGCTCCCACCCAGCTCTGGAGCCTCTGGCTGCTTCTGTAGCTCCAGGTCCACTTCGTGGTGGAGCTAAACCAGGCTCGTGGTGTTCAGTGTCCCCATCTAGTGGTCAAGTCAATAAAATTAAGGTACAACTCCAGGGCCTTTAAGAATAAACAATATGAAAACCAAAATACTCATTTATGGAAAATGTATGGCACCATCCAAAAAAAATGAAAGACAGCAATGGCAGAAAGGCAGGGAAATCAACAGCAAAAGTAAAGTTCACAATAACAACTAGTAAAAATCGCCCTCCAAAAAGTGTCCCTGTCATAAACCATGTAAGTGAAATCCCCCAGAGGAGGTAGCCACAGAGACTCAAAACCTGGAGCCCACACACTGGCACTGGGGGTGGGCACATTGTTGGGACAAACTGGAGAGAGGAGGCCAAGCCAAGATGATGTTTACTCAAAAACCATGGTCTATGCATGCCTGTGAGAAGGTTGCCCATCCCTTTAACTCTTAGAAAGCATCTGCCTGGATTCATCTCACCTCCCAGACCCTTGACTAATTTGCCAGTGCAAAAGCACCAGCTTCCCATCACAAACTCAGCACAGGCTCAGATCCCAGCTCCTCTTGGCTTTCAGCACAGAGGAGGTCAAACCTGGGCAAGCCTAGCAAGAGGCTCACCTGAACGTAGGGTTTAAAGACGTTTCTTCCCCATATTGAGCCCAGCCACTTCTCCTGACCTCTCAGCCTCAGCTTTTCTCCTGGCATATGGCTCTCTGGTGCCTTCGGGGAATTTCTCTGCCTCCTGTGGGAACCTTGGGTCACTATTCAACTACTTCTTTAGAGAGATGCCCCGAGACAAACAAAACCGGTATGTGATGTGCCCTGGTAGTGGTAGACTTTTGCTGGAAAGATAAACTAAGTAATCAAAATTGAGAAGCAAAGAGTCAGTATTTGTTGAAAAAATAAGCCTGTATTACTCGAGGTGAAAATGCTATGAATATTGTAGCCGTGATGGTCTCAGGCTAAGGAGGAGATCTGCAGAGAGGAGTGATAGCTGTTAGTAGGCCAATTGGAATAAGAAAAAAAAATAAATAATAAAAGGTGGGTTTCTTCCTCTGTTTGCCAAGAAACAGCAAAATCCAAACTAAATTCAGACCCAATTTCTCTTAGTTCAATCAAACTATATTAGTTGATTTGTCCATTTGAGAGAAGAGCATAGTTAGCACCTGCTGAGCAGAAAAGCCTGTTAGCAAAGGGGCTGGGGGAGCAGGAGAGGAAAAAGAGGGTTAGGACAAATCTACCATGGAGATCTCAACTGGATGGTGGTAACCCCATGAAATCTGCCTCAACGGCCGATTTTTCTGTACCCATTAGACTTCTGAGCAGGTTCTTGTGAAGCGCTTTGTGCGCTGACAAGAGCTGAAAGCAGAGGATGTGAGAGCAGCTTTCAAGCTCTGACCGTTCCCTGTTAGGACAGGGAAACTGCCCAGCATCAGCACAGAGTCCGGTGGGAAGGAAGAGCTTTCCCGGCTGTGGCTGCCGAGCCGAAGGGATGAATGCTGCCCAGACACGAGATGCCATGGAAGTCAACGACAAAATCTAGAGCAGATAGGAAGTTTCAAGCAGAGGAACCTGCCGGCCCACCCGGGGCTGTGCAGAGGGTATAATCCCTGCTTGCAGGGAGATCTAAACTTCTCTGCATCTTCTGCACGGCCTCAGAGAACCAAACCAGGTCCCGAAGCTGCCCCCCAGCAGTCCATGACTACTCCGTCCCTACGAGTGTGGGAGGGTTACTGCTTTTTCACTATTTCTCTTTTTTTTTTTTCTCTTCCCCATAGCAAGCAGCCAGCAGGATGAAGCCGAGGAGGCAGGACACGTCCCCACGGAAAGCTGAGGAAACCCACTCAGACTGCCTTACTCCAATGGGAGGCAGTCGGGGCTGAGTCTGCCCCCACTGAGCAGCATATAGAAATATCCATTAAGTTCAATAGAGCAGGACCACACAATTAAAGGAGGAAAGATTACCTCCCTTTTCCATTTTCTTCTGCTAACAGAGGAAAAGATAAAAAAAAAAAACAACAACCAAAAAACCTTTTTTCTTGTTATTCCCAGCATTTGCATAAATCTGTGCTCTTATGATCAATGCACAGAACTGTGACGCAAAAGCTTTTGGGCCAGATCTTCACCTTGATCCAACAATGAATCAAAACTTCACGGCCCAGCTGAGGGTCCCCACCAGAAGAAAGCAGCTTGTGGTCCCACAAACTAGCACAGCTTCTGCAATGGTATCCCCAGGTTCCCTCCCCAGGGGAAAATCAGGGGCAGGAGGTCCAACCTGACCTTCACTGGCAGTAAAACCTCTGCTCTGTGGCAGCAACTGAGAAGCTTTTGGATGCCTGGCAGGTCCAAAACTGGGGAACAACTGCCTATGTGCCCTTTAAATACTGGAAACATGAGCTGAGCACAGCTGAGAATCCAGCTACTGGCTTCCAGTCACTTTATCAACCCACACCCTCCTCCTCCTCTGTAAAACGAGGGTACTTGCCTACTTACACCACACGGTGTTTGGGCTGTTAGTTTCAGGAACATAAACACATCCACATCCCTCCCCAAATACTCTCTACCTAATCTACCAGTACATTTATAAATAATTGCACAACGGAGCTGCTGAGACTGCCAAGTCAAACTCTGCAAAGATAGGAAATGCAGAATTAAAGCCGGTCAGTCACATGTTATTTTATTTCAAAGACAATCGGCGTTTCGATCGGTGCACCTGGAAAGAGCTGGGTTATGCAGTGAATTCAAATGTTGTCCATGGCAGGCTTCCCACATCTGCTGCAGAAACCGAGAGGGGAACAATGCAGAAGATTAGAGAAAGGGGAAAAATACATCCACCGCTTAAAAAGAAATACTTAGAGATACACCGCTTAGAGATACAGCTCTCTCTGAGCATGTGCCAGAAGGACCCTTTCTGATACCAGATAATGTTTTCGGCTCGGGCCACACGGGAATGGTCGGTAACCCATTGGATGTTCCCCATTTTCCATAGGTCAGGAATGTGTGGATGCACAGCAGCGAGGAAGAGCGCTCCTGGCTGTGGGGGAAGGTGCCTGGACTTAATTCTGTGTTCTGTGACCCAGGGTCTCGGTGCCTCTGAAAGGAACGCAAACACCAGAAGATACTTTCACCAAGTTTGTCCTTATTGTCTCAGTTGTAAAACGGGAATAATAAGATCACCCAAACTCACAAGGAAGCTGCAAAGACAGTAAATGAATGTCCCTAATGTTCTTGTTAACATCAGAAAAATGTCCAAATAGAAGAAAAATAAAACCGAAACAACCAGCTCTTCACTGAGTGACAAAAGAGCCTTTTGGAAATGATAATATGCAGTCAAGCAATCCAACCTCAAGAGCCAGGGCATCCAGGTCTGGAGCCTGGGAGGCTCCCCCAGTCCCAGCCGCTGTATGGACACATTCCCTCCATGCAGCAGGACCATCACTCCCTGGCTGGATCGGCTCTCCCTGCAGCCATGGCCATCCCAGATATCCAGCATCCGTGCCCGAGCAGCCACCCCAAACAGTCCCTGGACCAGACTCAGGCTGTGGGCCAGCTCTTGGGCTACACTGAGGTACACGATGCTGCTACGTCAGGAAGCTGCTCTGTCTGTTCCTGAATGAAATACACATTAAGCAACACCAAGCCTATAGTTTGAGACTAAAGCACCTAAACCCTGTCTGCAAAGAGCTGTGCAGATGAAAAACACAACAGCATTATTTTGGCAGGCAGGAGGATCCCAAACGCAGCTCTATGCTTTTCCTACTTCATGTTGAAGCTGTTAAAATTCCCTGAATGTTAAATGTCCAGCCCCACTTTCAGGGCTGACTTAAATGCGGTTTCCAAAAAAATGTGCTGAATATTATTCATTTCTCAGAGAATCAAAAAGCTAGAGGCCCTTTGATGGGGTTGCTTGCGTTTTTAAATCACACACACACACACTAG
>JAOQGH010000032.1:55021211-55034712 GCA_025769975.1 Gallinago jamesoni
ACAGAGCACTGGAACAGGCTGCCCAGGGAGGTCATGGAGTCCCCTTCTCTGGAGATCTTCAAGACCCGCCTGGATGCCGTCCTGAGTGATGTGCTCTGGGCAGCCCAGCTTTGGCAGGGGAGTTGGACTAGATGATCTCTAGAGGTCCTTTCCAACTCTGACAATTCTGTGATTCCATAATTTGGCTTCCCCAGGGGTACTGGCTGCTTTGTCTGAAGGGGAGAAGCCGCCTAAATTTCACATTCAGGAAACACGGTAACGAAAAAGGGCAATGGCCATGTGATGACTCACTGCTTCCTGATGGCATTCTGGTTTTTGAATAACAGCGTGGGTGTGGGCGTCTGGTTTTGGGGTGGTTTGGTTTTTTTTTAAGTTAACGATCTGAAGACGCCCCTCTCTTCACCTTGTGGTGCTCCTGGTTTCCTGTCAGTGTCACATTTAGAGATGAGTTTATGAGGTCTCGCATGCCTCAGTTTCCCCAGCACCTGTGTTGTGATGTCAAGGCTAGGAACTCAATTGAAATACCGGAAGGAAAAATGCAGCCATCTATTTCCAAGGTTATCCATCGCTGGGGCTGTATCCACACACAGGATTTTGGGCACTAAAAAGATACAAGCCATCTCTTTTGGACTCCCATTTTACCAGCATAAAAGGTATTATTACTCACCTAGTTCATCGTTCCCCAGGAAAGAGGTGTCTGTTCGCAAGGCTAATTATTAAAGTAAACAATCACACCCTTAACTGACCTAGTTAAACTGTTGGAAAAGCCAGGGGTAATTTCTAAGGCAAATCAGAGCACCTGTATCGGCGGCGGCCCTGCTCCCTGCTGCTACACAGGAGGTGTGGGTCCAAGCTCGGCTGTCTTGAGGGGGGACACATGATGGCTGCCCCCTGCTGTGGCTACCCACAGGGTGGTCCTGGGCTGCACCTACAGGCACTGCATGGCAAGGTTAGGGGGGAATTCGTTATATGCACATGGCAAGGTTGGGGGAGAATTCCAAGTTTTATAAGACTGAGCATTAGTATCACATTGGGTCAAAAATATTACACAATAACGTAGCCTGGCTTTAGAGAGAAAATTATTTTACTTCTAAAGACAACCCTCCACACACACACTAAGAAATCACAGATTCCCTTTCGACACAGCCTGGCTCGCTCCGCAATGCAAATGAGACTGGTTCGCGTCACAGCTGCAGGAATCACACGGAATTAGGACGGGCTGTCCCACAGGAAATTCTAACTCATCCTGATCTGGTTTTATTAAATCAAGTAAGCAAATCCGAATTTCCAAAATGAAAATTTGGACCCAGAAATGCAGAAGCAGGTGAACTGGGAGGTAGGATGTGCCACACTGGCCAGACCCTGTCTCCAAGGGCTGCAGGAACTCGGAGTCATCCCTGCCCTGGATCCCTTCCCTGGTCTACCTTCCCCTGGACCAGCTGTCTGTGACTTAGAGACTTCCACACCTGAGTGTTGTACTATGTTTATTTGCTACAGAGAGACTAATCTTCCCCTTTTCATTGAATACCTTTGAAACCATTTCTATTCTTTTTATCTCTACGTCATTCCATAACAATGAACTTGACATAATTATATAGTGTGTGAAACAGGTTTTCCTTGTGTTTATATTGCACTCTATTTAATAATTTCTGTGGGTGCCTCTGAATCTGCTGGTCTAAGAGAATAGCATGCAATCTGCATAATTTTCTCTCTTATACCTCTAACATTTTATTAAAAATTGCAATATTCCTTTCATGATACTTTATCTTTTCCAAGCCAAAGAGTGCCAAACTACTGTGATTGTCTTATAGTTGTGTGGGGTTTTTTTAGCTTTTCCCAGTTCTGCTGTATCATTTCTTAAATTGGACCGATCAGACCTATGTCTAATATATGGGATTGGCACATGAATTTGTAACATGGTATTATTATATTCCTCTATTCTTTTTCTAATAATTTTTTAAAGTACTACTTATCTTTATAATCCTTCTGAATACTAATATGATATGGTCTTTTACAATAATGCCACAGACTTGGTAGACAAGGGCAGAGTAACAGACGTCATCTACCTGGACTTATGCAAAGCGTTTGACACTGTCCCACACAACATCCTGGTCTCAAAATTGGAAAGTCATGGATTCGATGGATGGACCACTCTGTGTATAAGGAGTTGGCTGGATGGCCGCACTCAAAGGGTTGTGGTCATCGGCTCAAAGTCCAAGTGGCAGTCAGTGATGAGTGGTGTTCCTCAGGGGTCAGTATTGGGACCAGTGCTGTTCAACATCTTTGTTGGAGACACGGACAGTGGGATAGAGTGTACCCTCAGCAAGTTTGCCAACGACACCAAGCTGGAGGGAAGGGATGCCATCCAGAGGGACCTGGACAGGCTTGAGAGGTAAGCTCATGCAAATTGCATGAAGTTCAACCAAGCCAAGTGCAGGGTCCTGCACCTGGGACATGGTAATCCCAGGTACAAATGCAGGGTGGACGGAGAATGGCTGGAAAGCAGCCCTGAGGAGAAGGACTTGGGGGTGTGGGTGGATGAGAATCTCAAAATGAGCCATCAATGTGCATTGGCAGCCCAGAAAGCCAACAGCATCCTGGGCTGCATCAAAAGAAGTGTGGCCAGCAAGTTGTGTTTGTCCCAACCCTGGAGGTGTTCAAGGCCAGGCTGGATGAGGCTTTGAGCAACCTGGTCTGCTGGGAGGTGTCCCTGCCCGGGGCAGGGGGGTTGGAACTCGAACTTTAAGGTCCCGTCCAACCAACACCATTCTATGATTTTATGATTCTATGACAATTACCTACATTGTTTCCAAGATTTTTTGGTCTGAATGGTAATAACTGAAAGAGATTCTCCTCGTGTTCCACTTAAAAGCAAGGGTATTTTATTTAAGTTCTGGTTTTCTCTATCCTAAACAACTGTGTATTATCCAGAAAAGTTGTCACCTTGCTATTCATTTGCCCTCTCCTGAGTATTTGCATGTACACAAATCCTTGCATAAGTTGCGTGGAAATTAAACCAATGCTAATTTCATAAAAGCTTATTCTCGGGACACCGAAATGTTTTCAGAGTTGCATCTTTCAACGTTAATAACCAGCTGGGTGATTTTCTGAAATTGCGTTTCGCGTTTGTGAAACGTAACCGACCCCAACCCTTGCCTGGTTGCGGTTTGACATCAAACGGGACATGTAGCGCAGGGTCTGGCTGCTCTTCGGGCGCGCAGTGGGGCAGCCTGACCCTTCTCAAACGCGGCCGGACGCCCAGTGATACCGGGGGCTCTGCCAAAGGCTTTGCTGTTCCACACCATTTCTACAATAAATTGAGTCCAACCCTGTGGTTCTGACTCCGGGGCACGCTCAAATACAACAAGCTAAAGTGAAACTAAAAGGATATAAGCCTATGTAAAACCAAACCCACAAAAAAAAAAAAAAGAAAAGTTTTTTTCAGAGTCCCATGCAAACGCAAACCTTTTAATTCTCACGTATGATGACACATCTTACTCATTAGCCCCTGTCCTTTCTGGAGCAACCTGCCGGTGTGGAAGAAAAAATACACCAAACCAGAACACCTATCCTGACACTCTCTAAAACAAGGAAACTAATTATTTCATGTATGCTCGTTTGAAACTAGCATTACTGCCTGAATTCATGGGGAGTTGTTTCATTTTCCAGCAACATGAATGAGCAGGAGCCGCAGGACGAGCCCATGACACCGTGGCAGTGACAAGGCACTCCTCGTCCCTGTTTGCCCCCTGTTCGGGGTGTGATCAGCAGTTCCCTCCCCTCTAGAAATGGAGCCTTGCCCTGTGTGCAGAAAAAAAAAACACCACACCCCAGAAATCCAGCCAATATCCAGCGGAGAGTTAACCGTCCCCTCACCCCTGCTCTCTCCATCACACTCCTCCTCAGCTCTGCTCCCAGGTGGATGTGTGAACACTGGCATTTCCACGGCTGGGGCAGATGCTGCAACTGCACCCCCAGCTGCACTAAGTGCAGGGAGAAAGGTATTAAATATTTAGTTTTTGATTGTGATGGACTGAAGACATTTCTGGCAAGTTAGCAGCTCGGCCACTATGGGAGGCGCGCTGAAATGTAATGGGGCCAGAAGAGGCTGCAAAGTCTGGCTGCACAGAGCCCTTCCGCTCGTGTTGCTGTCAGCCAGTGCTTAGGGCTGTTATTTGCTTTTATTATTATTTTTTTTAAAATAAATTTTACCATTAACTTTATGTGCAAGGGACGGTCGGGTGGGGTTCATAACAGTGATTGCAACGTGCTGCTGGGTGGCTGTAAAGGGTAACTAATTTATTCCCAGACTCCTCTCCTCTCCTCAGTCAATGTTATTCCTTTCCCAAGAAAAGTGCCATCCTGGCCCTGCTGCAAAGAGTGCGAGAACTCCCCGTGGCTCCAACAGGAGTGGATTTCACCTTGCCTGGGACCTGGGAGAGAGTTGGCATGAGCCCTCAGATTAAAATTCAGGAGTTCCTGACTCCCCTTTAAAGCACACATCATTACCCTGCTCGCCTGCCCGCAGCCATCCATCAGCCCTGGACCCTGCTTATCCTGCAGGCACCCCGTAAAGCCTTGGGTTTTGGTTTTTTTTTGGAAGTAAACGTCTGCCTCCTCATCCAGCCTCCCCAGTTGGAGTATTTGAGCACCTTTAGCAGGTTTCTGTCCGGCTTTGGCAGCCTCTGTTGGAAGGCGCACAGAGTTAGTCACCTGCCAAGGAGAAATTAATCACTTTGCTGCAGAAACTCAAGCCTTTGGCTCCACCAGCAGCGGACCATGTGCCTGCTTCACCTCTCCCACCTCCCCTCTGCATGTCGCTAAACTCAGGTTGTTATTAATTGGTTATTAGTGATGAAATATGCTTGCTTCTCCCCCTGCCCTTTCTGCCAACAAGGCCGCGCTGTGATTAACATCGTCTTCAGCTCCAGGTTGAATTACTGAGATCGAACCACACGGGGAGGCCATGCCAAGGCTCTGGCTTCATGGCCATGGGACAGTCCCCATCTCGAGCAGAGGGGACAGTCCCCTCATCTCTTCCTCGCTTATTCCCAGTCCATTTCCAAAACTTGGAACCTATCAGCAAAGCTCAGCTGTAGCAGAGACCACATCTCCAGCTGCAACTCAAACCAACGATGCTCCACCGGCAAATAAAAAAAGAGATAAAGGACACTTATTTGTGAGTTTTAGTTGCAAAAACAAGCTACTCGATAAGACCAAAGAAATCCAGAATTTTTAGGAAAAATATTATATCTGTTTTTCAGAAAATCCTTTATCACCATAACTGAAGGAGTCCCTGCTGTATGTCAGGTTTTTCTGACTGATAGTTCACATACCCCTGTTACGATCTCTGGGGTTTTGGCTTTTTTCGAAGGAGTCTGTGATAGCGTCTAAGAAAAGTTCCAGACAAAAAAATTCATACATCAGCATGAAAATTTATAGGGGCATATAAAATGAAGAGGCTTGACACCCCCTGATAGATATGCTCTGTACACAAAACCTTGTAAACACATTATATATTTAGCATTCAAAAACTGTAATGTATGGGAGCAGATGTTTCCTGTGCTGGCTTAATTCAGTTTTCTTGTGTGCTTCATACAACTTTTAATTATACGATAACTTTTCCTCCACACAAAGCTGCTGTTACAAAATTATACAGAACTAATCAACTCTGAAGTCAGACTGAAGGTGTGTAAGGATGCTGACTATCATCCACAGGTCAATTCCTCATATTTTGTTGAAGAAATCGGGCTGTACACAGTGAGTATCTAATGAAATTGGATTTGTGGAACTTTTGTCTTACCTGGAACAGGGAGAGGTACCAGGCAACTGGAACTTCTACCATTTCTGCCTGGAACTGGCAGAGTTCGGGCCAGCGCCATCTCAGTAGAAATGAAATCAGCTTTCCGGGCTGACTAGACCAAAGAACATGATGCCAGCAAAAAGGAGGAAATCAAGAAAGAAGGAATAAAAGCACATTTTCAGTTCAAGAAAAAAATGTTTTGAACAAAATTAATTACATCACTATGAGAGCTGGAGAGGACTTCTCCAATGGCCTCTGCAACAGTGGTATGGGCATGGGCCAAAGACAAAAGGGACTGAGACCACTCATGTAGGACCCCAAATTCACCCCATTTTACGTTGTTGAAACCTGATAAGAAGATCCTCACAGTAAGAACTTCAAATTCAAGATTCATCTAAAATTTAGGAACGTTTCAGTGAGCATTAATGTCAGAAAGTGACATTCCTTCTGTCATTGCCCATTCCTGAGCCCTGGACAACTGACAAGGAGATGCCTTGAATTCCCCAATTGCACAAGCACAGGAAGAGGTGACAGACAGCCTGGGCAACCACAACAGAGCACAGGGTGCCCGTCTCCTTAACTATCTGCCCAACTGCACAAAAAGGTGCCCTGACACAAACTTCCAAAGCAGTGATGGGTGCCCCTTGGTGCCAACAACAGTGTCCTGAAGACATTTTATGTCTCAGTTTTCACAATCAGAACAAATTGTATCCACACAAAAGGAATTGTGCCTTACATCTCAGTCTGCCATGGAAAAGCTGATCAGAGAATAGAAATTGGCTGTTGCTTAGGTCATTTAACAGATGTAATTATGTGCAAACAGAATTATACGCTTGGCTCTATGGAAGGTCCAAGTTCACAAAGCTAAGAATAATTATGCACAAAATCACCTGGAAGAGGAAGATTAAACAGAAAAATATCATTAATAGCTGGGAAATGCTTAATAAAAAATTTCTGGGTGCTGAAAAAGACCTTAAGAAATAAATTTTATTACATATAAATATATATACACTGTATATATAATAATAATAATAAACTACCCTATTAAAGAAGAAAAGTGATTAAGATGGCAACCTGCTTAAAAAGGGAGATAAATCAATCACAAGAATACAGACCATAATTTAAAAAAACTGAAAACTGAGAGTAACAAATAAGTGTCAGTTAAGAACTGTAGAAAGGTCAGCAGCAGAGACAGAAATACACAAGAAGAAGGGAGATGGAGGTACATAAGGTTAAAGATATGGAAATGAACTGGCCCAGGTAACTTGTAGTCTCAAAGTGTTAAGAGCTGGTGGAGAAGGTCATCAGACCTTTAATATTGGTTTTCAGTAAAACGGTCGTTAAGTTCCAGTTACATGGAAGAGAATTGATGCTACACCAACGACTGCAAGTGTCAATGGCCCAGCCGGCTGCTCTGTCAGAGACCCCAGGAGCACAGCAGCAGAGCTTACAAAAGCTCTGAATTTAAGGCTAATAACAGAAGTACTAGCAAACAACAGATTTATGGAAAGCAGATCATGTCAAACAATACCGATAACTTGAAAAAATTAGAAGTTTGGCTGATAAAGGCACTAGCATTGAGATAATAATCCTGAATTTCTCTAAGATGTTTGGCTCTGAGTCACACTTGAAGCAAGAGTGAAACCAAATTCAGCTTCACGTGCGTTAAGAGAGGAAGGAAGTTCATTCTTTGATAGGTTTTAAAATATAAATGGAAACAGAGAGACAGCAATGTTTCTAGTGAGTTTTCTCTGGTGCTAGGTCATAGCTCTGTGCCTTTTAATATTTTAGCAAAATGAAAGAAAGGTAAAATAATTTCAGAGAAACGATACAGGTATTAGAAGAATACCATATAAAAGAGGGGGAAAGTAACTGTTCCTCAGTAAAGAACTACTCAGATAAAGTATGGATAGGTAACCATTTTTGACAGTACCAAAGGAAAGGGAATCATCAGTGGGATCAAAAAAAAAAGAGGGAGCATAAGTTCAGTGAAGAGCTGATGGGAAGGAGTCCAAAAATATCTTCCCAGATCAAGGACTCCAGATCTCGCCAGAACTGGAAGAGCAGTCAGTTTGCAATTCACCCTCTGGCAGCTTCTCCTTCTTCCAGGCCAAAGCAGGAGGAGGTGCTAAATAGACAAAGGCAAGAGAGAAAAAAAAAAAAACAAAAAACAAAACCCCACAATTTTTCGTCTGAGGACACTGCAAAACAAACAGAAGAACTGATTAGAAGTAACTATATATTTTGTAAAAAAGTAAATCCATCCCCCAGCCCCAGAGAAAACCATTCTGGAGAGAGGTCTGGTACCTGGCACAGGTCTGATGTAGTAGAGCCCCAGCAGGGCTCTGGCAGGTGCTCCTTGGAAAATCTACCGACATTTGTACGTGTTCAACACTCCCATAGGGAGACCCTGGCTCCACAAACTCTTACTTGGCAAATGGGTATTTAGCACAAAAAATGCAAGAAATTTGGATGGTGTGAAGAGGTGCCTCATTTGGGGAACAGAAAGAAGCTTAAGAGAGTCTAAGCTGCTTTGGAAAGAGGAGCTAGGCTAAAGCTTAAAAAAAATAAGTCATTTAAATATCACCTCAGAGAGAAAAAAAAAAGAATAAATAAAAAAAACATAAAAATCAAAAATAAGAACAAAGAAGCATAAAGCTGTGCACAGACTGACCACAGCAATGATGCTGCCATGTGTAGCGTACCTTCTCCAACATACACGAGAAGAGCTCAACAACTCCTTGGGATCCTGGACTATAAAAAAAAATCCCATCCACACAGGGACTGTCTCAAGCAACAACCTTGTGTAAAGTGCCCGGTGGACATGACCTAAAAAACCTTTTAGGAGTTTGAGCAACAGAACACAGAGCTCTAAAAGTGAGTGGCTACAACCGTGGGTGGAAGGCACAGTAGTTCACAGATGTCCTGAAGGATGGTCTTGGCACAGTCGTCTGACGACCTCGTAGCCAGAACTAGAAACCAGAGAGCTCTCCACTTCTCTGCAGACGTTATTAAAAAAAAAAAAGAAAAAAACCAACAACAAACCACACCACCTTGCACTAATACACTCATCTAAGGAAGGAGGTTGTGCACTCAGTGAGGGCACCAAAAGGTTCATGCGTTGACTGCAGCCCATGTTAACTGAAACAAACCGCAAAGCCCTGCTGTCGTTTCAGAAGGGGGCTGGCAATCCTTGCTTTACCACAAAAATATGGAGCTTGTTTTTCAGCTTCAGATGTACAATTCGAAAATTGAATGCAAACCTCAGAAAGACTCAGTTGTTGCAGACACGGTCTAAAGAATTAGAAGAAGGCTGTAGAGAAAAGACAAGAGCTAGATATCAGCCAGATCAGAAACAGCAATTGCTGCAGGTCACGTTTAATGAGAACTGCGATTTTGAGAGCTACTGCTAAACACACAACGCTGTAGACAGGGTTTAGGACTTCTGGCCCTATTTTCAGTTCAAAGAAACCATCTTGCAATCTGAAAAGAAACAAAAAACTATATTTAAAGGCATGAAGAGGGTTAACCCTGAGATGCCACAAGAAGGTAAAAATAGAGAATAAGCAGTCTAAGAAAAGCAGAGTCAGCAGGCCGAGGCAGTTCATTTTGTTGCATTAAACAAGTAGGGAAAAAAGGCCTTTTTTTGAGTTCCCTTTTGGGTTTTTTTGGTGTTCCAACATAGCATCATCATCCCCAGATTCAACACTTGTCTCTTCTTCAGTCTCCCTAAGCAGCTGTTCCACACCAAGGGCCTGAAGTTAACAGGGAGCTGGGCAGGACGACCAGGACGGGCTCTCTAGGATCAGCTCAGGGGCTTCACTGGGCTCACACTGAACATAGACAGTTTTACCCATTAGCTTTCCCTAAATCTCCACCAAGTCTGATTAGTTTTCCAAAACACTGTAATTTATGGAGTCTTATTCTTCAAATACCCCTTTTTCATCAGCAGCAAAAAAAGGTCTTTTCTTTTTTTCCTTCCCTCAAGGAAGGGAGAACAGTCTGGACCAAAAACCATCTCCTGGAAAGTACCAGCTGAGAATGGCAAGCCACCAGCATGAAGAAGGTCAACCCAAGTGGTTGCATCTCAGCACAGTTCCTTCCAACCAAAATCACTTTGTTCAGTAAAATGTTGAACTCTCCTGCAAAAAAAAAAGTTTCTGAACAGTTGCAATATAAAATCAGTGCCATGGAGGGGAGGAAACTTTAAAAAAAAAAAACCATAAAAATAAAAAAAAAAAGATTGACTGTTGGAATTTATTTAGGTCAACACCAGTGAGCGGGGCTTTCTCAGAGGGAAGGAAACTTTCTGTGCACTAAATGTTTACCTCCTTTGCGGTAGCAGCAAATTAGGTGTTTACCTCTTCAAGCA
The DNA here is from genome assembly GCA_025769975.1 of Gallinago jamesoni. Lineage (NCBI taxonomy): Eukaryota > Metazoa > Chordata > Aves > Charadriiformes > Scolopacidae > Gallinago > Gallinago jamesoni. The sequence goes on from JAOQGH010000032.1 coordinate 55,031,387, forward strand.
GCAACAGGAGCCAGTACACCTGTTTCTTCCAGATTGTCCTTGCTTTTTTTGGCATCCGACACCCTGAAAATGGCTCCGGTGATCTGCTGTGGGAGGGCCAGGAGGTTTGCTAAAACAGGTTGAAGCATTTGTTTCTTGAGGGAAAAAAAGAAAAAAAAAAAAAAAGCAGGCAATAGTTGTGCTGGAGAAGAGGATAAAGCATTAATTGCTGCATTTTATTATTTCTGGTATCAGTTCTACAGAATATTGAAATTATTTCAAAAGGAAAACTGAGGAAATGTGCATAAAAACAAACACGTCACATGCCCTTATGAAAAAGCCATAAATCCTGTAGGGGTATGGGTGTACCTTTCCCCATAGGATAAGCGATGGTTTCGGAGAGGTTACCCTCCATCAATGCCCAGTGGACCACCCACCTCCCAGCTGCCATCCCTGGGGGACAGATGGGGACAGTGTGACTGGGAGAGGGAACTAAAACCCCACCCCTGAGCTGCCAAGTGCAAACATGTGCACCCTCCCCAAACAAAAACAGCAGGGAGGGACCCAGGGGTGGAGATGGTGTGAGCCTGAAAGCCTGATTTTGAGTATCTGGTCTAGTGGGAGGTGTCCCTGCCCGTGGCAGAGGGGTTGGAACTGGATGATCTTTAAGGTCCCTTCCAACCCAGCCCATTCTATGATTCTATAGTCTGCACTTCTCTGGTGGCACCTCGCACCAGGAGTCACCGAGCCACAGGTAAAATTCAGTCTATTCACATACACAGAAAGCCACAGGCTGGATTAAAACAAATTTTCATAAAAAAAAAATAAATTGATAGGATGAGAGGGGGGTAACATTATAGCCTTCAGATTCACAATCCTGTGAAAAAAAAAATCATTACTTTCCTCAGCATCAGTCCAAAAATGCCTTCAGATGTCAGAAAGGGTGCTGGGGTGTGCAGGGCATCTCAGCCCTAGCCAAAAAAATCTGCAAAGCGAAGACACAGAGTTAAAAAAAAAAACAAAAACAACATAAGCCCTCACCTGCAAGGGGGGGTGGAAACGGGGGCTGATCCCCCAGGCACATGGGCACCCAATGGAGCTATAGCACTGGTCCTGCACCAGCCCACACCCTGAGCGGAGAAACAGCTTATACCAGAAAAAAAAAAGAAAAAAAAAAGAAAAAGTTGTTCTGCTGGTAGGAATTAAACCAGTTTGCTGCACAGATTCCATTATAACAACAACAAAAAGGCCTTTTGATGGTGGGACTGAACTCACAGTAGGGATTTTGCTGTCGTAATTATACCATTGCCATGCCAGCACAACTTTTTTTTTTTTTTTAGGTGTGGACCAACTCCCTACGTCTTTATCTTTTCAGTTAAAAAGATTACACAGAGGCAGAAGTTATGAAACGGGTTGGCAGCAGGCGTGGGGAACTGCCTCAGCCCCTTAGAAAGCACCTCGTCTTGCCATGAAGAAGTCCCATGAGGGCAATTTCCCTAAGGAATCACAACCAGCTCCAGAGGCTCGCTGGGGGACGGGAAGTTGTGGTCCAAAGGGTGTGTGTTTGGGTTGTAAATATTTTATTTTTTTAATGAAGATTTCAGTTGGGTTTCTGTTGTTGGGGTTTTGTTGGTTTTTTTTTAGCGTGCCTATTTTGAAATGTTTGTAGCTACTGTGTTAATAAAGCTTGAGGGTTTTTAATTGCGCGGAAGGGATTTTGCTACTTGCACAGTGGTGAAATGGTGTGCACACGGAGATATAATCAAATCGTAATCCTTCAGGAAAATCTGATGTTTAAGTGCTCTCTATTCTGGATGTGCCAATTCAATAGCATACATGCTTTTTATATATAATGTCATGCAAGACTAAGATACTTAAGACACATTTAAAGAGGGGAAAAAAAAGGGTGGAGCTCCTTGGCAACGACTCTAATCCCTTTGAAGGCTCTGGCATCTGCTGAGTCAGGCCCTCCCTCCCTACGTTGTAGTTTACAATCAGCAACTGAGTCACAGCAAATTCCTGACTTCACTATTTCACGTACTACAGTAGCATGTTTTTAGGGTTTGGGTCCTTTTCATTAACCCCTGTTTTTTGTTTTGTTGCTCAATAAAAAAAATAAAGTAATAATAATAATAATGTAAAATAAATAAAAATAAATAGAAATAAAAAGGAAATAGAAATGAAAAAAAAAAAGGAAATAAAAAGGAAATAGAAATCAAAAAGAAATAAAAAGAAAGGAACCCTGAGCTCCCAGCTCTGAGCCCAGCTGCAGGAACCTTCTCCTCAGAAGCACTAATCTCAAGCCCCAAAATATACTTCACTCCTCGTGGAGTCCTGGGAGCCTGAGAAGGGTCCATGGGGATGCCAGGCGCTTTGCCGACCAGCCACGGGATCCCCACACGAGGCGTCTGGAGGCAGGATTGCATTAGCAGAGCTCCCTGCCCCACCGGATAGACCTTGCTCCCCAGCAGACTAATTAGCCAGGGTGGAGCCCCGTCCTGATATAAATCCGTGTGAGCCCTGGTATCTTTCTGCAGCGCTTCCCAGTGCCACGCAGACACGGGGATGTGGCCTGGAGCCAGTCACCAATCCTGCCTAATTTCCTCATCTGAAAATTGATGATGCAGCCCGCCTGCCAGCAGAAACTCCCATTGTGAAACTTGAGTTTGCTGATATTTGCAAAGCATTTAAAGGTGTGTCCTAGTGGGGAAAAGTGTGTTTCAAACTCCAGGTAGGTCAGAGGAGTAAACCCGCTTCTGCTTCCAGCAGAGAGACACCAGTGAGCAGCATTTCACACAGGCAGGGTCGAGCTAGGATTCCTCTTTAATCAAGTGAAGTCAGGTTTCATTCCTGGCCCTGCCAATTATTTAAATCCCATCTACCCACAGAAGCCTCCAGCCCCGCTGTGGTGGAGCTGTGGACTCACGTTGCCTGGTGGGACAGAGGGTTACGTTCCACCTACGTGGATGGGGAGTAGCTCCACGGGAATGCTGCAGGGCACCCTCTGGCACATCCCTGTGCCACCACAGCACACCCCGAGCCCATGGAGAGATCCCAGAGGACTTTCCCGTGGAGATTTGCTCGTGAGACCCCACCTGGAGTACTGTGGCCAGCTCTGGAGTCCTCAACGTAGAAAGGACATGGATCTGTTGGAATGGGTCCAGTGGAGGACCACGAAGATGATCAGAGGGATGGAGCACCTCCCTTATGAGGACAGGCTGGGGTTGTTCAGCCTGGAGAAGAGAAGGCTCCGGGGAGACCTTATAGCAACCTTCCAGTACCTAAAGGGGGCTACAGGAGAGATGGGGAGGGACTCTTTGTCAGGGAGTGTAGTGACAGGACAAGGG
>JAOQGH010000032.1:55053422-55090414 GCA_025769975.1 Gallinago jamesoni
CATCCCTGGAGGTGTTCAAGGCCAGGCTGGATGGGGCTTTGAGCAACCTGGTCTGGTAAGAGGTGTCCCTGCCCATGGCAGGGCAGTTGGAACTAGATGATCTCTAAGGTCCCTTCCAACCCAAACCATTCTATGATTCTATAACAGGTAAAACACAGCCCTAACTTTATTTATAAGTCCCAACCTTGAGCTGAAGGCACAAGAGTGTCACTAGCAAGAAAGCTGAGATGATAATGCCTCAGACAGAGACATAACATCCTATAGCTCTGTAGATGTAAAAAGGATTCTGGCTATAACCTAATCAATACGTGGCAGTAAATAGGAACAGCTCTGTTAGCTGGAGAGGCGGGTGGGAAGGGTCATCAAGATACTATCATTGCCTATTCCTTGTATTTCAAGAATCCTAAGGACTGTCACAGCACAACATGGCAGAAAGAAAAGGTTCCACTGAAAGTGAATAACCAGCTGCTACAAAATAAAAGTATACTCATCTATAGAGTTTAAACAGAATCTTCACTGAGCCACACAGCCCCGGGACGCAGCTGATATGGGATAGTCAGCCAGCAAGCACACCCTTCCCTTCCTTCAGAAGATACTGACCGTACTTGTGGGGGTAAACTTTGTGTTGCTGTGAAGTGAAAGTTTACTGGATTATTTGGTAGCTCGGAGTGACCTGCCTATATACGGCTGATGGAGCGTTTCACGAGTGGGTTCCTCACACGGCTGCGGGAAGGTTTTACGCAAGATGACAGGAAAATCTTGTAAAGTATTTTGACTGAGATTCCAGATTCATGAGTGTGCCCTATGTTCCGCATGACACGATATAGAATCGGTACAGTATTTTTTTCCATTATATATGCAAGTGTACAATTAAGGAATGACAAAAAACTACCTTTGTCTTTTGGGGTGAGCAAGCATATTAATCATTTACTTCCCGTAAGACAGTGTTACCGAATTGAAGGGCACAGAAGTATTAAATATGTTAGGCAATAATTACAAACTAAAAATGATGTTGTAGAATATGGATTCAGACATGACTTCCTGTTTTAAAACTTATCTTGGTGCAAGTTACATCTAACTAATACCAATGCACAAGATCTTTAAATCTACACATAATTTACAGAGCACTTAGGTTTTATCTATCGGGATTTATAAACAGCACAAGTGCAACAATCTGGTGCTCTCGGCACCTGTGCCATGAAAATAGTTACTGGAACGAGAGGCCCACAGTTCACTGTTTCCATAGCACACAGCAAAGTTTATGCTAATGAAACATCCCCATTTTCAGATGGAGTACACATCACAGCTCCTCTCCTAAAATTCATTATTACAGACAATCATCTAACTTTGTCCTGGCAATCAACTAACGCAAATTATTTCAGGTTTGGTGAAGGAAATGAAAGCTTCAAATCTGTGGTGCTCCTACTTATCAAATTAGAAGACCTGAGTTTGAACGTACTTTATGTAGGGAGGAAAAAAGATCTTCTGCAGTCAGCTGCCAGCATGCTGGGGCCATTGGGGTCAAACCAACTGGTAGTCATGCCAAAATGTAGACCCAGCTTCTACTGAACAGCAGCAGGGTAGGAGGTTGCATCTTGAGGAGCAGTGAGGTCAAAAGCAATCCCACCACAAGCACCGAGATGCCTGGAGCTTGCCCAGGCATTCAACCACATCCATTGTACCTGGGGAGGGGAGGAGGAGGGCTGCATCTATGTGATGAAATCACTGCAGCCTGTGTTTCCTTCACTGATTTTTATACCACATGGATAAGAGGACACCCACGTTGCGATCTCTTAGAAATCTACATGTATTACCCAAAAGGAAGGGAAAAAAAATTACCAAAATTAATTCTGAAAATAATTCAGCAAGAACAGAAGGACATGTAGACTTACTGGCTTTTACATTTTAAAAACCTTCATTTAGAATTTATTATTTCAGACCTATTAAAACAGAACACACTTTTCTTTTTTTCACAGTCAATGCAGTTTCTACACGAGATGAAGCGTAAGGAAACAGAAAATCTATGGTGGAACCATTTGCTCAGTCCATGCTCCAGGAGCGCTCCTGCATTCCTCAAAGCTGGGAAGTTCTTGCATGGCAACACCCATCCCAACTCTGGTGGTGCCCAAGACTCCCTGCCAGGCCAAGAGATGATGACCTGGCTGTGGTTATTCATGTCAGCACTCACCTTGACCCCAGCCACAGGACATACCTTGACCAAGAGACCTTGCAGCAACTCGGCAAAAGCCGTGGCAAGAACAACCCACTGGGTTTCGGATTCCTGCCCCAGCTCCCCACAGAATGATGAATGTGCCAAGGCTCGCTCCATAAAGCATTTTGTGGCCTGGGACCAAGATCAATAAGTTTCCAGAGAAAGGACCATGGTCAACAGTCATACAATGAAGTCTACACATTAAAATCAAAACTCACTGTGGGGAGAAGAGTTTTATGGCATTCCTGAGATCTAATAAAAATTCAAAAAGGGCTTGACCCCCTTTTATTCCAAATGCAAAGCGTATTTCTTCATTTAAATATACATTTGCATATCACAATATATGTTATGCAAAAAAACTCACCAAAACAGACCCACTTTACTCTAATATGCACATTTCTTCCCCTACAGAGTGGATGAAAAAAAAAAAACCCAAAAGACAGATGAGTACTCATGCTTTGCTTATTACCTTTACGATAAGGCTTTCAGACACTGTGGTGGTAAGCCTATTTTGAATAGCAAGCATTTGCTTGATTCTATTATTCTACAATTTCTGTGGGAGATTTCTTGTCACCTCGGAAATTATACACTTGGTTCCAGGAAGAAAAATTAACTTTACTCAAAGGTCTAAGTAATTTGGATATATGGCATGCAGCATCCAAACCAAAAGTCTAATATCAACAAACTCAGAAGTAGATTTTATGGCTGTTAAATATACATGTTGCAAAAGATTAGATTTACTGTTTTGCTCAGATTGTGTTAATCATTTATAGCATTTGGGCACTGAGCAACATAAACTTATTTTATTGTTCTTTCATCCTTTCTCAAAAGGATTCCAGGCTCCCAGACAGGCAAATTCAACACAAGGTTTTTCTGGGATACAGGCACTGCACATACAAAGGTATTATTTCTGATGGATAACACTCTTTTAAGGTCTTTTCATGATCCATTAATTTATGAATTACATAGCAGGGTAGGGATTGATAAGGGCTTAATTTCAGTTATATGTTGATCTTTTTCCCTTGAAGCAGCTTTTATCCAAAAAGTAAGTAGGACTAAAAATAACATGTTCTCTTAGATTGACTCTGAAAGGTCTGATAACAGAATGTAACTGTTTTACTCTTTACTTATCAGGAGGTGGGCAGTTGGGCCCATCCCTATCTATAAATAGTGATACGCACAGGAAAGAAAAGCAAAATAGCAAAGAATAATCCTCAGGCTTGCTTCATTCACAGTGCAGTTACAAAAAGCAATGCAAGTTGCTGTGGAATAAAATTTACAGTAAGGAATGAATTCTGCAAATAAATGCCATATAAAGGTTAAGATAAAAAACAACTCGGTAAAACTTTTTGACAATGTACTGGCAAACTGAGTTCACGGGAGGCAGACTTCCAGCAAAGCGTCCTCCCTCCACCTTGGCAGCCCCCACCCAAGTCAGGTAAACCAGAAGTAAGTTAATACTGACAGGTTCTTTAGAAATTGATGAGAAATTAGTCTCAAGGTCTGTCTTATTCAAGAAGAGCATTGGTGATTTTGCTCATGGATCAAAGAAGAGACCAAACAGTGATGGGCATAATTATAGAGGTATTCTCACCCCCTAAATGCTGCGCCCCGCAAGGACTGAAGCATAGGGACATTTCCACTGCCATCATAAATCACTTTTATAGCTAATACTTCAGCATTTAGAGTGCTATTTATTTATCTTTTCTCTACTCTCCCTTTTCTAAAAGCAAGGAAAAAAAAATAACAGCCCTCAAAACTGAGAGGGGGAGTCTGCTCGTAAGCTAAGGAAGTGATGATAAAATCCTGACCTCAGGAGTTTTTGGATCCAAGCAGTGACTGTGGACATTGCTGCTAAACAGAATTTGGCTGAGTGCTTGCAGTACAATATTTAAAGAAATCCAGATTACCTGCAATTAAGAGATCTGTTTATTGCTGACAGGGTGTGTCTCTATGTAAGAAACTCACAGTACCGTGACAGGGAGTTTCTTAACTTCCTTTTCCTTACCTTTTAATGGTTTCTGTTTCACAATGACAATTGACAATATTTACCTTCAAATTTCCCTTGAAAATTTTACTGCTCTTCAGTATCAGCTTAGATGAAGCTAACATAAATTTTAATATGACCGCAATCTTTCTTAAACCCTCTTTTTCTTCCACAGGTTACCTGATGATGTGTAGTCAGATCTTGGTTTCTTGAAGCTCTCACATCTTCAGGCATTACAATTGATGGTAATGTTCTTGCCATAAGCATAATTGTCATCAAGAGATGAGATACCCATTTAACATTTGTATAATAATTCTTTTATCTCTTTGAATACAACTTATGAAATGAAGAGGGAGGTGTTGTTCAGAATCAAACCCAAACATAGCTGCCTGTTCCATGGTGTTGTGGTTTGGCTCTCCAAAGGGGGTTCTTTACATGTCAGTAAATCTGTGACAGTTCCAGAAAAATAAAAGAAGATTCATTATGAGGGTAAAATTGTCTGTAGTCCAAAAAAATCATGTAATTTTCTTGAAACAAGCACACACATGAAATTCTAGGGATAAATGAGAAAAAGCTACCTCAGCACACCTGAATACATTTCAAATGGAAATTGTGGATTCTAAACCATCTCTGAAAATATCCAGTCGTCAATACAAAAGTGACCAAATGCAGTTACCAAAGGTCTTATTTTATCGGCATATAGGACAGACTAATTTCTTATATACAAGTTGTCAGTCCCCAATCATCTGTTTAAAACTGATCTAGTTAAATTATTTCAAAATTCTAATTTGGAGATCAGTCACGAGATCAACTTGCTGCTGTTTAATAACTCACGCATTTAATACCTGCTGCTATTTAATAACTTCAGCTGAGCATAGTAGCAGAGTGCAGGCATGTTCTTAAGACTACAAGCAAACATGAGGGAAAAAAATAATCACCTAAACCTCTGCGAAATGGAGTTATTTGATCTAATGATTTCTGCCTTGTGCTGGTGATGGGCTACTGGATTTGTCTCCACTGACATGGGGTAACCCATGAAGCCACTGTAACTCAATTTCATGTCTGACTACGTAGGCAAAATTGAAGTGATAGGGTTTGAGCAAAGTTTCACGTTGTCAAGGCGGCTGTGGTCTTCCTAAGGTAACAGACACTTTTCCAAAAGGGAGAATGCATTGAGCATTTCTCTGCTCTAAGGCTTTATATACACATCAGTGTTACACTGACAGCTTCAGCAATACTGTGATGGTTAAAATGGCACATCTGGTTTCGTGTATTGCAGTTATGCTGATACTAGCATCGCCGTACTGGCATGCTTACTTCTTCTACACAGAAGAGGGACTACTTCTTCGTTACTAGGGATCTTCAGCCCTGTATAATTACATCCACGTTTACAAGCTGTAGCAGTTGTCAAACAGTTGGGCCAGCACAAAAACCCCACCCCTATTTGTTAATTGAGCAAGGTCATTGTGGAACAATGCAGTTTTCAGGCAGCAGGTAGTCGAGCTTCCTCAGCCTGATCCATTTATAAGCCTCTTTACGTGTAAGGAAGGTGCAGATGAGAAAACGCCTCCGTTGCAGACAGCAGGCAGAGTCACGCTGTTACGAATACAGGAAAAACATGTGGAAGGTAACAGAGAAAAGGCAGCAAACAGGCCTTGTCTGAACTCCAAAACGCAGAAATGAGTCACCTCCAAGGAGCGCATCGCGGTGATACCAACCATCCCTACAAGGAAGTGCTGACCTAGCGTGGGAAACGAGAAATGCCTCATACTTGATTGCTGAAATTCCAGTGGTTTCATGAATTGTACATTGACAGCTTCGGGTTTTGCCTACATTGAAAGAGCCGGCAGGTTTTTACTGTTCTGAAACTGAATCTGAATAGTTATTTTGATTAGAGACCTAAAATAGCCAACAACTTGTTGAAAATATGGGAAAAGCAGATTCACACTGCTTCTCTTTACTTCCAGAGTAACATCTACTGTTTGTGTTGGTTGAAGGCGTGTGTCTGTGTTCAGGGACTGAAGACCAGCATGCTGCTGGCATATCTTGTAGGACTTCTGAAGCAGTGCAGTAGTGTGCCGCACATCATCAATTCTAGTGACAACACTAACCACTTTTGGAATAATCCAATAAAATAGACATTGGGACCATCAATATTTTTTCACAATGTAGAAGCCTTTTGGATAATGATGACCCCCTCAGAAGAGCAGCAGTGGATTCCCTTGCCACCACACTTTGACCAGATACCTCATGTGCACTGTACATATTTTTGTGCTCTGAATTGCAGCAGGACCAAGTTTACCAGCCCAACCACTGTCAAGCAGTGTGGCTGCAGGACTGCTCCTTCTCCAGCTGCTAAGCCTCCCTCCTCTCTACAAGGCGCAGAGAAAAAGTTCAGATGGAGGCAACTACAGAAAATCCAGTAGGTGCTTTGGGGAAAAGAGAAGAACCATCTGGGGTTTCAGAGTCAAGCAAAGAGAAAGGGGTAGGGTTGTCACCACCACCCATTGACTCATGTGCTGATACTAAGTTGCAGCAAATGTTTGTGTAAAAAGTGCACTTTTCTCTCCCCTCCTGGGACATCTATTAGTGTGTGATCTTATAAAAGTGAGGAAAGACCAGAAGTGCCCCATCCCTGGAGGTGTTCAAGGATGGGGCTTTGAGCAACAGTACGAGGTGTCCCTGCCCATGGCAGGGGGGTTGGAACTTGATGATCTTTAAGGTCCCTTCCAACTCTAACCATTCTATGATTCTATGATTTGAAGTACCTACAGGTCTGAAGATATTCTGGCAACAAGACAGTGCAACAGGCAGCAGAAACAGCATTGGAGTCATGATAAGCAAGGGCCAATCTAGATTAATGGTATTCTCTTGAGAAGGAGCAGTGTGAACTTCAGACCAGGGGGTGAAGAAGGAGGAGGACCTCTCTGAACACCTACTGATGAGGACTTCCTCTGAAGTTCTTTACATTTCCAAAGAGGCCAGGAAGGAAATGCCCAATAGCTACTATGACCCATAACAGACTAAACCACAGCTTCATTCGATTCACAGTCAGGAACTGCCCCTCAGCAGGATTTTATAGTTTAAACTTCAAACAGGGTACAACACGGGAGCTGGACATCGCAGCCATTTAAAACAGATTTTCATAACTTCTGTCAAATTGTGGAAAAGGGGAGGTTGAGGGGGGAGCAGGCTGCTCATCTAGTCTGGGTGGATCATCTAAGAGGATAATTTAGTCTCTGTGATATCTAAATCATGGCCTACTTATTTTAAATTCCAATAGAGGGGCTAATTAGTGCTAATTACAGTAGCAGGGATAGTGACGCGGCCACTCACACACAAAGAACTTGGCAAGGACCAAACTCCACTTACACGTAGGTCAGCAGAAAGAAAAGAGCGCGCTGCACTTTGTCACATCTCATTTGGGTCTCTTCAAAATGCTGAGCTAGAGGCAAAAGATACCACGGTTCATTTCCAACCCCCCGTCTAATCCTCTCACCCTTAATTTATTTTAAAAGTTTAATCAGGAGTTCATAGAGCTCCAATATAAATTTTTAAATAAAAAAAAATAAAAATAAAAATTAAGCACCTGCAGGTAAGCTTTTTAGGAACTCCTGGCTGGCCCAAGTTTCGTTATGAATGGGGACTTTAGCAGTTCGCTTTTCTGCAAATGTGGCCATGATAAAATGTAACTTTCATTCCCTTGCTGTTGCTTCAGGGATGTGTCATTTGTGGAAAATAAATAGAAGACTTCTATCGCAAAGAAACCAGGCTCCATTCGGGGTCAATGAAAATCCGCCCCTCACTCCGGAGTTTCTGGCAGCATCGTAATAACTTTTCTGCAGAAACTGCCACTAACTGCTAGAAGCCCTGGTACTAATAATGAAAGCACTCGTAGATATTCTTAGTATACAAATAATGTAGTATTTGCAGAAGGAGAAACCTGACTAAATTTGGGCTTTTCAATTTACTGTTGCTTGATGAAATTGATGATATTAATAGTTCTTTAGAGAAGTCAGCCAGCTTGGGAACACGGATTGCTGTAACGTTCTTGGATTTTTGGGAGTCAAAGTGTTTTGACAAGATCTCTCTCTAAAGGCTCTTAAAGAAACTAAGTTATCAGAAGGATGAAAATTCTTCAGTAGATTAATGATGTGTTGGAGTGTTAGTAATAAATTGTTTTTGCCACGGGAGAAAAGCGATCAGGGATCTGCACTGGAACTCGCTCTCTTCAGTGTATTCATAATTGATCTGGAAAAGGGGATTAATAATGAGATGGCAAAGTTTGCTGATGATACAAATTACTCAGAAGAGTCAATACTTCAAAAGGTGCTGTTATACTGAACAGCAAGTGATTCAGCAACAAAAGTGGAGACATCATTTAATATCGATAGATGCAAAGTAATACACATGGAGGGAAAAACCCCACCCCTAGCTGCACATACACAGTGATAAACAATAAATGAATTCATTATTATCACTTCAGGAACAATCTCGGACTCCTGGTTGAGACCTCTCTGTGCAGTGCTCGCTGGCAGACAGAAAACGCAAACTAAACATTACACATCATTGTGTAAGGATGAAAAGTCAAAAGACAAAATATTGCAGCACTGTAAAAAGCCAGACTGCATCCACACCTGAAATAATTCACCTCGGTCTGACAGACCCACATCCAAAGGTTTATTAGGAATGGCACACGCTGGACAACATAAATGAATAACAATATAATACTGTTCTCTTAGTCTTGGAAAAGAGTTGACTAAGAGGAAATATGATAACAGTATACAAAAGCGAGAATAACATAGATAGCTATTCACTGTTCCTCATATCATAAGACCTAGAGGCACCAAATATCACCACCAAATATTACCATCAAATAGAACTATTTTTTCACACAATTCATAGCTACAAGAACGTTGTGGCTAACAAAAATATAAGTGGGTTTAACAAATAATTAGAACAATCTATAGAGCAAGAATCTCAGCAAGGTATAATAAACATATGATGTGCTTAAATCTACAGTTTACATGGTATGTGCATGGTGCACAGCTGGAAACTGAGGACAGGATCACTCTGTGCTTGTCCTACTCTCACCCCTGAGGAACAGTTAAGAGACCGTGCCCTGCTCTGATTTAGTGTGGCCATTCTTATCCTATCATTTAGACCCAAAAGCCCAAAGTTTCATGATCTAATTATATCTGCCTTCAAGAAACAACTTAAATTTGGCTTCTATTTTCAGCACCAGGCAGGAAAGCCATTAATTCTCTCTTGCAATAAATAGGGGCTGGCACAATTATTAACTCCTTCCTCCAGCCAGCGTGATCCGTGCTGCAGAACAAACTCCGCTCCCTGCATACTCCTCCTCATCCGACTGTGTGTCCAATTGATCTCTCATCGTGTTCTTCCTTATGTCTATCAGATTGCACTTCACTGATTCTTGCCTACCGAGGAAGCTTTTGTGTTCCATTAGACATCTGACAGTGTATTACCTGTAACCTTTAGTCGTGTTGCGTTGTATTTAAAAGCAATATACCCAGTTCTTTCACATTCTGCAGTACAATTACGATTTTCTGAACTGACTTTTCTTCAGCTTTGCCTCCCTGAACATTTGAGTGTGAAAAAGCACAAATCGTTCCCAGGATGCCATATGGATATATGGATAATATATTTTCAACATCACATTCACCAAACTATTTATATATCAGCCCTATTATTGATCAGACACTTACAGTACTTTGGTCATGAAAATAAGGTTTTAATTATAAAATCAGTAGTCGGATGGGTACGTGAAGAAGAGGTGGGAAAGGCGCAGTGTGCCCGAGCTCCACAGCGGGGTTTCCCCTCAGCACTAAGGAGAAGGACAAGGTGAGCAAAACCAGCGCCGTCCACTTCTCTCCCCTAAGCAAGCTCATGCACAAATTAAGCTGGAAAAAAAACAGGAGTTATAGATAACGACTGAGCTTTTTAATAGAGTTTATATGCTTCACTTCCGCAGCATTTTAACGAAATTTGAATGGCTAATTCTTCTGGGTTCTTTTAAAAATCCCAGTCCGCATCACCAGATGCATAAAGTATGACTGAATGCTTTCTTTTAACATTTCCTAGTCACAGGGCAGATGAACCACATTCTGTATAAATTAGAAACTGCATTTACAACAACCAAGTAAGTGCAGGAGGGCCTGGATTAACCCAAAACACAGGGGAAGATTTGTAAAAGCTGCAGTTCCCGACCGGCCTTCAGAAGGTAGATGGCAAGTGAATGAACACTGAAAGGCTGGTTCTCAGTATAAATCAAAAATCCCTTTCCAGAAACTTTAGAGCCTTTATGATACCGACTTCAGAGCAACACAAACAGTGATACAAGAAATGTGTATTTTACTTCTTCAGCTTTTTGTGTCGATGAATCCAAAGTGTGCGCAGATACACCCGTCGCAGGGCAGAAGCTCTGGAGGCAGACGGGGAGGGACACCTCCCACCAGACCAGATTGCTCAAAGCCCCATCCAGCCTGGCCTTAGACACCTCCAGGGATGGGGCAGCCACAGCTTCTCTGGGCAACCTGTTCCAGTGCCTCACCACCCTCACAGGAAAGAATTTCTTTCTAGTATCTAATCTAAATCTTCCCTCTTCCAACTTAAAACCATTACCCCTTGTCCTGTCACTACACTCCCTGACAAAGAGTCCCTCCCCATCTCTCCTGTAGCCCCCTTTAGGTACTGGAAGGCTGCTATAAGGTCTCCCCCGGAGCCTTCTCTTCTCCAGGCTGAACAACCCCCAGGTCTCTCAGCCATGAAGCAGGACCACTGGCATCAGCGCTTTCTGGAAAAAAAGAAAAACCACAACCGAATGGAATTTGCCACCCCTGACTCTTACTGCAGCAAAATTAAGGCAAAGTCTTCGTAACCCAGGATAACGTAAAGCAGAACAGGCCAGCCTGCTCTCTTGCATGTGACGTAACGCTTCACCCATTTGCCACTGCTTTCCCCGGTCAGTTCGGTTGTGCACAAATAAATAAATAAATAAATATTTCAATCTTGAAGAAATTAAGCTAATATGAAAGCCAAAAAAAAAAAAAAAAAAGACCATGATGCCTCTGCCCCAGGCTCCAGTAATGATAGCGAGTTGATTATATGAGATATGCCCAAATGATCGTAATTACAATCTCAGATATGCCCAGATGTCATAATGAAGAGGAAAGCAAAAAGACCTCAAAGTCCTTGCTGCTCTGACTTCAGGAAGAAACCCTCTGATCCCCCAGCCAGCGGGGAGATGGCAGCTATCTAAAAGGGAGGACTCCACTGCAGGGACCTGGCCCCGTCTCTCCAATGTTTTATGACCAGCTACGCCCATCCCTAAGGCTTCAGAGGAAGATGAAATTAAAAAATCCAGAATTAACCTGGGGAATCAGCCTCTTGCCTCCTGTAGGGAGGCAGCTGTAGCCCTGAAGCACGAGACATATTTTTTTTTTTAGTCATTGTCTTAACATAGAGCTGAATGTGTGGAACATGTTGAGGGCAATGAGAGCTCTCCGTTCTCCTCCAAGGCTTATGAAAGAAGGGAGGGACAAAGAAGAAATATAAATTCACAGATGTACAGATTACATAGAAGAAAGGACCTCTGCAGCCATCCACAGAGATACTCACAAGCCTGTTCCCAGAGTCAGATTAAAGTGTATCCAATTGGATTAAATTCCGAGCAATGGCAAGCTTACCACCTACCTACACTGGGAAATTATTCCTACGTGTAATCACTCTCACTGCATCTTTATAATGATTGAATTTTTCAAGCTTTGATTTTCAGCCATTGGATCTGTTCTGTCTTTTTCTGCAAGACTGAAATCTAAACTTGATTTAGTCGCTCTTTGGTTCCCATTTGTAATGCCTTCTTATTGTCTTAAGCTCTACTGCCCAGTAATAATTTCTTATTACCTTTATCTTCTCTAACAGTCATTTACATTTTGTAGATTCAATTT
The DNA here is from genome assembly GCA_025769975.1 of Gallinago jamesoni. Classification (NCBI taxonomy): domain Eukaryota; kingdom Metazoa; phylum Chordata; class Aves; order Charadriiformes; family Scolopacidae; genus Gallinago; species Gallinago jamesoni. The sequence continues at coordinate 55,065,592 of JAOQGH010000032.1, forward strand.
TCTATCCCAGTTATGCCCCCCTTTTCCATACTTAACATATTGATTTCTTGTTTAATTATCACCTTTGTGCCTTCTTTACTAGGCTAGCTTTCCTCTCCAAGGTAACTTACTTGTGTGCTCATTAAAGCATAGCCTTTAGAATACCCAGCAGGATTTCTTTGAGAAGTCCCATTTTCCATTAAAACTTCCCCTTTTAGCACTCAGTTAGGGAAACAAGTTGTTCTGAAGAACCGGTCGATTTTATGTTTCACACACTATCACTTGGTGCCGAAGTTTGCTTCCAAAAAGCAGAAGGTACTGCAGCACTCAGGAGTTTTTGGGGGGTCAATGGCTGACACTGCTCGGTGCATCAGAAGGTCCGACACCGATCTATCTCATGCTTGGTGCAGAAATTCCCATCTTATGGCATCCTTGAGATTTTCCTGAGATTAGATCCTTAGAAAATGTAAGGCATTCTTTTTTCCTAATGACGTTCAGAAGAAGTCCTCATTCTGCATTTACCGATGGCAACGCATCTTTTCCTCACAAGCTCTGGGCAAGTTCTAGAAAGTGATGCTCTCCCATTGCGACAGAATTTGTCCCCTTGTAACAAATGCCCACCAGTCGCACGTTCTGCTTTGCTGTTAGGAAAGGGGATGGAAATTTGTGCCATTTTCATGCTACACCCGAAATTCCAAATTAATTATCCTCATTTAAAAATTTTGAAAATATTATTATTTTTTAAAATTATCTTTTAAAAGTACTATGGAAATATAGTAATTAAATTAAATTAAATTAAAACTGTCCTCGCTTTCATACTTTAATATCTGCAAGTTCAATATAATGAGGAGAAGTCAACTGCACAACTTTTAGTGTGCAAGTAAACTGCTGGTATTAATGGAGGTGGTTTTGATTTGGGGTTTTTCTCATTCTGGCCCTCGGATTCCGAAATAAAACATGAGTAGCAATGACTATTGATCAACTTTTTATTACCCAGTACATCAAACATTAGACCCAAATTGCTTTTGTTGAAAAACTGCTGTACTTGGAAATATTTTTAGGTATTTCCTGGCTCCTCTAAAACAAAACAAACATATTTTTTTTGTCCCACCACAAGTTACTATATTGTATAGTATAGATAAAGCTGTATGAGGTACAAAAAGAATTAAAAGGCCCAAGCAGCACCTTGTTCAAAGGAAAAATATTACAATAAGTACCTTTTTTTTTGGAAAAAAAAAATTAAATTCAGATAGCCCCTACTTACTCACCAGCACTACCAAGATGGAGCCATTCAAGTCATGACTAATCACTTAACTCCAGGCAAGTTCATTCACATCAAAGGAGAGAAACCAAACACAAAGACCTAGTATGTCGTAAGGATCACAATGGAGCTGGGCAAAGGCAGTTTCTTCTCTAAAGTTTTGGGGAATTTCTCTGGACTTTTGCATTTCTGAACCAAAGCAAAAAGAGAAGAGAGGGCAGAAATGACAAACAGCCCCCGAGGAGGCATGACACCCATAATCCCTAGTCTAAGAAACATCAAAAGTATATGAAACAAAAATATCACCGTGGCAACAGGGGAGTTTGAAGGAACCCCAGAATATGTTGTGGCTTGTTACAGCCTCCTCCCAAGGGCACTGCTCAGGGTTGTGAGCAACACGGGTCCAACTCTTCAAAAGAAGGAAAGAACTGAACCCAGGTCTCCCGCACTGCCAGTGAGCACTGAAGTCATCGGGCTTTAGGGTAAAATAAGGAGAGCACCTCCCTTTTCTTCCTGAAGCTTTGTGAACTTCTGAGCTTTGCTTTTGTCATATGTAGTCAAAAATTAAGTAGCATTATCGGGGGTAAAAGGACCCAGGAGTACTGGTGGATCCAAGCTGAACTTGAGCCACCTTGGTGCTCCTGGAGCAATGAAGGCAGATGGTGCTGTGGGCTGCCTCAGTAAATCTGCAGCCAGCAGACCAAATGACATGGTAATTCCACTCTCCTCAACACTTATTAGGCCACATCTGGAATACTGTGGCCAGTCTTGGTCCTTCTAGCTCAAAAAGAGACATTTAAGAAATGGAGAGGGTCAAGCAGAGGGCCATCAAGATAATTACAGGACTGGAGAACTTGACAGTAGAAGAAAGGTTGAAAGAACTGGGTGTGTTCAGCATGGGGAAGAGACAGCTCGAGGCTGAACACAGGCTTCCAACAATTAAATGGGTGTTATAGAGATGATGCAGATTCTCTTCAGGAAGATGCCCAGTGACAAGAGGCAATAGGCACAAGCTGCATCAGGGAAACCCATCCAAGTATAAGAAGAAATTCTTCACCATGACAGCAACCAACTTTGAACAGGCTGCCCAGAAAGGTTGGGGGACTCCCTAGAAATCACCAGGCTTGACAGGCCCCCAACCATATAAGGTCCTGCTTTCAACAGGAGCTTGGGGCAGATGATCTCCAGAGCTCCCTTCCCACCTAGGCTTTTCCATATGATTCTGTAACTATCAAGGTCTTGCTCTGACTAGAAAACACAAAACTAACAAAAATACTTGATGCTACTAGAAATACAACATTTTCAGTTTGGGCTCCAGACTGAAAAGCAGACTTGCCATGTAGTTTTAGTTCAGTTTCATCAATGCATCACGTCTGCATTCACCTTCACTGAGGACTTTCTAAGGTACTGCTATAAACTTTGTCAGTAAACACAGATAGAAAACAATTAACTGATTTTTGATGTCTTGTGTGTTGTGCCTTGAACTGTTGGTAGGCATTTATTCAATGCAAACCTGTTTATTTACAAACTATATATACTAGACACCGTTTCCCCGAAGACAGTAGGAAGCAAACAGCAGGAGACAGTTTCTTTACTCACAATTTCAAGCACCTCTTTCTCAGGGTCCCTGCACAGGGAGTGACAACCCCAAATACTTGCACGCTTGTAAAAGACTTTACCTAACCATTGCATGGCAGAGATTAGCACCTCAGCACTATGCAAAAAACCTCTGTATGCTACAAAAAAACCTCTGTATGCTACATTCATTACAAAATAGATAACTCACCGAGTTCTACTGATAGCCCAAACCAGGCTCATCTTCCATTTGCAACGTTTCAAGAGTGATCTCGCAGAAAAGACATTTTGGACTAATTTTATTCACTGTCTTGGGTGAGTATATTGGGTAAATACACAGACCATGCTTTGGTGAAAATGAAAAATCAGTACCAGGAAATTTTACAGGTGAAAAATTGGCAAAGTAGGAAATAAAGAAACTGGCACAGCCATGCTGCCTTGTAACCCACTTCATTTTAATTCATGCCCACGTGGCAAATGTATGCTTTATTAATAATTACAAAATGATTATACATGTTGGAACAAAAAGTAAACAATGCTTACAAAATTGGAGACTACATTTTTGACTCTAAAAGAAAACTTAGCAGATGAAAAGAATATGAAGCAGGAAAGAAGCACTACCATTCTACGCAATGTTACCCAGGGCAAAACCAAATACTATGGCTATCACAGCAAGGTATCACATTGCTAGAGAGCTCTAATAAGACTGCTTTGGAAAAGCGGAATATCCAACGGAGGCCCTCACGAGGCATCTCCCATAAAAGGCTTGTGACAAGATGAAAAAATGGCAATTTTGGTTAGAGGCAATATATTCGCCCTTACGTCTTCCTCCACTCTTCAAAAACAGAAAGGGGAGAGCATGCTTTTGTCCAGCTTGTGCTGTAATTCTCTCATTAGTAATACCGTTGCTGACAGCCCTGATGACCTTACTTTACAAGGATGCTTGAAAACTTGAAAGAAACTACAGGGAAAACTGGTGATACAGAAATCTTGCCTTGTGGTTAGAAACTAAAGCACCTCCATGAGATTTGCTTAACAACAAAAGACGGCTGAGATGCCTTGATCCCAGCCTGTAAGCGCTTTCATTGAGTAATGTCCAGTGCTAAAGGCTTTTTTTAATCCAGCAAAGATTCAACAAGTTAAGTCAAAGCTAAATTCAGACCACAAATAAAACACTTTACCTGAATGGTGAGTGTTGGTATAGATGTGGTGGACTCTTTGTTCTCTGAGCTCTTTAAATATGAACCCAACATCTTTCTAATGAAGTTCACCTTGAAATAATGGTCTCCAAGCAAGACCTACAGAGCAATGCTCAGTGGTCACCGCTACGGTCAGATGGGATTACATCACCAAAGTGATCAGGCTCTTCTTGTCTTAAAACTCTATGCAGCAATTGCATTTGAGACATGCCTGTTAATTCACTCTAAGCGCATTTTGTAAATAATTATCAAAGGGTTATTACACCCTTACTGACATGTTGAAAGTTATATTCATGTAAATGGGCTACTTTTGTAGAGGAAATTTTGACCACTGTCCGGGGAGTCACATATTTAAGGAACTACAACTTAAGGGAGATCCAGGAAAATTCACATATAGATATTCAATAGCTGATCGGCTCAGGGCAAGCTGAGAGGTCCTACAGAGACTAAAAAATATTCAAGTAATTCTCCAGTGTCATATTTGCCTGAAACCCCAGCTGCTTTTTATGAGAGCTAAGAATCTCTAATATTCTACCAGTGTTTAGCTATTGGGTATATTAGTTTATGAGGCTGAGCAAAGAACAGCCCTTGTTTATTAACCTTTCACTAAACCCCTCACAAAATCAAACACTGGAGAGAGAATAAGAACAAAAACTGCCTATGAATGTTATCAGGAAACATATATATATTTATTACTTTCCGATTTCCCCGGCACTTGACAGTCTACTTGATAACCATTGAATTTTCATTACTTTCATTGATTTGATCAACTCCTTTTAGTTCAGAACATGAATGAGCTGAGAAGTGAAGAACCAAAATACAATTCCCTTTCATAAAGCATTTGTCTTCATACAGAATTCACCAGCATAATTATGCCCCTATAGTTCTTATGGTATAACTCCCCATGTGGACGCTTGAATTCTACAGGCATTCATGCAAGATTAAAAAGCATCCACAAGGCATAATTATACTACTGTAGTCTCTGGTAAATTTTCTCGCATAAGAAGACCTTTCAATGTTGAAAAGAGAGGTTATTTGGGGAAAGAGAAAAGAAAAGAAAAAAAAAAGATGGGGAAAGAGAAAAGAAAAGAAAAAAAAAAGATGGGGAAAAAAAAAGAAAAGCAAAGCCCTTTGATTTCCTAATGTAGAAATTTCATGAGATTTTCTGCTCTTCAGTTATAACATATCATATAAGCATGCACACAAAAATACCAAAAACAAACAAACAAACAAAAAAGGTTACAAATATGAAAACAAAGGTTCCCTGGAAGATTAATTTTGACTGACCTCCCGTCAAAGCACATTGACCCAAAATGATATCACAAATTACTCAAGGATATTTACCAAGGTTTGGGAATTTTTAAAGATCTAGGTAATTTTCCCTTTTAATATCGTGGGTACAATTGATTTGCGGCATATGTGATCATCAATTCTGCAAAGTAGCTTCTGTAAGCTATACTTAACAGCAAACTGCTTTGCGCCACTGCATAAAAATGGATCTGAGCTCTCAATACCATAATGAGAGAGGAAATGACAGAATTACAGTAGGTTTTGTATTCTCTGCATGAAAGATGAACATAATAGGCCTGATCATACCCTAGTTCCTTCACCTTGTAGCTATGTGGTTGGAAAGCACGACTTCCAAACGAATTAGATTAAACATACAAAAAAAGCTAAACATATGAAGGTAGAGGAGTTAATGATCGAGGCATCCGAGCAACCAGAATTCTTTGAAGTAAAACTGTGCATAAAAGGGTTAAAAAAATGAGTCTGCAGAAACAAACTAAATTTAACTCCACTTTTCCCTTAGGTTCTCATTACAGAAAAAAAAATTAAGGTTGTCTGGGTGGCTTTAACTGTGTGTTTTCTTTTTTAATATATTTCATTTTATTGAAGTGCAATATTTTCACTACATTTCCCAGGTTTCAATTATTCTTTTGTCTAGCTAATGCACTTCTAAAATACTTTAACACGAAAATTCTAATATATTCAGCTTTTACGTAAGTTTCTTGGCAGGGATTTTTCTTGGATTTCTTTTCTTTACAATTATTAAAAATGTTATACATGAGCACTAAGAAAGAACCACATGGATAATAAGGTTTTAGTAATCAAAATATACAGGGAGAAATGAGCATATTGCTTTTCAATGTCTTTGTATCATCATCATAGCATGAATGGTCAAAAGTGATGAAGCTTAACATTGATTTACAATTGTTCATTAGATCAGAGATGTAAATTAGTATGAGAGAAATCAAGACATTTTTTGTTTCTGAGTCCCAACAAGAGCTAGGCATATTTAGAAGGAGGAGGGAGACCAGCAGAAAAATATGATAGCTTCAGTACCAGCCAACCTTCAGTGCTCAGAAATGTAACTTCATAAGTTAAAAAATAAAAATAAAATAAAAAGAAAGCCAGGTGTGGGGAAGGTAGCTGGGACATGGCTAACCAACAGCCAAGAGTTGAGAGAGCATTTATTTGTCCAGTTCAACCCCGTGTTGCCTCCAAACCTATCTCTTCTACCTCCCAGAGGCCCAGCCTCATTGCCGGGCCAGTAGCATCATCACTGCCATGGATACTGGTGAGGGCCCATCTGGAGAACTGTGTCCAGTTCTGGGCTCCCCAGATCAAGAAGGACAACGAACTGCTGGAGTGGGTACAGCAGAGGGCTACAAAGATGAATAGGGGCCTAGAACATCTCCCTTATGAGGAAAGGCTGAGGAACTTGTGTCTTTTTAGTCTGGAGAAGACTGAGGGGGGAATCTGATCAAGGCCTATAAATACTTAAAGGGTGGGTGTCAGGAGGACGGGGCCAGTCTTTTTTCAGTGGTGTCCAGTGACAGGACAAGATGAAACAGGCACAAACTTGAGTATAAGAAGTTCCACCTAAACATGAAGAGGAACTTCTTTCCTGTAAGGGAACAGGCTGCCCAGAGAGGTGGTGGAGTCTCTATCTCTGGAGACATTCAAAACCCACCTGGACATGTTTCCGTGCAACCTGCTCTAGGTGGACCTGCTTTGGCAAGGGGGTTGGAGTAGATGATCTCCAGAGGTCCCTTCCAATTCCATATCATTCTCTGAGACTGTAATTTCATAAAAGATGCTGTACGCCCTCTGTGAAGAAGGAGAGCATCCTCCCCTCCAGCAACCTGCCTGCTCCTGACCGGCTGAGCTCTGGTTTCACAACGGCCAGCCCTACAGCTGTTGGCCCCACGTTGGTTACTGGATATCTAGGCATAATGAGTTGCAATTATATGGTTAATGCTTTTCTTAATTTTAATCTGTTTTTCTTCAATTCTAGACTGTACATAAGAGTTTGATTAATTTTAGTTCTATGGTGAATCTGAAGGGTTTGTACTGCTAATTTGTAAGATAATTCCATATTAATTAAAGCAGCAAATTTCTTACAGAATCTGTGGAAAATAATTCCATTGAAACAGTGGGTGGTGGTGTAAAATTAGTGAATATCCATCTTACACTCCAAGAGGAAATAAGGTCAAGTACCAGAGAACATATTTTCACATATAAATTAGGGAGGTCGCCTTTGCTTTGAGTACAACACAGACACTATAGCTCAGAAAGGGAACCTGCTCCTCTATCACCTTTCAGAGGTTTAATAAGGAAACTTAAATAAATCTTCCCGTAGCAATTTAAAACACTTACTTTAACAGCCAGGTGCAAACATATATCTCTTCTGTTTAACTCGGTATGTGGTCTGTGTGCTCCCGCAGAGGGGCAGACCTGACTACAGGCACGTGTGTGCTACCTGCAGGATTCCATGAGCTCTGCTTCAAAGCCTCCTTGCTCAACAACTTCCAGAGTGTCCCCTTGGTTCTCCCACCTCATCTCCTAAATACAGCCAGGTTACAGGACGCAGGCCTTCAGAACATATTATTCCAACATCACACAGTTATTCTTAGCACAGGTCAGTTACAGGAGTTTCTGGAGACCTATTCCATGATCCCTGAGATCATAGAATCATAGAATATAATCATATGGGGTTGGAAGGGACCTCTGGAGATCATCTAGTCCAACCCCCCCGCCGGAGCAGGTCTACGTAGAGCACGTTACTCAGGAACTTGTCCAGGCGGGTCTTGAATGTCTCCAGAGAAGGAGACCCCACCAGCTCTCTGGGCAGCCTGTTCCAGTGCTCTGCCACCCTCACAGTAAAGAAGTTCCTCCTCATGTTTAGGTGGAACTTCTTATACTCAAGTTTGTGCCCATCACACCTTAAAATTTCCAGGAGCCTCCTACACCATTATATTCGTACGTAAATATACACTGAACATTCGGGCAATTAGTAGAGGTGTCTCACGCATTCTCTAAAGCGGAGCCCAAACTTACACCCCAGAGCTGTGAACAACACCTTCGTGTTTGGTAAATAGTGGCAGCTGCATCTCTACTGTACACAGAGAAGAAGATGAGAAAATACTGTGCTGTGAATGTAGCGGCACACACACACACACCACACTAACTCTTCTCCTGCACACAGCACGTGGGGGAAAAAAACAGCAGTAGAGCCTTAGTATTCTCTATCCTCAGAATAATTTTGGTCTATGTCCTAGTAATATAACCAAATTAACAAGCCGTATTATAAGGGCCGTTAAAAACACTCTCTGATGCGCGAGGGCACCAGCAACAACACAAGCTTTAAAATCCTTTTTGAGAACTAAACAGAGATTGACAGTGTCTCCATTTTGTAGTGCCAACTTTTTGAACACTTCGCATTTGTCACGAAACATATGATGGTGTTGGCAGCCGTTCCCAGTTCGCACTGGTCCCCTTTGTGGAAGCCACTGCTTAAACAAAGAACTAGATATGGTCTCACCCTCAACAGATCTGAAGTGTATTTATTTGCTCCACTGGTGAATTATGGCTGTCCTGGACAGGAGGTGGAAGGCGTGCAGGATTCTGCAGCACACAGAAAATAAGCCCTTCACAGTTTTACAGGCTGTACACACAGAGCCCTTCTCTCACTTTTCAGCAGCTCCAGTTTACATTATATCTACAGGCTTACAGTAAGATGAGATAGTCACGGTATTTAAACCTTCAAACAATCTACGCTGCAAATCTGCCAGCCTCCTGTTCCTCAGAATGTTTCATCTCAGCTAAAAATTATCAGTTCAGAGGGATAAGAGCAGAGAGGTGTACAGCTGACTGTAATGCATTCCACCAGACAGCCTTTATGAATTTTTTAGCTGAACTTTCTTCTGTCCTTGTTGTTCTTGCCAACCACATGCAGAACATTTTACAGACAATAGCAATACCCTGGAGCTTTACACGCGCCATTCAATTCCCAATAATAACAAAAAAATACATATATATCCTTTTTCTGAACCGAGTTTCATCTCATATTTTCCTTCAGCCTAAATTACAGCTAACATCCAGAACTTGCACTGCATAGCTGAGAAACTAGCAGGAATTGCCACATTCAATTAGCACAGCAGAAGCAGCAAACTAGAAATAGGATTTCATTCACTTTAATTCACTAGTTGGTTGCCATAAATACTCGTCTGTAAAACATGGAATTCTGAATACTCCACAGACATTATTTTCCTTTCATGAAGATGTTTGTTTACTTTGGCAGTGACTCTCTTGGGAGAAACTCTAATGACTTCCACTACCAAAAAAAACCCAAAACAAAAAAGAAACAGAAACTGCCACTAGCAAGCAAGGAAATATTAGTCTAATGTGCTGGTTAAACTCCAGGGCAAAAAGGAGACAAAACAGAGTAAATCGCTGCTTTGCATTCTTGTGACCAGAACCCATGTCCTTCAAGTCCAGCAGGCAGCAGAGCTCTTGTGATACAAGTCCGGCTTTGAATAAAGGAAGAAAGCTGCCCATCTCCTGTGAATGTTAAGATTTTTAGCTTTAAAAACAAGCAAAGAAAACCATAACATTGTCACGTGAAGAACAGACTAAAGCAAACTCTCTCAATCCCTGGTGTTAAATTTTCCCACTGCTTTGAATTTAACTCCAACACACAGTGACCTATCAAAGGTTTATTTCCCAATTTTGCTATATCTGGGTGATTAATATTTTTTTCTTTTAATGAGCAAAACCACCTAGAAAAAAAAGGTAAGCTGCTGTGACTCCACAGACTGCTCACTGCTGAAAAAGATTTGCCTACCTCCTTCCTAAGAATGCATGATTATTATTTTCTGAGTTTAAAAAAAAAAAACAATCAAGAACAGAAAAACAGTAAATGAAACACATTGATATAAATCTTCAGACCTCTTTTTCCGGTGAAATGTCAAACCTCATCATCTGCTTTTCTATACGAACAACCTGCAGTCCCAGACTGCTTACTGCGTTTCCAGGGGAGGAAGAAGCCATTAACAAAAATCAACTTTTTAAGGTTAAGAGGAAGCAGCTCTAGCAAAAGTACGCGAATCGTATATTTTTGTTACCCGTTAGAACAATACGCTGCTCCTGGAATGCATTCTCAAGCCCCTTTCAAAGCTTGAACTGAGGAACGGAGGGAGCAGACACATGTCAGAGACCACAGGACAGCAGACTGCGTACTTCCCTACACAGCCTCATCCCCACAGGTCCCTTAGCAGAACCCTCGGGACCAGAGCAGGATGGAGCGAGCTACCGAAATACAGAGAGCTGAAAAAGAAGCCTGGGAAGAGGAGAAGATGCAGAAAGGGAGAAGGAAAGTCAAAACAGTGAAGAGAAATCAAGAAACTGGTATCAACCCCCCTGATTTTCTCATAGCTCTGGAGCCTTGGAAGAGGGGTCGAATGGAGCAGTAAATCACTGTAAATGGTGAAAGGCCTATAAATATTGTGGGCTGTGGAAAGAACAATTTGTTGTGTTACAAAGCAGCCGATCAGTCTCTGTGCTCAGGAAGGAAAAGGTTTTCTGAAGTCAGTACTATCTGTAGATACATTTGATTTTAACTATAACATGCAAAAATTCACCAGAAAAGCTGCTTTTAGTATCGGAATGAAAGCAAAGATAATTTTCATGACTCCATGGTTTTTGCAGCCCATATTCAAACTCACAGCCATGGTGATTTTCCAACTAGCTAATTGGAGGGAAACAGCAGATTTTAGCAGCAGGCAGAGTTGTTTTCTTTTTTATACATTAGGGTCCTGATATTCTGGCATTCATGTTAATTTACAAAATGAGGAAGCACTGAAGTAACTCTGCATGCACATAAAAGTCTACATACTGTATCTAATTTTTTATCAGCTTCATGATTTATTATATGTTCCCCAAAACTGTAACACTTGTTTAGTGCTGTCTGATTAGGAAAAGATATTGATCCTATCCCCAAGAACGCATCCTTTTTAAAGAAGCTAAAAGCTCTGAAGTGGACACCACCTCAGCACAATCCCCTTCAGCTCTCATCACTGCTAAAAGTTTTTTTAGCAGTGATAAAAACAGAAAACACAGAAAAAAAAAAAAAAAAAGAAAAAAAAAAAAAAAGAAAAAAAAAGAATGGTGGGTCAAAATCCTTTCTTATATAATAATATCCTGTCACTCACACTGGCCAATAGCAGGTGGTATTCTCCTGGCTTTATAAAAAGGAAAGAACTTAAACTGTGCATGGTAATTTCTAGATGAGATGATAACCACTCAGGAGCAAAACTCAGAAGCCACTGCCTGGATGATCGCGTTCATGTTACCCAAACAGCAGCCAGAAGAGCTGCTTAGTAATCCTCACAGTTATATAAGGTTATTTCATATATATTGTGATTTGGATTTGTGTTTTCTCTTCTATTGAACCATTGCTAGTTCAATTTGCCACACAAAATTTAGCACATGGTGGATGATGCAGAACACCAGACAAATAAGGTGGTCGTTGGCTTTCAGGCACTGAGGAACCCAGGAGAGCTGTCACCCCAGCTCTGGCGATGGAGTCTCCTTCTCTGGAGACATTCCAAACCCACCTGGACACATTCCTGTGCAACCTGCTCTAGGTGGACCTGCTTTGGCAGGGAGGTTGGACTAGATGATCTCCAGAGGTCCCTTCCAACACCGTATCATTCTCTGATTCTGTGATTCCTAGTAGCCCAGCCCAAAAAAAGCTCTCAAACCTTCTCTGGAAAGGGACAGCCAAGATAAAAGAAAGCAGGAAGGAATCAAGTGATTACAAAGGAGAAAAAAAAAACATTAAAGCAAGAGGGTGTGAAGGCCAAATGGTCAAAAATCACAAAACTGGGAACTGGAGAGAGAAAACAAACAGTGCCAAGGACAGGACTCAGCGCTTCTTGATGGCACCAAGGTGCCAGTTAAGAAACTCGATTTGGTGGGGGAGAAGTCAGAATTTGCGACCACAGCATACACCAGGGGGTCTTGTATCAGAGGCAGGAGAGATGGAATACACAGCTCTAAAGGACCCATGGTTTGACAGCTCTTCTCGCTTGTATCAGAGTGAAGAGCCTACGCTGCAAGACCAAGGAGCACCAAAGACCTCCTGGGTTCTGCAGCCAGATATAGCAGAAGCTTTCCTCATAATCCACCAAGAGAGAGATCAGGTTTCTCTCTCTAAAGGTACCTGCATCAGGGTAGGATGAATCATCCTTTGGTAGCACCTGTCCTGTGTTTGTAGAAGATTAGGCAGCTAACACAGAGCGGATGCTTACTTTTTACACGGTTAAAAATAGATGAGATTAACCCCATGGAAGTTGTAATAAACATGTAGGATTGGGGTAGAGAGAGGCTGTCATGGAGACTCTTGACTTCCAGTCAATTTAAAAAGATTACTGACTGATGCCACAGTAGCTGGTTTGAAGGAAGAATCACTAGAATTTGGGCTTGATTTAAAGGTGAGGGACAGAGAAGCTGACTGCTTACCAAAAAACCAAACCAAACTAAATGAGTCCCTACAAACTTCGTAGAAAAAGGCAGCTGCTTAGAGGAGAGAGACAGTGCAGCGTTGCTTCCAACCACACTAGACGCCCAAGAACGCCCCAGGTAGAGGACAGCTTCTGTTCAGGCTTGCACATCACCCCACGTCAGGCGTGTGACACGAATGCAAAGGGAAGCCAGATGCTACCAGTTCTGCAGCTCACGAAACTAATGTTTACGAGGACCGTGCTGTGAAGCAACTCGCTATTCGGAGAGGAGCCATTACTCGGCCGGTGACATTTCCTCAGCATGCGATCATCTGGAGGGCCTCGGTCTGTACTCTTGGGTTTTTTTGCCACTTGTAAGACAGACAGCTGCAGAGTTCTGGGAACAGGTGCAATATAATGAATAGTTCTGGAGTGCAAAGCCATAATACAGCAAAGATAAATATGTATCAATTATTCTTCTGTGGTGCAAGTATATTTCCTTCTTAACCGGGCAAGACGGCATGGATACTCAAATACACACACCCACACGGGTTCACGATCACATCAGAGACGGCTGCGGATGCCAAACCCATTATTTTTTTTTTCCTCTACATTTTATATGCGTGTAACAAACATAGAGAGATTTAACAAGTTAGGATTGTTACAGTGGGTCAGACCAAAGGTCCGCCGGCCAAACGGGAAGCAGCTACCCAGTCTTTGACGGTGGCAACTAATGGGTGCCTAGAGAAAAGTACAATAGGTCAAGCATATGACACTTGCCCAATGCACTCACACACTCAATAGCCACCTATTAATTCTCTCCCTGCCGAAATACAGCTTTCCCAGAGCACAAAGGCTCGCTCATTTTAGTCTTTTCAGGGACATCTACATCCTCCATAGCATGACATCTGTAGTTGCCCAACTATTTATTTGTTTGCATTAAACAGTTGCCAGGAGCTGTGCTTCCACGGGATGGAAAAGAAGGGAAAACCCCACTTTTAGTATCACCTGTCCAGGAGACACCTCGGAAGTTGCTACCACAGTGCCACCACACCTCAGAACAGGCTTGGGAATCAAGTCCTGGGGGAGTGTGAGAAGCCCAACCAACGAGCGGCCGCGTCTGACAGCGGGATCGGGGCGGATGAAGAGGTGACGGAGCCACCTGGCTTCACCCAAAGCCTCCACTGCCTCTCGGGGCCAAAAACCGCCGCAGTCGGGCAGAGACCCCTCCACAGGAGAGCACCGCTGTGTCACCCCGGTCATGCCCCTCCAGCCCCACACGGGCCGAGCAGCCGTGAGGAGACAGCGAGAGACCTCAGCCGGGAGGGTACGGTCTCCGGACACAACAGCCCGGGACCCGCCATGCCGCCCATCCGCTGAGGGGAGACAGTGGGCGGGGCCTGGGGCGGGGCCAGGGGCGGGGCTCCCCCCAGAAGTCCACACGCGCACACCCTCCCGCTCCCCCTAGCGCGCGGCCCTGCGTCAATGCAAATGAGCAGCCAGGGGGCGGGGCGCGCCCGCCTCCCCGTGCGAGTGCCTGACGGGATAGCGGGCGGCGGGAGAAACCACCCTCCCGCCCCACCCCCGTGCTGCCTGCAGCGGTGACAGAAATAAAGCGAAATAAAATCGGTTTATTCCAGGCTGAGAGCAGGCACGGCGGCGAGGCCCACAGAGTGCTTTCCTCTCCCAAAAAGGCCAGCAGCTCTTGCCATGGGTTACTCAAAGGCTCTCGCCTCCCCCCCTCCCACCACCTCCCCCCGCTCAAGTGGTAGCGCCCACACGGCTCTGCGCGCGGGCGTTGGCCAGCGCGAGCGCCCACCCCGCCCCGGGGAGTGGCGCCTGGGACGGGCGAAGGGGGCGGGGCTCAGCTCCCGGGCCTAATGCATTATTCATGGTGGGGGGGGCGCAGAGCCGCCGGCTTATTCCCAGCCTCGGGGCCGGGCGGGTATCGGGGGGTGGTGGCTCTGACGTAATGATGACGAATGTTCCGGCGTTTATAAAGGGCGTTGCAGCCGGCTCCCAGCCGGCAGTGGGGGTGGGGGAGTCGGCTGGGGGGTTGAGAGGGGATCTGCTGCCAAACCGGGGCCATGCAGGGGGTACCGCCGGCCTCCCTCCTTCCCTCTGCCGGGCCTGGAGCGCCCCGCGGCCTCCTCCCCGCGCTACAGTGTGGCGGCGGGGCTCGGACGGAGGAGGGGGGGGGAGAGGGTGTCGAGGGGGAACGGTCTGTCCGGGGTGTTTACGGTGATCTTAGCGGGTCCCTGTGAGGGCCGCCCCGCTGGGGGTGCCGAGAGATCAGGAAAGGAAGGGAAAAAAATACTAGAAAAAAAAACAAAATAACGCCCTGATAGAAATAGCATTATTTATTATCAAAAAGGTTCCCATATTTTCAAAGCCAGGAGAGTGGGGATTATGGCAAGAAAGAGGGCTTTATTCTAGAAAGTGACTATTTTTAATTTTTTTTGTTTATGTAGTGGTTTGCGATAGGCTGGTGTTTACACAAACACACACACCCGCCTCGCCCCAGATTGTTAATTATCTTTGTCTCCTCAGACCCCCGGGGTGGGGGGGGGGGGAGGTTCGTCCCTCAGCCGAGCCGGTGCCGGGGATCACCGCCTCGGGCTCCCCGCAGGCGGCCACCCCCCAGCCCGCCCTTGGGGTGTAGGAGGCGCTGGCTCCGCCGGCTCCTTCCCCTCCCCGGCAGCCGCCTCTCATTCCTCCTCCTCCTGCCCCTTCTCACCCGCTGAAACCGGTTCCTCCGGCGGGTCGCCGCCGCCGCCCTCCTCCGATCCCCCCTTCGGCTGCCCCATCACCGCACCATGCAGGATGAGCTGCTCCTGGGGGTGACACAGCAGCCGCCGCAGGCAGGCAGCGAGAGGCTGGGCAGCAGCCCCGCATCAGGACACCCCCCTCCCGGCCACCCCTCCTCTGACTTTAAACCCAGTCTCAGCCCCCACCAGGATTTAAACAAGCAGCAACCGCAGCAGCAGCAACAGCCGCCGCCTCCTCCTCCTCCTCCTCAGCTGAGCCAGAAGAGGAAAGAGTTTAAGCAGCAGCAGCAGCTCAGCAGCCCAGCCCAGCTCGGCAGCAGCCACCCCCTGAATAACCACCACCCCCCCGACTATCATCACCACCCCCCTCAGCCGCCGCCGCAGTTCAGCCACCCCACTGACAAGTACCAGCAGCAGCTCCAGCTCCTCAGCGCTCACCCCCCGGAGCCGCCGCGGACCGGGGACTACCCGCACCACCGGCCCCTCGGCCCCGCCGAGCGCAAGGGCGGCGCGGACAGGGGGGGGTCGGAGCGGCTCGCCCCTTCCCGCCCGGGGGGATCGGTGGCCGCCGACCCCAATGTGGGGGTGGCCGCCGCCGCCTCCTGCCTGAATCCGCCTCCGTCTCCTCCTCATCTGCAGGCGAGAGCCAAGCCGCCCCCCATGGAGTCCCCCCCGAACAGCCACTTGCTGGGCAGCCCCGGGAACCTCCTGCCCGGCGGGCTCGGCTCTGGCTTCAGCAGCCTGCAGAGCCCGGAGATCCCCAGCCCCCATCACCAGAGCGGGGGCGGCTCCTCCTCGGCGGCTTCCCCTCCTCCTCCGCCGCTGCCCGGCTTCGGCACCCCTTGGTCGGTGCAGACCTCGTCGCCGCCTCCGCAGCAGACGCAGCAGCCTCCGGTCTCCAGCGGCGGCGGCGGCGGGGGGGGACAGATCAGCGCGATGCCGCCCCCGAGCCCGGAATCCGAGACCAGCTTCTACCCGGGGATCCCGTCATCCATCAACCCCGCTTTCTTCCAGAGCTTCTCGCCGGTGTCTCCTCACAACCCCTGCGCCGGGCCCTTCAGCAGCCCCTTCTCGGCCGCCGCCCCCCCGCCGCCGCCGCAGATGAATTTACCTCAGCAGCAGCAGCAGCAGCAACAGCAGCAGCAGAACCGGAGATCCCCTGTGAGCCCCCAGCTCCAGCACCAACACCAGGCGGCGGCCGCCGCCGCCGCCTTCCTGCAGCAGAGAAACTCCTACAACCACCACCAGGTACCGGGCGGCGGGGAGGGCCGGGCAGCCGCGGCGGGGCGGCAGGGAGCTCGGGCCGGCCGGCTCCGGAAGGGAGAGCGGGGCGGAAAGGAGGGGGGGACATCGGAGCGGAGGGGGAGGGGGGGGCACCGCTCTTCTCCTTTCGCTGGCCGCGGGAGCCGGGAGGTTGCCCGCTGCCCGGGAGAGGCCGGGCGGCGGTGACAGCCCGGCCAGACCGCGGAGGCAGGGCGGGGCCCGGCCCAGTTCGGCGTCGCCCTGCCGCGCTCGGCGGGCCGAGGGCCGGGCGGGAGAGCACCTGCTCCCTCCCCCCCGGTTGCGGGGCCCGGACCGAGGCGGGGAGGCGGCCGGAGGGGTCGTGCCGTGCCGGGCGGCTGTTGGCAGCGGCCCGCCCCGCGCCCCGGCCGCTGCTCCCCGCCCGTTCCGGCTGGCAGGTGGCGGGGCGGCCGTGTCCCCCCCGCCCCGCTCTCCGGGCTCTGACCGGCCCTCGCCCCCCCTTCGGTGCGGCGACCCAGGGACGCCGGTTTTTTTTCGGGTTGAGAGAAGGGGATTTTCCTTGATAAAAAAGCGTAAACGCTCCTTTTTCTGTCAGAAAAGGGAGTTTCGCCGTGGAAATATTCCCCCCCCCCACCTCGCAGCGAGCGCGGTGTCCCCGGAACAATGAGCCTGACAGCTCCGGCCGGCGCCGCCTTCCCCCGGGAAGCCCCTTCCCCGGCCCCGGCAGCCCCGGGTCGCGCCGGGTCGGGCGGGCAGAGGCCACCGACGGTGGGTTCGGATGGGAAAGCTGTCAAACGCCGTCTCCCTCGCAGGGATTTTATTATTTTATTTATTTTATTCCCCCCCTCTTCCCCGAAATCGCTTGAATTTGTAGCCAAAGGCAGCGCTGCGCGTCGGGGTTGCCGTCGTTCTGCTGCCGGTTCGAACCCAGCGGCGCAGCCTTTTTTCCCCTGCTGAAATGGAAGTTTACCCTTCTTCCTGGGGAATAAAACAAACATAACAAACCAAACCAAAAAATCTAATTGTGAGAAGTGGGAGAAAAGCACACCCGTGTTAATATTATCTGCTTGTGTGTTATGGCCGCATCTTGCTCTGGTCATCTGCTGGGTTACGAAAGGCCGAAGTTACACAGGCCTCATTTTCATTTTTCTTTCATCCTGTGGGTGTTAAATCTCTCGGTTGTAATGGGTAGAGCCGGGTTTGTGAAGCGTGTCTGTCAGAACTGCCATCCCCCATTAAGCGTGCCTGTCCAAGAACGTTGTGACTAGGAGCTCGCCGTCCTTAACGCCTATAATAACCCCTCTTCAAACAAATTCCAAAGCCATTCTCCAGCAGTGAGGTGTACAGGAATTTTCTCTGGGTTACAAGCTGTAGGTAAACTTAAAGGGTGCCATGACAGCATAGCCAGCAATATTAGAGGCTTGTTAACGTTTGGCATTATCTCTTAAGGTTTGTTTCACAATAGAGTTGCCTGCCTCTCCCAAAATTCCAACCAAAGTATTCAAGTTTTACAAAGTAATTATCTATAATTATATAGAATGGGATGTTTTCCTGATTACTTGACCAAAAAATGGCTTCAGTGGGGTGTTTTGTTTGTTTTCTAAGGGGGGAGATTGTTGTTATAATTTTAGCTTTCTGTCTTCAGAAAGTTCCATTTTATCTAATACATAACGTATTGACATGCTTTAAATTTTTTAAAGTTACAAAAATTGCAAGCTCAGGATTGCTTGCAGGTAACCTTTGAGATTTGCTGCGTTTTGAATTCACAGAAGAACTGAATTTAGAATATCCACCGCGCAGACACACACATGGCTTCTGTGCTTGAAAAAAAGCCTTTCCAAGAACCGTCAGATTTGAGAACAGCACTAAAGATAAATACTGTTCTTCCCTGTCAGTCAGGCTCAGTGGGTCTACCTCTTGGTAGTACGACAGTCACCACTATAGGTGACTTTTTAGCACAAGTTGTGGCTTAGGAATAAAAACTTACCATCCTGTAAAATATGCCCTCTAAAGACTGCTTACGTTTTCATATTGAGGAATATAGTGCACTTGTTAGACACGGTATAAAATATTTCTGTATCTAAATAGGAAAAAAAATTCGTCCTTTCCCTCCCCCCCCCAGTTCCACCCTGTAGAATTCCACAGATAGTCCTGTTCATTACTTCAGAAATACTTGAGCAGTGGCTTCAGAATAATGCATTTTAATGTGGAAATGTTAAGATAGCTCCTTCAAACAGATTCTCTGTACAGTAATCAGTGCTCTTTTTGCTCTTATATGGTAATACAGAGACAATGATACTCAAAATACCGGGAGAAAAAAAATCAATCTGCCGTCTGAATTCTAATTTTTAAATTTCTACTTGCTGTAGTGAAATACTGCTCCACACTGAGTAGAAGTAATTATGAATAGTAGAATAATAACTATTTTAATAATTATTTTTAAAATTGAAATTCTTCTGTTACTTTTGCAGAGACCTCACTATATAATACCAAGTTATATATGATAAAATGGTCTCTCAGGGTTTTTTGTAACATGGTTTATGCACCCTGGAATTGTTCTACTGTTCAGCTTTAACGAATGCTACCAATTACTAAAATAATCTAAATTGCTTGCACAACCACAGCATGTTTTGGGGGAGATTTATGGGGAAGTGGGAATTACATTTATTTTTTTTAATGATGCTGTGTTTATTTCCTTGCCTCAGTAATTAATTTACATGTTATCAGGAAAGAGTGGTTTATAGAAATCTCTGTGCCCTGATTACTTGGTGGTTGGTTGTCTTATTTTTTGTTGTTTTGGGTTTTTTGGGTGGTTTTGTTTTTTTAAGTCAAAAGATATTTCAAGTATTTTCAAAGTAATATAAATGAATTTCTCTTTTTAGCCTCTTCTGAAGCAGTCGCCCTGGAGCAATCAGAGTAGCGGCTGGAGCACAGGAAATATATCCTGGGGAGGAATGCATGGCAGAGACCATCGTAGAACTGGAAACATGGGAATTCCAGGAACTATGAACCAGATCTCTCCTTTGAAGAAGCCCTTTTCTGGTAATGTCATAGCTCCTCCTAAATTTACTCGCTCCACTCCATCGCTGACACCAAAATCGTGGATTGAAGATAATGTTTTCCGAACTGACAACAACAGTAATACTCTTCTTCCTTTGCAGGTAAGGATGGTGTGTAACTGGGGTGTTCATAGTCTTGCTTAGCGTTTCGGCTTTATTCACTTTAAAGGAGAATTAAACAGTGGTTACAGCCCTGATGCCTGGTTGGAAAATCGTTTATTTCTCTATTACTTTCCATCCTAATTTGCAAATAACCCAAACGTTTTTAGTGTATTCAGCAATATGTGGTTGTCTCACTTCATTAAGAATATTGACTGTCAAGAAAGAGAGATACTGTAGCCGCTGATGCAGCAATACAGCAAAATATGTTTAATCCAGCACATGTTTTCTGCCTGTGGTAACACTCATATTCTTATAAAGCCCTTTAAAACTTGGGGTTTTTTTGCTCATTTGTCCCTGTATGTACGTTTTTGTACTTTTATAGATCGCTCTGAGCCTTTGTCACGTTTGTCTTTTACCAATATTCTAGCTTGACATTTGCATGTTAGTGAGATTTTTTTCCTCTGCGTTCTAGCAACTTTAATGTTATGTTTTGCCTGGAAGCCCTGTGATTTAAAAGTCTTAAACAGGAGAATATATCTTAGAATTAAAGATCTGGGTTCATCTCCTGAATTTTACCAATGACATTTTATGTGACTTAAGTCACTTAACTTTAGCCTCAGTTACTTTTTGGTAAAATGTTATTTTTGTCATTCCTTCCTATATTCATTTAGTCATAACATTTCTTGTTAGTGGAGACCTTTATTTTGGATCCCAATCTCAGTTGCTATTCAACAATTTATAGTTTTTGCATAGGTTGGTTTGTGACAAAAAAAAAGCAAAGCTTGGGCAACTTATTTTAGAAAGGATGCATTTAAAATAGAAAGCAGATTATCCCACTAATTCTGTACATTCTTTAATTTTCATTACAACTGCATCAGCTTTGTTTTTTGTCTCACATTGAGCTACTAAATTCCAGCAAAACTGAACAAGATCATATGCGGAGAAAATTATTAGAATGTTTCTCTATCTCCACATAAGGCTATTATAGTTGGTTTTTGTTAGGTTTCACACAGAGTAACCTAGAGTTTCATTTGTCTTAATTGTGACCATATTTGAGTTTGTACAGCTGTATTTGCATCAATTAGCAAGCTAATCCTTCTGTAGCTGTAATAGTGGCAAAAGGCTGCTCCCTGGGACCAGATTTCCCACTAGAGTTCCAATTTTTCTTACTGTTTTGCTGGTGAAGTTCCATTTGGCACAAGAAAGAGGCGGTGTCCCGACTGTGTCCAGGTGAGCTCTGACACTACGCAGTATTCTTCAGGCTAATGCTGACTTTTGGACATAACCTAAATTCTGCTCCAAGCATTGGACCTCAAAACTTAAGAAGATTTGCCTCTACTGTGAAGGCCTGTTCCACTAAGTAGCCTTCCTACCTGGAATATAATATCGTGGTTGAATATTTTTTTGTGGGGATGGAAAAACAGGGGGAAAAAAAATGGTGCTATTCTTTTTGTATTCAACCTGATCCGTTCAGGAAAACAGGTTACAGTTCTGTAATGCTTTGCAGTGGAAGGCTCCAAGGATAGTTGAAAGTAAACACCAAAACATCTCCTGGGAATGTTAGGCTAAGGAACAGGGGTTAAAAATATTAATGCCCTCATACGTTGAAACTGCAGTGACAGGATTCATATGCAGCTGAGCACAAGTTGTGAATATATGTAGTCATTCAATACGCCTTACAAGTCACTATGACTATTACTCTGAACACTCAGAAGCTTCGACAGCAGTCATCTAATATCACTTAATTCATTTTATGTCTAAACAAGTGTGTTGTGCGTTCCAACTATAACGTACATCGTTCCTATCCGGTAGGGTAGAAAAAAATTCTTGCAATTTAACTTTATAATTGATTACGTGAATGTTTCAGTTTGGGGTTGCTTGGTTTTTTTGAAGGGAGAAGGTGGGCACACTTAATTGTTCTTGGTCTTACCTGTGAGCACCAGAGCCACCAATTAAATACACCTGTTTGTCTGCCTTTATGTATGCTGTAGATCTATCTGTGCTTAAGTCTCCCTTTTATGTATGAAGTCATGGTTGCAGGACACAGTAAAAACACTGCTCTTTAAAGGGTTGCAGTGTTATCTACCACTGTTGTGGAAACACTAGATGTTTCCATAAATTACTTTGCTCCACTGAAATCATGTTCTTATTTTTCAGTTATTATGCTGTTGTTATATGGTTAATTCCTTGTGATGACTGTTACATTTTGCAAGTCACAATGAAAAAGTTAAATAGAGCTTGGAGCTCATGCTTCTTTTCATCAGGGCTTGTGTTGGCAATTGTGATGCTGTCAAACACCCATCTTGCTAATTTGTACTGTGCTTGTCTCCTTCCATAAAAGGCTGAGGTATTTAGATTGAGGATTCTTAAAGATACAGTAGCAATTTCAGAAGATACTGAAAAATAGCAGTAATTTAAATTTTGTGCCATTTGGGACGTTCTGTATGAAAGCATTTACATGTACGTAGAAGTTACCTATTTCTTCCAGGCTTCTGCAGAACGAACACATCTTAGCATTCATGTTGAGCACATCCTGCATCGTGCACAGTTTTGCAGGGTACTTTTCCATGTGATCACGCATCTTTTTTCTTTTTTTTTAATAGCAGTAATCATTTTGTATGGTGGGGACAAATCATGTCTCTTCCAAACTCTATAATCCAGCTCAAGCTTAGGAAATGAAAACAGCTCAGAAAAGCCGGCGTCCTCATTGACTAACTTTCTGTAGATCATTAATGTTCTGCTGCCATTTTTAAAAATGCTGTGTATTTTTGGTGAGTGGCATTCAGCAGTGTCAGCTGCTCATCTAGTTTCTGTAAAACATGCACCTGATGCAAACAAGATAAGCCGCAGAGGAATCGTGTACAAATTCAAAGCTTTTCCCTTCCATGAAGCTTCTTGATTATTTTGAATAAAGTTTGCATTGATGGATGATCCCTGGTGTAGAACTGACATAAATTCTGATGAAAATAAAGTTTCTTGGCATTAAACTAATATGCCAGTGACGATGAATGTCACTACTGATAACTGAGTAAGTAATCACATGTATTACTTACAGGGGTGAAAGTAGATTTTATTTTCTATACTTCATAGTTAGGATGGAAACATATCCCATGTGAAGTTGAATTCACAGGGGCCACATTAGTTACGGCAAAGCTGCTTTTGCTTACAGCAATTATGAAGGACATCTCTCAGGGGAATGTTCCAAAGTTCAAGACTTTTGGTTTTGCTTTTAAATAAAGGTAGTTAACCATCATGGCAATAAACAGGAGCAAATTAAGCCAATAGCCAAAGTTTTCTTATGTGACTTTCTATCGGAAGCGTTTGTTCGTCCCTGAGGCTCTTAAGATAACACAAACTACATGAATTGAAGTTCTTTCATAGACAAAATCACGTCTACAAGTTTAAGTTCTGCCACACTGCTTGCACCATTGTAGGTGCTTCAGATAGGGGAGGGATTGTTGCCTTGTACCAGAATTGGTAAGGAACAGTTAGAAGTCTTGTCAGGTATTCATACCATCTAACTTAGCATTTAATTGAGAAGCCTATTTCTCTCTCCTTAGAGAGAATCTAGGCTCCTTATTTAGATAATCTAATTCTCTAGAAGAATATACCTGGCACCACTGACCATATGCAGCCCCTGGGATTCCAGTTTAGGCACTTAAACAATATGAATATTCTCTCGTATTCCCTGATTTAAAGTAAAAAAAAAATAAAATCATTTAGGGTACAAAGCTAAATATATGTTTATAATCCTAGATGCTGTGTTTTTCCTCCCCCAAAAAAGGCTTTAGGCGTTTCTGTGGACAAAACGCAAGCACAGAAACCAGTATTTTGTATATTTTTTTTCATTTATATTCTTTAGATGAGGAATATAAATAACCATTTCTAAACTATTTTTTTTAATTGTGGTGTCTGCTAACCCTATTTTTATTGCAAGCTTACTGTTTCTTAATATCTTGCAAAAAAGCTTCATAAAGCCTATTATAGCAGTTTAATAACATACTTCAGTGTTACACTATTCAGCATTTAACTGCTTCCATTCTAGTAAAAGCACTGTGTTCTATGAATATGAATTTAGTTTCTGCGTCCCTTTTGAGTTAAGGAAATACACTGCATGTCCGGGTGCTTTTTCACCTTGATTTGTCCTTCCTGTTTGTTCAAACAAACAGTACGTGCAATGTTCGTGGTCCTAAAAGCTGAGCCTCATTATTCTACATTTGAATATAGCTCTCCAGCTGGGAAATTCGTATGGTGAGGCACCATCTCTCACGAATGCCTATTTTTTTTCTTTATTTATTTTTGAAACATGCTAAAGTTTTCAAAGAAAACAAAACACTTGCGAAGCAAAATGAGTTTTAAGATTGCACATCACAACAGGTATTAGTTTTAGATCATTTAAACTGCTGTCCTATTGCTTCGTTCTTACCATTGCCTCCATTCAGGGGATTTCAGGTTCTCAGTATGACAGTTTTAGTACAGTCTAATAAATGTACCTTTACAGTTTAAATGGCTAATCTAGATCAAACACATAAGAGTCAATATTAGATGAAGAGCAAGTTGCTGAAGTTGTGTTCTCAATGCCATATTTAGGCACCTAAATAGGTAGCCTGTTTCTTCAGAAGTCCTGAGTGTTGGGCAATTCACACTGAACCTGATGGCGTTTGCAGTATCTAGCTGCCAAGTTCTCTTGGTCTTCAGACCAGTGTAATTGTCCAAACACTGATTTATAAGTCAGGCTTTACCAATTTATTTTTACTCGGGCAATACCTGCAACAGAACAGCATCTTCAGCATTTTTAATACAGTAGATAGATTACCTGGGGCTAATTAAATAACATACCAAACCAGATACT